>JARHVA010000128.1:1200000-1807500 GCA_037957365.1 Torreya grandis
CATCTTTATTTTTGCTCTTAATAGAGTCTTTATGATCACCACCTTCTTGGTCGGCCATAAGACATTCCTTAACCCTTAAGGCTTCTATCCCACTTAGAAAAATATGAACACCACCTACATAGGTTGACCATAGCATTGATAGATCACACTTAAGCAACAATACCTTTCAATTAGGCCTAAGTAACCCTTTCAGGTTAATGGAGACCTATTCATTCCTTTAACACTTCACCGAGCAAAATAGAAACACAAGACCACTTCTAAGCACTATTGACGCTGTGGATTGCACCCTTGATAGAAGGTTGGGATTCTATCTTCCACGTGGCACAATGGAGACTCCCCTCTTGCTGTGGGTTTGGAAAAATTGGGGAGAGAATCTCTAAATAAGGGCTAGCTCCCTTTGATGCATCTCTAAGTTATTTCACTACTACTACTAATATATATAGTGGGGGGGATGAAAAGAGAGAATGATATTGAAAACATAAACTAATCTAAGACGGTGATGCACCAAATAAGTTGATCTACTCAGTTGCTCACACTTTAGACCAGAAGAGGGTGGACATACACTTTATCTGATGAAAAGACTAGACTGTAGGGAGCTTTAACAGGGAGGCTTAATGAAGACACATAGAAAATGAACTTACCACAGACATTGTAGAAAACACACTGTCTGATAACCTTATTCTGTCTCTGCACTCCAGATGCAACACTTCTTGTTACCCCACAGAAATGGTGCTTTGTCTATACCAGGTGTGTTGGTGTCAACTTGTGAAAGCATCAAGCTAAAATGACTAAACACAAGGTTAATATGCAGACACACTCAGAGATATAACCAGTCAAATAGAGGTAAACGCATTCTATTGATTCAAAGAGAAATTTTGGTAGGGCTACACCATACAAAAATGAGAGATATCTTTCTCAAATGAGAGTTTAAAATATATAGAGAAAGAGAAAGCAATGGCACCTATTTCCACAAGTGGCCCATGTTGCATTTAATTCATTGGGAAGAGGAAGTCTGGTGAAGAAAGCCATGTTGTGGCAGTCCAAGTCTTGACTTTGGTGTTTAAATCATTTTAAATGTCATGTAAAAGCATGGGTCGTGTTTTTTTGTTTGAAAACAAGACCGCTTCTTAAAGAGGTTCATGTGGTTGTCTGATAATTAATGCCTAAACAAAGAAAAATAGGTTGTGCCTTCACTGTTCGCGCTCTTTGATGACCATTTCTTAAGGACTGTTCCAACCGCTATAATAACTCTTTTGCTGACGCTTCTTTTGCCACCTGGGTTGTTTTGTCTGCTGACGCACTTGGCTGGGTGCATCTTTTGGAACATTCTAAATGTTGTCATATGTGTGTGTGGTCGTGTTATGGATTCTCTATTTCGTTCCATCTTGTTATATTTTGTCTCTTTCTGGCAATCTGAGCTCTCGGGGCTATTTTATTGGTGGGTCACTGAGTTTCCATGTGCGAACCCATCTTTAAACATTTGAGAATCAATGGCTATCTTATCATCATAAAGTTGACGTTCGCACACCCATCACCATTTGATATCCAACGGCTATTTCATCACCTTGAATTTGACGTTCGCGCACCTATCATCAAATGTTTGAACCTCCAACGGCTAGTTTGCCATGCTGAAATTGATGTTCTCAGGCCCGTCACCCTTTAACAATTTCTTTTGCCTTTTTTAATTCCTTCAGCCTTTTTCATTTGATCCTTCCCAAAGGGAAGGTGTCCCTACGGCCTTGGAAAAGGTCCCTTTTTAGTCTCTGAGAGTCCCTCGCAAGGACACTTGCCCTTTGGGGTCCTTCAAGCTGCCTTGTCTCTTCAATTCCCTCAGACAAAATGTCTAAAGGAATTCCTTCAGACATTTTTCCCGAAGGAAGTCTTTCCTTTAAAGTCTCGAATTTTCTTTCTTTCGGTTGGTCCTTTTCTTCCAAAAATTTCTTCCAACAAAAGTCTGAAGGAATTCCTTCAGGCTTTTGTCTGAAGGAATTTGCCTTTGCCATTTTGTTGTAGATTTCTTTTCAAAGGGTAATTTTCCATTTGGTTACTTGCCTTGTGAATTTATTTGGACAAAATGTCCGAAGAAATTCCTTTGGGCACTTTGTCTGAAAGAATTCACATTGACTTCCTTGGATTTCCCTTGGATTTATTCTTCGAACAAAAGTCTAAACGAAATCCTTCCTTTTGCCTTAGTCTATTCTTCGAAGGAAACCTTACCTTTCGGCCCTCGTCTTTGGTCCCTTTGCAAGTGTTTTCGGCCCTCCGCAAGGGCATTTAGGCCCTGAGTTGCCCTTCGAACTCCTTCAAAAAGTCCTGATTGGTCATTTTCCTACCCTCTGCAAGGGCACTTGACCTTTGGGGCCTATTGAAAAACTTATATCCCTTTAAAAATGAGGGATTTCATTTTCCAAAAAGGCTTGTCTAAGGCATTTGTTCAAAGCGAAATAAGCTCTATATTGAACCGAAACCTACAGGTCTTAGATCTATCAATTCTTTATAAGAACATGACTTATTTCATAGGGAAATTGGGCATTTGCAGAAGGTGGATACATCTAAGACTGACAGTTCAGAACAACAAGAAAAGAAGGAGATTGACTTCTTGGCTTGCAGGACCAAAATGGTCAACAAATTTGGTGATTCCCAGTGGAAGCATGCCTGCTATGCTGAAGAAGACTGGTAGCCTCAAAGTACATTGGGGATGGAGTCAATATACAGCTTAAAAGAGTTAGAAACAACATTCTAAAGACCTATGAGTGAACAAAGCTTTACCTCAAACACAAAGGAGAACACACACAACAAAGGCTACAAAACTACACACATGTGCAAACAATACTTAGGGAAAATGAAAGACACATAACTGAAAGAAAACTATTATGTACAGCTAACAAGATACATTTTCCTCCCTCCTAGATCAAAGGGAAAACTTCTTAAGTCTCCTTCATGGCAAGAAAACTTATGGTGCCAGACAAGTGGCTGAATGGAAAGGAGACTTGGTGACTTGTTTTTCTTATCTGCCAATTTGATTGGCTTGTATCCAAATGAATCAGGGTCAAACATGATTCCAACATATATGTATTCATCTTGCTCTTGGAAGCTTGTTTCATGATGGCCCTTCATGCTAGTGTACCTCACCAAGAAGTCAAAGGCTACTGGCTCATCACCATAGGGATCATCTAGCTCATAACTTCCTTGATATGCATCATAGATTGACTTGTTCCCTTCTGCCTCATTGAAGAGACTGTCAAACTGATCTTCTGATTCCTCCTGGATTTTTTGAAGAAGGGTGACTATTGTGATGTCTGGAATGAGATCACAAACTGCTTGCTCATCTCATAAAACATCACCTTCTTGCTCAAGGCTCTCTTCTTCAAAGCTTTCATCAAGATGGACAGCCCTCTCCTTTTCTTGCTCAAAGACCAGAGTCTCTAATTGTTCCTAGACATGCTCCTAATCCTCCTCCAACTTGGGTTCCATGGCATGGTCATTCTCTTCATCAAAGCAACAAGGAAGTTCATCAAACAAGGGAGGAGAGAGATCACCATGCTTACTTTCCTCATCATCCATTGTTGACAGATAAAGTTTGTCAACCTCTTCTTCATATTGCTGGAACATCCACATGTATGCATGACCTGTGTCTTCTCCATTATTGATGATGTCTTCAAAGGGAGCATCCATGATGATCTCATCCTCATTGTCACTCATGATAGCCTTGTGGGCAGCTACAAATTGGATCCTCTCTTCTTCACTTGCCTCTTTCAAAATAGGTTCCTCCTTGAGAAAGAATGGAGTGGAGTGTTGATGGACAAACTCATGTGGAAGAGGAGGCCATCCTTAAGCTAGAATCAAATGATTCTCATCCTTCCATTTGGCCAACACTTCATCTATATCAGATGTGGCTTGATAGCTCTCTTGAAGGAGTGTAGATGGGGTGTGTTCAAACATGGAATTTGCTGTTTGGTCTAAATGATCCATCACACCTTCATTGAGGAATCTCATTCTAGACTCTAACTCTGCAATTTGCTTGGCTATATTTCCTTGGAAGAGCATTTCTTGGAGATCATGAGGATCACCATGAGCATGAGCAACTTTATCTTCTTCAAGGCCCTGAGCTGGTTCATGGTATTCCCTCCTCCAACTTGGAATCTTGACATCATGTTGAGAGACTTGAGGAGGTTGAGGGAGACTGGGAAGGGTTTGTTCATGCACAAGAATAGAGATGTGTTGGTTCATGGTATTCCCTTCAAAGGAGGATTCACAACCTAAGGAATTGAGAAGGTTCATTTCCATGGGAGGCTGCTCTAATGCCCTTTGGTGTTGAAAAGCTAGGTGCAAGGGATTAAGAGCAGGAGTGATAAATGCATCAGATGAGCTAGAGTGAGCAAGTGCTATCTGGTAGAAAGGATTTGGTGCACAAGAGGGGGCTTTTTTTAGAAAAGGAGAGGGCTGTTTTGGAATGGGAGAAGGCACACAAGGCTGACTGCCTTGAATGAATGGACACTTCTATTTTTATACCTCCTCCTTCATGGATTGCAAGGCCTGAGTTTGCCTAAACAAACACTCCTCTTTGTACAAAAGCTCTTACTAATATCTATACTGCTCATCCAATCTATTTATCTCCATCACTTGCTTCTTAAATTCTAGTGTTATTTCCCTTACTATTGAAGGGAAACTAAGAGAGCTGCTTGAGGTGATTCCATGAACAACCTGAGCTTGATCAAAGTTAAATGAAGGAACATAAGGCTCATGCTTCTGAGCAATCAAATTATACATACCAAACTATGATTTTTTGATGGCACCAGGACTGCTTAACTAGCCGATTCAACTTGGAGTCACCATTGGTGTTGATGAAAAATCCTCCAAATGTTGGTTGGTTGAAGAACAGACCAAAATTATTCAACTCTTTGGAATAAAAACTTATCCCAAAATCCCTTGATTAAAAGTCAGATGCTGGATTAGTGGTTCATTCTTGATATAACAGGACCAACACCAATCTTGGAACTTTTTTGAGCATTAAAATGGGTCCCACCAGGTGTGCCAAAAATTGTTGACGCTGTGGATTGCACCCTTGATAGGAGGCTAGGCTCCTGTCTTCCATGCGGCACAATGGAGACTCCCCTCTTATTGTGGGTCTGGAAAAATTGGGGGGAGAATCTCTAAATAAGGGCTAGCTCATTTTGATGCATCTCTGAGTTATTTCACTACTACTACTAATATATATAGTGGAGGGGGGTGAAAAGAGAGAAGGATACTAAAAATAGAAACTAATCTAAGACGGTGATACACCAAACAAGTTGATCTACTCAGTTTCTCACACTTCAGAACAAAAGAGGGTGGACATACACTTTATTTGATGAAAAGATTAGACTGTAGGGAGATTTAATAGGGAGGCTTAATGAAGACACACAGAAAATGAACTTACCACAGGCGTTGTAGAAAACACACTGTCTAATAACCTTTTTCTGTCTCTACTCTCCAAATGCAACACTTCCTATTACCTTGCAACAATGGTGCTTTGTCTATACCAGATGTGTTGGTGTCAACTTGTGAAAGCATCAAGCTAAAATGAATAAACATAAGGTTAATACGTAGACACACTTAGAGATATAACCAGTCAAATAGAGGTAAAATGCATTCTATTGATTCAAGGTGAAATTTTGGTAGGGCTGCGCCATACAAAAATGAGAGATGGCCTTTCTCAAAATGAGAGTCTACAATATATAGAGGAGAGAAAGCAATGGCTCCCTTTCCACAAGTGGCCCATGCTGCATTTAATTCACTAGGAAGAGGAAGTCTTATGAAGAAAACCATGTTGCGGTAGTCCAAGTCTTGACTTTTGTTGATTAACCCATATTAAATGTTACTACAAGGGCATGGGTCGTGCCTTTCTATTTGAAAACAAGACCACTCCTTAAAGAGGTTCACACAGTTTTTTGGTCATTAATGCCTAAATGAAGAAAAATAGGCCACACCTTCACTGTTCATGCTCTTTGATGACCATTTCTTAAGGATTGTTCCAACCACTGTAATCACTCTTTTATCGATGCTTCTTTTACCACTTGGGCTATTTTGTACGTGTCTGTGCTTGGTTCTTTTGGTGCCTTTCTCGGTGGGTCACTGAGTTCACTCTTGGCTTTTGTCTTTTCCAAGATTTTGTCTTTTCTTGGCTCTTTTAGCCCTCGAGGCTATCTTCTGTCAATCCTTGGCTCTTCAGGTTCCTTTCTTGACGGTCTCTTCCTTTTGGCCTTAAGGCCTTTGAATTTCTTCAAGTTCGCACTCAAGCATTTAAAGATCAACAGTTATTTCACTGTCGTAAAGTTGATGTTTGCGTGCTCATCAGCATTTGAAAGCCAATGACTATTTCATTGTTCTAAATTTGACGTCTGTGGAGACGTCATCAGACGTTTGAATTTCAATAGCTAGTTCATGATGCTGAATTTGACGTTTTCGAGCCCGTCACTCCTTTGGTAATTCCTTCAACTTTTTTGCAATTATATCGGCCTTCTATCATTGAACCCTCCCTAAGGGAAGGTTTCCCTTAGAATCTTGGAAAAGGCCCCCCTTTTTGGCAGTCGAGAGTCCCCTGCAAGGGCACCTGCCCTTCAGGCTCCTTCAGGCTGACTTGGCTTCTCAATCCCTTCAGGGAAGAAGGTGAATTTTGTGCAGTCAACTACGTGGGCAGTGCGAACAACCAAGGTGATTATGTTGTAGCCAACACAAGGTCCAAAAGGAGAGCTATGGAGGAAACTCAGGCAATTGCTCAAATGTCTGCAACATCTTCTTCATCACATGTGAACCAAAAATTTTCAAGTTTTAGGCTGTCAGTTACACCCTCAGCTCCTTAGCTTGCGCCTCAGGTTACAAGTAACTCCAAGGAAAATTTGAAAGGGGGCAAACCTCATATTAATGTTGTGGACTAGATGAAGAAGATACACATGAATATCTCCTTGTGAGATTCATTGGCAATGCCAAGACAAAAAGACATGCTCCAAAAGGAATTGCACGGGTTAAATGAACAAGTTGTCTCAGCAAAAGTCGATAATGTTCTGATCATGAATGGGCACCCTTCCACAGCAAGCCAAGTAAAGAAAGAAGAAAAGGTTCCCCCTTTCTATCTGTCTTTAGTCATAGGAGATTTATTGGTGTATAATTGCATTATTGATAGTGGGGCAAGCACCTCAGTAATGCCAAAATGTATAGCGGATAAACTGGGGCTCAAATATAAAGAAATGACTAAGGGAGTCCTGCAGCTGGATGGAACACCAGCAAAGACAGTATGAGTGGTGAGAGGCTTGAACTTGATGCTCGATGCCTGTCCAACTTTCTAAGTTCTTCACAATGTGGTGGTGGTGGATGTTCCTCCCTACTTTGCCATTTGCTTGTCCAGAGATTTCACATCCAAAATAAGTGAGTACCTAGAAGCAAACTGGTCCTACCTAGTTTTTAGAACCAAATATGGGACTAAGGTCAAGATTGAGTCTGAGCCAATCCATAGAGATCATCTACAGCCATACTCACTCAAGGTGGCAAATGTTAGCTACGCCATTATTGATCAAGAAGAATTCTAAGTGGATCAATCTCTGCCCTCTGCCCTTGAAGGAGTTGCTGACCTACTCTTAGACAAATGGGGAAGCGACAACTTTGAACATGACCCTTACAAGTTCATAGAAGAGGCAGGCCTTAGGATTTATTACATGCATGAAGAGGGTACTTTTGTACCAAATTTGATGAAAGCAAGCCAAGAGATCTCAGGTTTATGGCAACTTTTCTTTGATGGCTCAAGAAGCAAGCTGGGAGTTGGTGGGGGAGTGGTGCTAGTTTACCCCTCATGGAAGAAATACTTTTCAACTTTCAGGTTCTACTTTTCTTGCACGTGAAATGTTATAGAGTATGAATCTCTCATCCATGGTTTAGAGTGGGCGAGAAAAAGAGGAATTAAAGAGCTACAGGTTTTTGGTGACAACGAGCTGATCATAAATCATGTGAGAAGTCAAAATTTGACAAAGAATTCCTTGTTAAAGTCGTACAAGCACAAAGTGTGGGACTTAGTAGAGAGTCTCCTTACTTTTAAGGTTACTTCCATTCCAAGAGAGTAGCATAAGCACACTGATATACTAGTAGGAGTTGGTGCTCAATACAAAATCCCCAAGGAGATAGGCCGAGACAGTAGTTCACACCATTTGAAAGTGGTAATCAGACCCTCTGTGCCTGACAACATCACCAACTAATAGGTGTTTGACAGTGATCAACAGATAACACTCTTATTGCAAGAGGAAGCTAAGTTTTCCTTTAAAAACCAGGTCAAGCTACAACAAAAGTATGGCGGCCAGATTGTTCAATTGAAGAACAACAAACATCCCAAGGGCTTGGTCACTCTTGAAAGTATCTTCAATGAGGATGACCAAATGAAAAATTACAAGGCAAGCATCACAACAAAGAAGGATAACTATGAAAAGGTTGAAATATTTAATAACAGGTTGCTTACACTTGAGAAAGTGTGTATAGATGATGAAAGGTAGGCTTTCATCTTGTTGTGCCAGGAGTTTGTTGATGTCTTCGCTTGGGAGTATATCAACTTGAAGGGTTTTGACCAACATACCATTGAGCTGGAGGAAGGCGCCAAGCCCATCAAACAGAAACAAAGGCCTTGTTATCCCCCAAAAAAGTGTCACTCTTTTTGGGACAACGTATGAGCCATTTTGGTCCTGCAAGACCAAATTTGCCTCTTCCCTTTTCAAAATTTCTTCTGAGCTTTCAAGTTCCTCACTTTTTAAGATTTTTCAGAAATCTACAGACTCAACATGCTTGAAATTAGTAGGTTCAACTGTTTCAATGGATTTTTTGGACGTGTTCAACCAAAAAAGGGGCTCATCGACAAGTTTTTAAGAGAAGATTGAACACGATTCAATGGGTTCAAGGTTCAACATCATTGAAAGGGTTAAAAGAGTTAAGCACTTCAGCCAGATTGAACCATTTAGTGACGTCAGTAGGACACTCAACTGCTTTGGTAAGTTCATCGGCTTTCCAAAAGACTAAGCTTCAAGGAAGGAATGAACCATTGAACCAAAGTTGGTTCAATCAGTTATTTCAAAGAAAAGGTTCAATGTGGTTTAGAAACTATTTCAAATGGTCAAGACTTAGCTGAAACACAGACATTGAATCATTGAACTGTTGAACCAAAGTTGGTTCAATCGATTGGTTCAATCAAAATGGTTCAAAGGAGTGCCCCAAAAAGAATGAGTCAAGCGAAAGCTGCCACATGTCGTCTGCCGATCCCCATTGCACTTTGTTTCTAATCACAACGGAAGACGCCACCTGTCCCTACTGAAGCTTGTTGGGAGCCTCCAAGTGTCATTATCCCCAGTCTCTTCCCTTACCTTCACTGTTTCAAGTATAGACCATGGTGGGCGTGGGGACGAGTGACTAAATGAAGTAGAACATGCCAAGTGTCTGCATCTGTGCGACTAACAAATGTATTCAGACCACGCCACGTGTCCTTTACAAAATTTGGTGGAAGCCGACAAGTGTCAATCTCCACAATTTCTCCCTCCTGCTTCTTGTTTTCATAAAGACTATGGTGTACCCCCAGTGAACTACAGAAGAAAGCGGAACGCGCCATGTGTCATCATCTACTTGACTCTCCAAAGATGAGCGAAAGCCACCACCTGTTCATTTATAACTCCGCAGAGAGTGACACGTGTCTACGTCTAAGTTTTGAACAAGTTTCTAAGCTCATCCTAATCATGTTTTGAGCACAACGGAGACCTCCACGTGTTATCATCCGCGTGAATCTAAAATAAGTCCTGAGTGTTTTCAAAGGCTGCTAAAGCATAGCAGACTACCATGTGTCATCTTATTTAGGGCTCTGAAAGGATATGTCGTCTTCTGAGTCTCATTTCACTTTACTTCTAAGAGCCATGGAAGCTGCCACGTGGTATCCTCCATAGGATTCTCAAGAAGCAAGCAGAAGTTGCCACCTTTTCCATTGTAAATCTGCAGAGAGCGACAAGTGTCTGCACCCACGATTCAGAGTTTCTAATAAGTTTCAAAGCCTCTATCAATAAATGTTTCTTAGAGTCTTGCGTAAGTTGCCACGTGTCTTCACCTGTTTGGCAACAGAACGTGCCACGTGTCAATTTATAAAGACAGCCAAAAAGTGACTAAAGAACAAAGCATCGAATTGAATCTAGGACTCGATTCAAATAACCAAAAAAAGAGGAATGATGAAGAAGGATCAGATTACCAGGTGGACATTGAAAGATGTAAACTTTCAATAGCGTGACTTATTTCTCTGCATTGAGAAAAGCAAATGGGTAGATGCCCCTAAGTTCCAGCTTGCCTTCTTAACAGAATTCAATGCAACATGATGTGTTATTGTTCCTGAGTCCTTCTTGAAGAGGCTATATAAGGGACTCTCTTTTATTGTAAATAGATATCTCTTTTTTGACAATAAGAATGAAACTTTGCCCACATTGAAAGGCACTTCTGAGACTTTGAGCTCAGTTTGTTGATCATATTTTGTTATTGGAATAAGAAAGCAAATGATTTTTTAGACTTTGTGCTGTAATATCTTTGTTGTTGAGGAAATTGTTCTTATGTCTTTTTCTTTAATATATCTTCTATTCTTTTAATTCAACAAGCAAAATTAGTGACAACAGTCAGAAAGGTGTCCTAAAGAGTCAAGTGTGGAGAGACTTTGTGCCCCCATAATTGCTTTTAGTGTGTTTTCTTGTCATTTCTGTGTAAAGGACCTTAGGATGACTTTGTGCCCTCATTATCCTTCCTATCTTATTCTTGAGCAATCCTGTTAGGGTGTGGAGCTAAAAGCTTCAACTGTTTGCACACACATGAAGAGGATGCTAAAGAACCAGAGGAATCGGCGTCGACAGCATGACCAATGTCGGTCACAGATAGTGGAGAAGGAAACCGGCGACGGCAGAGAGTCGGCCGACGTCGGCAGCACCAGACAAGCAGGGACCGGCATCGATCGCCTGTGCGGTCCAGAACTGTTCGTTGCACGAACAGTTAGTTAATTGAACTGAGTGTTTGCATGTTAAGGGGCTAATTTAAGTCGCGAGCTGTGTGTCTAATTTTAGTAGTTAGATTTCTATTTTTGTAACCATGGGATTCTATTTAAAGACCCATGAGGCATGTATTGTAATTATCATATTGATCAAGTAAGAGCATTGAAGCAAGCAAGGTCAAGGAGATCTACAGGTGTAAGGTCAAGGAGATCAGCTGAAGCATTCAAGGAGGGATAGTAACTCAGGTTATAGAGTTGGTTTTGTGTTGAGCAAGAGAGAGAGGGAAGAAGGTCTTGAGGTGTGGCAAGCCTTTGAGGTGGAGGGAGAAGTGGCATCTTCCTTATTGTATTTTCTTCTAGTATTATCTAATACAAGTGTGTGTATTGTCTCTCAAATTCTTTGTTGTCTCATGTTTCTAGTTACTTAATCATTCTGGTATATTTTCGTGTTTAATTGCTCATAAATAAGTAATCAATTGTGCTTCCGTTGGATAAAGGGGTCTCCTAACAGTTGGTATCAGAGCTACGGTTTACAGGAAGCAGGTTATTGTTTTTTATTACAGGTCATTCACAGAGTTTTCTGATTGAGTGGGAGTTCAGCAATGGCAGAAGAAAGTAAGCTACGAATAGAGAAGTTTAACGACAATAATTATCAACACTGGAGGATGCAAATTGAGGAATATCTGTATCAGAAGGATCTGTACTTACCGTTGGGTGGGGTTGCATGCAAACCCATAGATATGAAGGATGAAGAATGGAACGTTCTTGATCGAAAGGCTCTCGGTTCCATAAGGTTGAGCCTTGCATCGTCTATGATTTCCAGCTTATCACAGTGCAAGACAATGGAAGAGTTGATAAAGTCCTTGGCAAATTTATACGAAAAGCCCTTGGCTTCTAATAAGGTATACCTTATGAAGCAGCTATTTACTTTGCAAATGCAGGAAGGTGGATCGGTACATACTCATCTCAGTGATTTCCATGGTTTGGTAAACCAATTAGCTTCAGTCAATATTGTTTTTGATGATGAGGTAAAGGCTCTCTTGATTTTATGTTCTTTGCCTGAAAGTTGGGATAGTTTGGTTATGGCAGTAAGTAATTCTACATCTGCTTCTAAAATATTAAAAGTTGATGATGTTGTGAGTGTGATCTTGAATGAGGAAATATGCAGGAGAAGCACAGGGAAATCATCAGGGAATGCTCTAAGTGCGGAAAGCAGGGGAAGGCAAAGGGAGAAGATTGAGCAAGGGAAATCAAGGTCGGGAAGGAGATCCAAGTCCAAAGGTATTACCTGCTGGTTTTGTGGAAAGAAAGGACATACAAAGAAGGAGTGTTGGTTGCGAGATAAAGAGAATCAACCTGCAGGTATTAAAGAAGCAAAAGATGCTAATATTGTGGTACAGGATGCTCTCATACTTTCTTTGGATAGTCACGTAGGATCATGGATTTTAGATTCTGGTTCATCTTTTCATGCATCCCCAAACAGAGATTTGTTTCATGAGTATGAACAGGGAGACTTTGGAGTGCTCTATTTAGGGGATGGTACGCCTTGTCAGATAGTTGGCAAAGGGAAAGTGCAGCTGAGATTGCAGATTGACAACACATGGGTGTTGAAGGAGGTCATGCATGTTCCAATTTTGAAGCAGAGTTTGATTTCTGTAGGAAGGTTGGGTGATGAGGGATGCACAATAACCCTCACAACGGACTCTTGGAAGGTTACCAAGGGAGCACTTGTTTTAGCTAGAGGTAAGAAAGTAGGTACTCTTTATCTATCTACTTGTATTATTGATTCTACTTCTAGTGTAGATTCGAAGATGTGGTCTAATAGGCTGGGTCACATGAATAGGAAGGGAATGGAAGTTCTTGACTCAAAAGGTATGTATTCAAATTCAGAAAGCATTGATAGAGTTCATTGCAGGAAAAGGAAATTTGAGGCTTTTGACAAGAACATGGAAGTCTTGGTGTTTCTGGAGGAGATGAAGCCCAGAGAACAGTTACAGGCACTGAATAAATCTGAGCAGGGCAGCATGGACAGAGATTTGATCCAAGAAGAGCTCGCGAATGAAGAACTCATCACTCACGAGAACACACAGGCACCGATGTCGGTCACTTGGAACCGACGTCGGTCAGTCAGACACCGACATCGGTCTTGCGCAGACCAGCAGGGTCGGTAGGTCAGGCAGGAGAAGTCCAACATCGGTCATCAGGATCGACGTCGGCAAGGGGGGGACACCGGCGTCGGCCAGGGGTAATGACGTCGGCAGTCAGGGTTAGTGCAGGGAACCGACATCGGTTGGGAGCAGACTGGGAGATGGCCGAGATCGGTCACTGGAACAGATGATGGGTGGACAGTTAGTTGTCAAGGAGTCTCAAACACCCATACAGAGGTCAGAAAAGGTATGTGAACCTCATATTCGTTGTTCACCTTCTTTATATTGCTTACTGATAGTCATGAACTAGGAAGATGGAGGAAGCAATGCAGGTAGAATCCAGAAACAGTGGGAGCTTGACATGGATGAGGAGTGTGAGTCCTTGGAGTAGAGCCAAACATGTATTTGTTGGTAGAGTTGTCAGCTGGATAGAGGGATGGATTCCTGTTTTAGAGAAGAGAGTGGATGGACATCTGAGATAGAAGGTTATGGTATATGGTCTTGAGTTAGCTGCAGACAATGAAGGTTTGACCATTGTTTTTTATCTTTACCAAGTTGGATAATATTAGCTACATTATCCTGTTACTGTATTGTGTTACTTTTTGCAGGGTTGCATATACAGGGAGTTTTTTGAGCTAAGAGTAGAGTTGGTTTAGAAGTATGTCATGAAGAATTTGGGAGCAGCAAAATTCTTGTGGCATAAGTGACAGGTATAGCATCACAGGGTTGCATGGTGGTTGGTCTTCAAGGGTGACTTCGAAGAGGGATATAGAGCCAAAGGAACAAAATAGATGGTGTACAGGTACAGGTACAGTAGCAGCTGTTTATCTCCAAGTGGGAGATTATTAGGGTATGGAGCTAAAAGCTTCAACTGTTTGCACACACATGAAGAGGATGCTGAAGAACCAGAGGAACCGGCGTCGGTAGCATGACCAACGTCGGTCACAGACAGTGGAGAAGGAAACTGGCGACAGCAGAGAGTTGGCTGACATCGGCAGCACTAGACAAGCAGGGACCGGCGTCAGTCGCCTGTGCGGTCCAGAACTGTTTGTTGCACGAACAGTTAGTTAGTTGAATCGAGTGTTTGCATGTTAAGGGGCTAATTTAAGTCGCGAGCTGTGTGTCTAATTTTAGTAGTTAGATTTTTATTTTTGTAACCATGGGATTCTATTTAAAGACCCATGAGGCATGTATTGTAATTATCATATTGATCAAGTAAGAGCATTGAAGCAAGCAAGGTCAAGGAGATCTACAGGTGTAAGGTCAAGGAGATCAGCTGAAGCATTCAAGGAGGGATAGTAACTCAGGTTATAGAGTTGGTTTTGTGTTGAGCAAGATAGAGAGGGAAGAAGGTCTTGAGGTGTGGCAAGCCTTTGAGGTGGAGGGAGAAGTGGCATCTTCCTTATTGTATTTTCTTCTAGTATTATCTAATACAAGTGTGTGTATTGTCTCTCAAATTCTTTATTGTCTCATGTTTTTAGTTACTTAATCATTCTGATATATTTTCGTGTTTAATTGCTCATAAATAAGTAATCAATTGTGATTCCGTTGGATAAGGGGTCTCCTAACAAATCTAAGTGGAGACTTTGTGCTACATCTTGATTTGCTAGTTATTATATCTTTTGCTATATTTTGCTGTTACTACTAGGAGTATTCTTGTGGTTTGCTGAATAGTACTTCTGAAAGAAGAGTGCTTTCTATCATTTTTCTTGAGTTTCTCCTTTGATCCGCACACATCATCTCTGAAGAAAGAGAGATGGATGGTTTGTCCTACCCTTGAGTATTATTTTTAGTTTATATATATATATATATATATATATATATATATAGGGAACCTCCCCTTGATGAGAGGAGAGATCAGTCCCCTTCTGATGTGGTAAACCTACACATTTGGATGACTAATCTTCCTACTTTGGCTGATCAGACCTATTTTGTTTATCAGTATGTTGATCGACAAAATATTCAACCAATAGTTTTTGGTGACTCTGCTGGAGATATACATAATTTTGTGCAATTTGGAACTTCAAGTTTTAGATTGAAACATCACCTATATAACCCATTATCATTATAACCCTTATTTATTACAGACTTTGGCGACTCCGTTTCATGTCTTACCCATTATTCATTATAGCCTTACCATCTTCCTCCACCTCTATTATTTTATCTAGTCCGCAAAACCAGATCTACTGAAAAAGAGTGCACAGTTTGAAGCCTCAAGCCTTAAGCTGAAGCTAAGCCAGTCTTTTTCTATTTTTGTTTTGTAATCTGGCTACTCTATCCAAATTTGTTATCTCTATTTTTCTTAATTAAATCATGGCAGTTCGAGGCCCTTGGGGTAACTCTTTTGGCCCATTCAATTTGACTCCACCTCTACATGAACTCCCACGTAGTTCAAGAAAGAATTTTCCTAAATTTTTTGGTGATGGAATAGTTCACCCTGATGAACACATTACAGCCTTCAACATAGCGTGTGGTGTTATAGGGGTGGAATTTGAAGACGTGGCAGTCAAAATTTTTGTGAAGACACTACAAGGTGTTGCTACAGATTGGTTCTACCATTTGCAAGCTGGATCAGTGACTGACTGGGATACACTTAAAGCCATGTTCGAAGCAAGGTTCAAAACCACAGAAGATGCACATGCCTTGCTAACCCAGCTCACTCAAATGAAGAAAGAGCCTCATGAACCTATGAGGGATTTTATTGCCAGGTTTGACAAGCTGAGGCACAGGATTCCCATGGTCACTCAGCCGACACCTCAGAACCTCAAATGCTTCTTCATTAATTCACAACTGCTTGAAGTGAGTTTTTTGTTGAGACGTGCTGGTCAAATAGATTTTGCTGCAGCCCAACTTTTGGCCACTAAAGTAGAAGATGATCTCATCTTAGTAGGGAAGATAAGAAGAGATTCAAACATAAATAGATCTTCTTCATCTTCTGAATATTCAACCACAGTCACCACTGACCCAATGGTGCAAAAGTTGTCAAATGAATTGCTAGCCTTGAAAAAGCAAATGGCACAAAGTATGTCTTCTGCTCCTCTATATAAAGATATACCAAGGAGGACATTCTCTAATCAGCTATATCAAGGTAATGCTGCCAGAAGTCAAGGGCAACAAAATCATCTTCCTCCCTCATAGAAGAATCCTTCCCTTGAAGCACCTCCAACAAACTCGGTAGTTGGATATCTGGAAATAGAGCATGTTTCCTATTTCCAACCTGAGTTAGAGCAAGAAAATGATGCTGATCTCTTCAGGGAGGATCTAGAAGAATCAACTGGTGACTCCCACATTGGTTTCTTCAATTACCAGGATGAACCTAGAAGTGAAGGCAAAGTAATCAAAGGATCATACATCGTATTCACCGGGTCCAAGAATTAGTTAATACAACAAGTTGACAAAGAGAAGACAGAGGAGCAACCCAACCAGCAATTTCAATTGTTGAGTAGAGAACCCCTCTTCCTTTTCAGTCAAAGGACCCGGTGATTACCAAAGAAGTAAGTACATCGAACATCTCTGCACCGTCTACTTCAACTTCACAGATCAATCCTCCCCCTCCTAAAAATCAAAAGGATGAACTCCCATCCTCTCTTCCAAATCCATCTTAGTCATTTGCCATGATTGATCATGTCGAGGAATCCAAAATTCAAATGACTGAGTTTGAATCCTTGCAAGTCAATCCTGAGCAATTGGACATTGATGGAGAACCAAATGTGGACCTATCTGAAGCAAAAATTATGGTCACCCAAACATCGGCCCCTGTAGCTCAAATTCTATTTGAGCCTTTAGGCAGGGGTAATTACTTCTTAACCATGGATGATGCTCCTGTCTCAGCTGATGAAAGTCCTATAGCTGGCAATCTAAGATTCGATTCAAATAAAGCATCAGAAGAACTAGTAGGGCTCAATACAAATCAAGAAAGGTCTTCCATCTCTAATGAAGAAAAATATGATAGAAGATCAACTTCTGATAATGCTTAGATCTTGGAATCTGATGGCAACATGTCTTCCATAGCTGGATACAGATCTATGTTGCTCAGATTGAACACTGCTTAGGGCGAAGAGGTCAAACTCCTTCACATCAAAGGAGATGCTAAGCTGATGGTTTGTCAGGGGTCTGATGTGGACAATCCAATCATATGCTGGATTGGACCAGCAGAACAACAAGCTATGGTGGTGGACCATACTGCTGTATTCCAAAGTCAACAAAAAGAACTTTTCATAGGGAGAGCAAAGAGTTATGGTTTTTAGTTTGAAGACTACATCCTACCTTGGAGCAAGAAGAAGAAAAGACCAAGAGGAAGATGCAAAAAATTGGTTTTTTGGTGGAGAGCTCCATTCGCCTGTTACCATTTATGGGGGAAAAATGTTTTCTTGCTGGTTTACCAAGATGGCACACTATTTTCACTGTCTCTCAAGAAGCCGCATCTGAAATACTTCAATTTTTGAAGTATCAGATCATTTCATCTCTACATATGTATATTTATATAGTTTTTAATTCTATTTTGTTTTTTTTGTTTTCATTTTTGATGCCTTCCATTTCTGGGTAGCATGACTTCGTAGCCTAATGGCACACTTCAAGGCACTGGAGATTCTAGTTTCTACTCCCCTCAGTTGTTCCAAGTTCTCATTTGAAGTTCTCCAACAGGAGCCAGTTGTTGTCCCCCAAAAAAATGACACTCTTTTTGGGACAATGTATGAGCCATTTTGGTCCTGCAAGACCAAATTTGCCTCTTCCCTTTTCAAAATTTCTTCTGAGCTTTCAAGTTCCTCACTTTTCAAGATTTTTCAAAAATCTATGGACTCAACATGCTTGAAATTAGCAGGTTCAACTGTTTCAATGGCTTCTTCGGATGAGTTCAACCAAAAAAGGGGCTCATCGACAAGTTTATAAGCGAAGATTGAACACGGTTCAATGGGTTCAAGGTTCAACATCATTGAAAGGGTTAAAAGAGTTAAGCGCTTCAGCCAGATTGAACCATTTAGTGATGTCAGCAAGACACTCAACTACTTTAGTAAGTTCATCGGCTTCCAAAAGACTAAGCTTCAAGGAAGGAATGAACCGTTGAACCAAAGTTGGTTCAATCGGTTATTTCAAAGCAAAGGTTCCACGTGATTTAGAAACTATTTCAAATGGTTAAGACTTAGCCAAAACAAAGACATTGAACCATTGAACCAAAGTTGATTCAATCAAAATGGTTCAAAGGAGCACCCCGAAAAGAATGAGTCAAGCAGAAGCTGACACATGTCGTTTGTCGAGCCCCATTGTGATGCAGGAGCATCTAGCAAGGACTAGTTGAATAAGCTTTTGATAGGCATTAGCCTAAGCAATTATATAAGTTTCCCTCCAAGTTATATTTTTGAATATTCATACTTGTCATGTGGAGGAGAAATAAGGCCTAAATATGTTCTGTATGGATTTATTAGTTGTCAAAGGATTTCAATAATCCTATTATTATTGTAATCATCCACAAATGGCATGGAGTCAAGCATAGTTGAAGAATTCCCTTATAAGATGAGTAGTTGAGCCTTTATAGGATAATGCACGATTCAAGGAGATTGAAAGGATTTGAATTCATTTTTGATGAAATCCGTTGGACAAGACAAGTCTTTTTGGAGTAACCACAGCTGGGTAAAGGATGGACACCTGTGAAAAGACAGAGGCAGGCTTCTATTATGTAAGTGAAGAATCGAATGCCGAGCAGGGGTGAGACGTGCTGGTCCATTCATGTTGACATGGCTGGTCTTATCATTTGATGATAAGCTTCACAACCATCATAGGAGCTCCCAATCGGAACGTGGAAGATACCTCTTGTTTTTATGGCTCGACGGCCATTGGAGAAGCCCACGACCATGCATGCAATCGGACCTTGGTAACAGAAATACTTGCCATGAATTGGGGATGTGGTAAATGGAGTGGGGGTTGTAAAAGAGACTAAGTCGAGATGAGGCAAAAATCGTGGAATGAAGAGGAAACTTGTTTTGACCATGGTGACAGAAAGCTGAGTCTTGGGTTGCTGAATCTTGAGGTCCGAGCCATAGAGATGCCTGTGTGTAAATTCATGAGACCATGACAGGTCCTAGCCCGTGAAGATGCTTATAAGGCAATGAGACCATGGCAAATATTTGTGTAGGCATAAATTTGATCCAGTGAGGGTGTATGATACAAGTGCAGAGATTGAGTCAAGGTAGAATTCGTTTGAGCAGAGCCGAGTCTGTGAGGCTCATATATCCATTTTGTAAACCTCTTGGTCATCTGGATTGAAACCAGTTGATGCAACGAAGAGCGACTAAGGAAGAGTGGAGAGACATGAAGTGAAATGTTTAATAGAGTTCCAGATCTGAAGAATATGATTATGTATTATACAATCTTGGTAAGTCAATGAATCTCCATTTGTTTTAAGTAGCGAGTGACAAAACAATAGTGTAAATAAGGCTTGGGGTAGTTTTGGTGCAAGTTGAAGCATTATATTCTGGACCGACTATGAATAGATTGTACCTTCAGAAATTTGTTGATAAATTGGTCAATGGTTTTAGATTAGATTTGTAATTCTTCAGGAATATGCCATATTGGGATTGCTAAAACGTTATAGATGTTGGTCAAATATTTGGGAATATACAGACATCAAATTAATCTTTGAAAACCCTATTTTTTTAATCCTCTATCAGATCCGCTATTCTAGCATAGAATATAGACATGCAAAGTTGTGATTGAATTCATTGACTCTGTTAATACGAATTTATTTACTGTGTTATGACGTCCACGTTTGTCAATTTTCTGTATATGGTTCATTGGAGATTGTGGTTGCATGTGGATATGACAGCCTCAGATTGGTCTTGGACGTCGTCGTGTTGTTTAATTATATTCCTAGAAAGTAAATCCCACTAATAAATAATGCATGTCATATTCTTGGAAGCGCAGAGGGGTCAATATCGTTGTTTGCAGTCTGAGAAACGCATCACATTGCACTTTGTTTCTAATCAAAATGGAAAATGCCACCTGTCCCCGATGAAGCTTGTCAGGAGCCTCCAAGTGTCAATATCTGCAGTCTCTTCCCTTAGCTTCACTATTTCGAGCAAAGACCATGGTGGGCTGAGGATGAGTGACCAAATGAAGCAGAATGTGCCAAGTGTCTGCGTTCGTGTGACTAACAAATGTATTGGGACCGTGCCACATGTCCCTTACAAAATTTGGTGAAAGTCAAAAAGTGTCAATCTCCGTAATTTCTCCCTCCTACTTGTTTTCATAAAGACTGTGGTAGACCCCCAGTGAACTGTAGAAGAAATTGGAACGTGCCATGTGTCATCATCCGCTTGATTCTCCAAAGGCGAGTGGAAGCTGCCACCTGTTCATTTATAACTCTGCAGAGAGCGATACATGTCTACGTCCAAGTTTCAAACAAGTTTTTAAGCTCATCCTAAGCATTTTTGAGCATAGCGGAGACCGCCACATGTTATCATCCGCGTGAATCTAAAATAAGTCCCAAGTGTTTTCAAAGGCCACTAAAGCACAACAGAGACTGCCATGTGTCATCTTCCGTAGGGCTCTCAAAGGATATGTCATCTTTCGAGTCTCATTTCACTTTGCTTTTAAGAGCCATGAAAGCTGCCACATGCCCTTTGTAAGTTAAGCAGAACACGCCAAGTGGCATCGTCTGCATGAATCCAAATGAGTTACACATAGTTCTATAGTGTTTTTGAAAAGCAACGAAAGCTGACACGTGTTATCCTCCATAAGATTCTCAAGAAGCAAGCGGAAGCTACCACCTTTTTCATTGTAAATATGTGGAGAACGACAAGTGTCTGCACCCACGATTCAGAGTTTCTAATAAGTTTCAAAGCCTCTATCAATAAATGTTTCTCATAGTCCCACGGAAGTTGCCACGTGTCTTCACCTATTTAGCAGTGTAATGTGCATGCGTCAATTGCTAAAGACCAACAAAAAGTGACTAAGGAATAGAGCATCGAATTGAATCTCGAACCCAATTCAAATAACCAGAAAAAGAGGAATGATGAAGAAGGATCAGATCGCCATGTGGACATTGAAAGATGTAAACTTTCAATAGCGTGACTTGTTTCTCTGCATTGAGAAAAGCAAATGGGTAGATGCCCCTAAGTTTCAGCCTGCTTTCTTAACAGATTTCAATGCAACATGATGTGTTACTGTTCTCGAGTCCTTCTTGAAGAGGCTATATAAGGGAATCTCTTCAATTGTAAATAGATATCTCTTTTTTGACAATAAGAACGAAACTCTGCCCAAATTGAAAGGCACTTCTGAGACTTTGAGCTCAGTTTGTTGATCATATTTTGTTATTGGAATAAGAAAGCAAATGATTTTTCAGACTTTGTGCTGTAATATCTTTGTTGTTGAGGAAACTGTTCTTATGTCTTTTTCCTTAATATATCTTCTATTCATTTAATTCAACAAGTAAAATTAGTGACAACAGTAAAAAATGTGTCCTAAAGAGTCAAGTGTGGAGAGACTTTGTGCCCCCATAATTGCCTTTAGTGTGTTTTCTTTTCATTTATGTGTAAAGGACCTTGGGATGACATTGTGCCCTCATTGTCCTTCGTATTTTATTCTTGAGCAATCTCGGTGGAGACTTTGTGCTGCATCTTGATTTGCTAGTTATTATATATTTTGCTATATTTTGTTGTTACTACCAGGAGTATTCTTATGGTTTGCTGAATAGTACTTCTGAAAGAAGAGGAGTGCTTTTTGTCATTTTCCTTGAGTTTCTCCTTTGATCCGCACACATCATCTCTAAAGAAAGAGAGATGGATGGTTTGTCCTACCCTTGCGTATTATTTTTTGTTTATATATATACATACACACACACATATATATATATATATATATATATATATATATATATATATATATATATATATATATATATATATATATATATATATATATATATATAGGGAACCTCCCCTTGATGAGAGGAGAGATCAGTTTCTTCTGATGTGGTAAACCTACACATTTGGACGACTAATCTTTCTACTTTGGCTGATCAAACCTATTTTGTTTATTAGTACGCTGATCGAAAAAATATTCAACCAACAGGCCTGTCAACCCAAAGATTGAGCCTCTCATGTGGAAGGAACTCACCAAGATGATTGAGTCCAGAATCATATTTTTGATCAAACACTCTTCTTGGCTGGACAATCTTGTTCCTCTTCAAAACAAGAATGGGGAGATCAGATTATGTGTATATTTTAGAGTCCTCAATAGAGTCTCTTTGAAATACAATTATCCTCTCCCAAGTATGGAGCAGATCCTCCAAATGGTGATAGGCAGTGAGTATTTCTCTCTCTTAGATGGGTATTCAGGGTACAATCAGATTTTGGTGCAAGATTGTGACTAGTAGACATCCTTTATTACCAAATGGGGAATGTTTGCTTATCAAAAAATGCCATTTGGACTGTCTAATGTTGGTGCCACTTTTCAACGAGCCATGGACATGACTTTCTAAGGCCTGATAAATAATATTGTACTGGTCTATCTTGATGATGTGATAATATTTTCTAAAGAAGCAGGCCAACTTATGAAACACCTTAGGCAAATCTTTGAGAGGTGTAGAGAGTGTGGTATTTATCTCAACCCAAAGAAATGCATGTTTGTTGTCCATGAAGGTAAACTCCTTGGCCATGTTATTTCAAAGGAGGGCTTGACCATTGATCCAAAAAGAGTTCACTCCATCCTAGAGCTGTCCTTATCTAAGCATAAGAAAGGTCTACAAAGCTTCTTTGGAAAAATAAATTTCATTAGGAGATTTATCCCAAATTTTGCCAAGATAGTCAAGCCATTGACCTCCATGCTGAAGAAAAATGAAAAATTCACGTGAACAGCACAAAGGAAGAATAGTTTTGAAGGGATCAAGCGGGCTATTACCTAGGCTCCTACCTTGATCCGTCCTGACTTCACCAAAGATTTCAACCTCTATACCTTCGGAAATGAAGAGGTAATCTCTGCCATGCTTACCCAAGCAAATGACGAGAACCTTGAATAGCCACTTGCATTTTTTAGCTAGGGTCTAGAGGGTTTTGAGGTCAGGTATACATATGTGGAGAAGAAAGTCCTTGTGGTCATATGGAGCCTGAAGAAATTCAGACATATGCTATCCAATAGTAGGGTTCATCTAAAGGTGCCGCACCCCAACATCAAAGATTTCTTGATTAGCCATGATCTAAATGAAAAGAGAGCAGGATGGATCACCAAAGTAATGGATATGACGTAGACATCAAAACCATCAAGTTGGTAAGGGGAAAAGGCATGTGTGAACACCTTGTTGCAGACCTTAAACAACAAAAAGAGGATAATTTGCTAATTCATGATGAAGCCACAACAGAAAACCAACAATAATGAAAGATGGGACATTAGACATGAGATGTTTCCTTCTCATCGGTGAGTGCCTGCAGGGCTTGGATAGGACCAAGAGGAGATATTTCATACTCTAATCTCTCTCTTATGTCCTAGTCGATAGAGTGCTATTCAAAAAAGATTTATCAAGAGTACTTTTAAGGTGCATAGACGTAGGTTAGGTTGACAGAGTGTTGTCCAAGTTCCATGATGGGCTAGTTGGTGGTCACTTTGCTCCTAAGCCTACAGCTACAAAAATTATGAGAGTTGGTTACTTCTGGCCCACTTTATTCAGAGACACCCATGCTTGGGTACGAAAGTTCCAAAAGTGTGCACTTTTTGATGGGAAATAATGGCTGGCTACAATGCCTCTACAACATATTCAGGTGGAACAACTATTCATGTAATGGGGCCTAGACTTCATAGGGATGATCAATCCTCCCTCCAGTGTTGGCCACAAATGGGTCTTGACAACCACAGACTACTTCACAAGATGGGTAGAAGCTATCACTTTGAAAGAGGCTAATGAAAGTGTAGTCCTAAATTTTTACGAAGGCCTGGTGATAAGGTTTGAGGTTCCAACTACCATCATATCAGACAACACATTGGCTTTCTTGGGAACTAGAATGAGTGAGTGGGCATTGAGATACAACATCTATCTCATCACTTCTTCCAACTACTACCCATAAGGGAATGGGCTGGCTAAGTCCACCATCAAGAATCTGATTAAGATTATCAAAAAAATAATGAAAGAGAATCAGAGAACTTGGCATGCCAAGTTGAAAACAACCCTGTGGGTAGACAGGGTTACTCCAAAGAGGGCAGTTGGAAATTCACCATACACACTCATGTATGGAAGGGAAGCTAAACTTCCTATTTCACTTGAATTGTCAGCTTTTGATCTTGCTCACCAGCTGCAACTGGAAGAGGGCAATAGCATGAAGGTCAGGCTATGTGAATTGATGGAACTTTAAGAGACAAGGGATCGAGCCATGGTTTCTATGATCAGCCATTAGCAGTAAACGAAGAAGCACTTCGACAATTTTTTTTTGTCAAAAGGCTTCTCTGAAGGTGACATTGTCTTAAAATGGGATGAGGACTGAGCTAAGATTGGAAAGCACATAAAGTTTGACGCCCTATGGAGTGGTCCATATGTCATCACTCAGTGCAAACAACACAATGCATTCCAACTCTCCCTATTGGATGGTGAAGAGCTGCATATCCCAATTAATGGGATATACTCTAAGCACTATCACTGAGCTTTTCCCTCATTTTGTACATATTTTCCTTGTTTTTTTTCCTTGTTTTCCCTAAGTGCTTTCGCACATGTTCATAGTTTTTTAGCCTTGTGTGTGTTTTGTTTACCTTTTGGGGTAAAAGCTTCATGATTGATTCTTGGGTATCTCAAAGCCATTGTCAACCCTTTGGGTTGTGTTTTGACCCCATGCCCAATGAACTTGCAAGTCACCAGTCTTCTTCAGCATAACAGGCATGCTTTCCCTGAGAATCACCAGATTTGTTGACTATTTTGGTCCTGTGGGCCAAAATGTTGGTCTCTATTTTTTTCCTGCTATTTTGAGCAGTTAGTCATGTATCCACCTTTCTGCAAATGCTCCCCCCTTTTTTTTTTCTCGCAATAGATTTTTTATAATGAAAAGTTGAAATATCTAAGCCCTATAGGTTCTTGGCTTGATATGGGGCTTATTTCACTTTGGGCAGTCAATTGCATAGGTTTTTTCGACAAAGGGAATGGGCCAATTCCAAAGGGATGCAAGTCTTTCAGTAGACTCCAAAGGCAAAGTGCCCTTGCAGAAGGTAGCGAGCACCTTCAGGAAAGTGAGCAAGGTGGAAAAGAGGTGAGTTTTCACAAGGAAAATTTTCAAAACTTGAAGGCATTTCCTAAAAAATTGAAAAGGGTGGTTCAACGTCAGGGTTCAATGGTATGAAATGAACTATATAGACCAACCATAGTCACATGATCTTTCCATAAGCTTTTAAAGTTGAAATTTGGAGTATTAGACTATTGAATTGTTGAACCATTGAACTCTGCTATGTAGGATCAAATGGTAGGTTCAAACAGTAGGTTCAACAATGCATTGAATTCATAAGAAGACTGAGTGAACCTGAATCATTGCAATATAGAGTATTGAATCGTTGAACTCCAAAAAATGGTTCAAGTTCAATCGAAAGGTTCAAAGTCATGGCTAAAAAGCTCGAAATGGCTAACACCGTTCACAAAAGGGGCAACAAATTTTATTTGGAGGGCACTTTGGTCAGCAACACGACCAAATAAGAATTTCCGAAGGGGCTTTTCATGACCCAAAGTAACTTTGCTGAGGGCAGAGTTTCCTTCAAAAAATGATGAGGTAGGAAAGTTGAAAGGTAGGTTCCTTCAAACAAATCCATGCAACAAGCAAAGAATTCCTTCAGACTTTTTTTTTGAAGGAGATTCATAAGGAAAAATGGTGAGGGTCCTTCAGACATTTTATTTGAAGGAAAATACAAGGAAAAGAGCAAAGGCAAATTCCTTCAGACAAAAATCTTGAAGGAATTCCTTCAGACATTTTATCCAAAGGAATTTGTCCAAAGAAAAAGACTGACCAAAAGAAAGAAGCACTGGAACATGAAGGAAACACTTCCTTCAGGCAAAATGTTCGAAGGGATTGAGAAGCCAACTCAGCGCGAAGGAGCTCGAAGGGCAGGTACCCTTGCGGGGGACTCTTGGCTGCCAAAAAGGGGGGCCTTTTCCAAGCTCTGAAGGGACACCTTCCCTTTAAGAGGGTTTAATGACAGAAGGCCAATGGAATTGCGAAAAAGCTGAAAGAATTACCAAAGGGGTGATGGACCCAAAGATGTCAAATTCAACCTCACAAACTAGCTATTGGAATTCAAACGTTTGATGATGTCTTTTCAGACGTCAAATTTAGGACAATGAAATAGCTACTGGATTTCAAATGGTTATGGACGCATGAACATCAACTTTATGGCAATGAAATAACTGTTGATCTTTAAATGATTGATCGCAAACATGAAGAAATTCAAAGGCCTTAAGGCCAAAAGGAAGAGACCACCTAGAAAGGAGCCCAAAGAGCCAAGGATTGATAGAAGATAGCCTCGAGGGCCAAAAGAGCCAAAAAAAGACAAAATTTGGGAAAAGACAAAAGCTAAGAGTGAACTCAGTGACCCGCTGAGAAAGGAGCTGAAAGAGCCAAGCACAGACACAAACAAAACAACACAGGTGGCAAAAGAAGCATCAGCAGAAGAGTTATTACAACAGTTGGAGCAGTCCTTAAGAAATGGTCATCAAAGAGCATAAACAATGAAGGCGCGACCTATTTTTCTTCATTTAGGCATTAATGAGCAGACAACCGTGTGAACCTCTTTAAGGAGCGGTCTTGTTTTCAAATAGAAAGGCATGACCCATGGCCTTGCAGTAACATTTAATATGGGTTAATCAACAAAAGTCAAGACTTGGACTGCCGCAACATGGTTTTCTTCACCAGACTTCCTCTTCCCAATGAATTAAATGTAGCATGGGCCACTTGTGGAAGAAGCGCCCTTGCTTTCTCTCCTCTATATATTGTAGACTCATGTTGAGAAAGGCTATCTCTCATTTTTGTATGGCACAACCCTGCCAAAATTTTACCTTGAATCAATAGAATGCATTTTACCTCTATTTGGCTGGTTATATCTCTGAGTGTGTCTACATATTAACCTTGTGTTTAGTAATTTTAGCTTGATGCTTTCACAATTTAACACCAACATACTTGGTATAGATAAATCACCATTTCTGTAGGGTAACAGGAAGTGTTGCATTTGGAGCGCAGAGACAAAAAAGAGTTATCAAATAGTGTGTTTTCTACAGCGCCTGTGGTAAGTTCATTTTCTATGTGTCTTCATTAAGCCTCCTTGTTAAAGCTCCTTACAATTTGGTCTTTTCATCAGATAAAGTGTATGTCTGCCCTCTTCTGGTCTGAAGTGTGAGCAATTGAGTAGATAAACTTGTTTGGTGCATCACTGTCTTAGATTAGTTTCTATTTTTAGTATCCTTCTCTCTTTTCACCCCCCCACTGTATATATTAGCAGTAGTAGTGAAATAACTCAGAGATGCATCAAAGAGATCTAGCCCTTATCTAGAGATTCTCCCACCAGTTTTGCCATACCCACAGCAAGAGGGGAGTCTCTATTGTGCCATGTGGAAGATAGGAGCCCAACCTCCTGTTAAGGGTGCAATTCATAGTGTCAACAAGAACATATATACATGCCACATGACCCCTAAAATACCCTCAAGTGATTACATTCATCACTACTCACCTGTGCATATTCAAATCTGTTCAATCATTTACCTTGTACATGAAAACACCATGAACAAACAAAAAGTCAACTTCCAAGCAATGGTTCATACTGAATAAGGATTGGTCAAACCTCCAAAATCCATACAGATGATCCTCAAGGAGTGTAAAACACTCTCCAATAGATAACTCTGTTGGGTGAATATTTTGTCACCAGCTAACTGATGAGCAAAATAAGTGATTTCAACCACAACATAGGGAGATTGATCAGCCTAATGTGCAGGTTTACCATATCAAAAGGGGACAAATCTCTCTTCTCATCAAAGGGAGGTTCCCTATAAATATGAGGCACTATATACTATATATATAAGCAGAAAATAACACTCAGGGGTAGGACAACACCATCCATCTCTCTTTTTTTAGAGATGATGTTCACAGATCAAAAGAGAAATCTTGGTGAAATGACAGAAGAGACTTCTCTTCTTTCAGAAGTGGTCTACAGTAAACAACAGGGATTCTTTCTGGTATTGATAAGTAACATGGTGCAGTAACACAACAGGATGAGGTGTAGCACAAAGTCTCCCCCTCAACTGCCAAAGAGTGAAATATAAAATATAATGGGGGCACAAAGTCGTCCCAAAATCCTTTAAACAAAAATAGAAAATAAACACACTAAGCACAAAGTCTCTCCACAGTCGGCTTCATGATACCTTCTTGGTTACTTCCACTAATTCTGCTTATTTAATTAAATGGACAAGAACACATTCAAAAATAGACATAAGAACTATCCCCTAAATAACACAAGTTATTACAACATAAAGTCTGAAAGTAACCTGATTTCTCATTCATATAACAAAATATGATTAACAATCTGAGCTCAAATACTCAATAAATGCCTTTCAATTTGGGTAAAGTTTCACTTCTGATAACATAGAGATCTCTTTTGCATAAAATAAGAGATTACAATATATAACAGCCAAGAAATACTTGGCACTTTATTTCATGAAATGATCCATGCTGCATTCAATGCCTTGAATGCATTTCAAATTTTGTCAAGGGGGCATGTTGGAATAGAGCATCGACTTTAACTATGGCGTGTCATTTCATCTCAAATGTCTTCTCCTTAGCATGGGTTGTCTGGTCTATTTATAGATATGTACGCGACTATCAACCTACTTTTATTCAAAAGAAGAAAAATAGGTTGCGCCTTTGAATGTTTGCGTGCTCATATGTCTACTTGGTGGACTGTTCCACCTACTGAAATAACTCCCCCATAGATATTTTAGTATTCTTATAGCTTTCCCTCTCTCCTTATTGTATTTTGTTCTTTCCTCATAATCTAAACTATCAGGCTATCTCTTTAATCTTTCTTCTTTGAAGTCTTCTTTTCTTTGAGTCCTTTGATCTTATTGAACTTGCCAAAGCGGTTGAACTTTGAACTTGCCAAATCGCTTAACTCTTTAAGTCTATCGATGTCGTTAAACCTGTGAACTCGTTGAACCTTTGAACTTTTGGAAGCAGGGTTCAATGGTTCAATCCTTTGTTTGAAGCCTGTCGATGTACCTTTTGGTTGAACTTCAACATTGAACTAACTTTGAAATTGCCTAAGTGTTGGAAACTTATTCATTTATGAGAACTCGCCTATTGAAGTCGTTGAACCTGTTGAACATACGAGTCCCTTAGCTGAAAAAGTAAATACTCCAGTAATGGAATGAACATTGTTTCAAGTGAATATCCCCAGCGAATACCGAAGGTGCGATCATTTTGTTCTTTGTCCAGCAGAACTACGGACTCTGTAGGCTGATTTCTATAGACTTTGCAGGCTTGCTTCTACAAAATCTGTAGGCTTGTTTCTATGAACTCTGCAGGCTTGGTTCTACGGACTCCACAAGCTTGTTTTTATGAACTCTATAGGCTTGGTTCTACAGACTCTTACTGCAGATGGCAGCTACTATGAGATGCTACAGTGATATGGCTACGACAATGGCATGACTGTTATAGTGGCATGGGACCAAAATAGTTCATATATTGTCCTAAAAAATGAGTAACAGATTTTAAGAACAACAGCTGGCTCCAGTTGGAGAACTTCCATTAATTGTAAAATAATTGAAGGGAGTAGAAACTAGAATCTCTAGTGCCTTTAAGTATGCCATTGGGCGATGGAGTCATGCTACCCAAAAAGAAAGGTGCCAAAAAATAAAATGAAAAGCATGAAATAGAACTAAAGACTATACAAATATACATATGTACAACTAATGTCACCTGATACTTCAAAGATTGAAGTGCTTCAGATGCTACCCACTGTGAGGCAGTGAAAAGGGTGTGTCATATTGATACTTCAACAAGAAATTTTTTTCACCATTGAGTTGATGAATAGAAAACGAACCTCTCCATAAAGAATCAAATTTTTCATGCATCCCCTTTAGTTCTCTTTTCTTATCCCATAACAGAACTTGATCACCAATCTAAAAATTATGGGCTTTTGCTTTCTGGTCGAAGAGCTTCTTCACCAAACTTTGATGCGCAACAATTCAGTCCACCACCATATTTCACTACTCATCCAACTCAGTCAAGCACATGATCCTCTTATTGATGGAGATTTCATATGTCTGATCTTTGACCGCCTTTGCCAATTTTAGCGCTGGCAATTCCAGGGTGATTGGTATCTCTACGTTCAAACCATACATAAACTGGAAAGGTGACATACCTATTACCCTCTTGGACATAATTTTGTCTGTTCATAAAGCATCAAACAATGCTTTATGCAAAGTTCGTTGGTTGTCATCTACCAGCGTTCTGATGATGGTCACCAGGTTCTTGTTGCTCGATTTCACTTGGCCATTTCCTTACAAAAAATAATCAGAAGAGTGGGAGAGGGTAATCCCATAATAAAAGTAGAACTAAGTAATCTCATGGAAAGAGAAACAGGCTGCATTGTCTGTCACAATCTTGGTTGGGACCCCAAATCTTGAAATGATGTTCTCTTTGAGAAAATTGCATACTACTTTTGAAGTAGCATGCTTGGTTGGAATAGCTTCCACCCATTTGGTGAAGTAATCTGTGGCTGTGAGGACATAATCATGTCCAGCGCTTGAAGACGGGTTTACAACACTAATGAAATCGATTCTCCATTACTGAAATGGCTCTTTTATTACCACTGGCTTAAGAGGCAAGGCAACTAACTTGGGTCTTCCAACGAATTGTTAGCATAGTTCACATTTTTGTACCTATTTATATGCCTATTGAAATAGAGTAGGCCAGTAATACCTAGCTCACAGAATCTTATGGGTCGTTACAGGTGCAAAAAAATATCCTCCACAAGCTAGATTATGAAAGGACTCCAGAAGTTTGTTCTGCTACATTTTATCCATGCAGCGAAGGAATACTCCATCAAGGTTTCTCTTATACAGGCCGTTGTCCTAGAGGACAAAGTTGGCAGCTTTCAACTTGACAGTCCTCTTTTCTTTATGAGACAGGGGAGCAGGACACTCACCGTAGGTAAAAAAATAAACAATATTTGAATACAACTCATTCGTGGTGGTGACAAAGAGGACTGTTGGCATGTCTTTGATTTCTACTTCTTCATGCCCTGTTTCTTCTGGTCTATTATCAGCAATCAATTGGCAAAGGCCCCTTCCCTGCACAAGCTTTATTAGTTTGATAACAAGATTAAACTCTTAACTTTTAGCAATCTAATTTCCCTTTTTGGTTCTAAACTACTGCTGAGTTAATATAGATTTGACTGTGGTATCAAGAACTAGGGCAATAATGTGTGAATTCAAGATGTAGAAATGGAAGTGCTTTATTACCTTTACCACTGCATAAGCATGCTTCTCCATATTTGAATATTTTAGTTCATGAGATTTGAGAGGATAGTTCATGAAAGATATGAGAGATTCCACACCTTCTTTGTTCTGTTGAACCAAAATTACTGAAAGTGTGTACTCAGAAGCATAACTATACATTGTGAAATCTTTGGTGTAATTTGGACAAACTAGAATTGGGGCATGGGCAATAACTGTTTTGATGTCTTGAAATGTTGATTTGCCTTCTTCAGTCTAGCTGGAAGTAGACTTTTCCTTCATCATGTCCATAATGTGGCGAGTCTTCTCTGCAAACTCAGGAATGAACCTTCATAAAAAATTCACCTTTTCAAAGAAAGAGTGAACTGTAGTCTTACTTATGGGCAGAGTAAGCTCCTGGATGGATTTGACTCTTTCTGAATCAATCTTTATGCTTTTTCGAGATACAATATGTCTGAAAAGTTTTCCTTCTGTTACCCAAAAAATAGACTTCTTGGGATTTAGAGAAATGCCATTCTGACGACATCATTCCAGTACTTGTTGCAAATAATGTAGGTGATCAAGATGATGCTTGAAAAAGACTATTAAATCATCAAGGTACACCATAATGAACTTAACCATTTCATCTTTGAAAGTAAGGTCCATTGCTATCTGAAAAGTGGTGCTAATATTTATCAGGCCGAATGAAATTCTTCGATATGCAAAGGTGCCCCAAGGGGTGGTGAAAGCAATCTTATGTTGGTCTGCTTCGCCAACTTCTACTTAATTGTACCTTGAAAAGCCATCCAACATTGATAACATCTCTGAACCAGTCACCGTCTAAAGGACTTGATCCACGATGGGCAGAGGGTATTTATCTTTTAGGGAGGATTGATTTAAATTCCTAAAATCCACGCAGAGGCAAATTTTGCCATTCTTTTTTCTCACAGGAACTATGTTTGCAATCCATGTGGAATGATGGATTGAAAAAATTATTCCAGCGTTCAGCATTTTCTGTATTTCAGATAGAATAGTACCTGATATCTTTAGATTATACTGCCAAGATTTTTGCTTGTAAGGCACCGAATCACTCTTGAGAAAAAATTTATGGAAAATTTCTTCAAGCCTGAGCGACTTCAGATCATCATATGAGTACGCGAGAACATCTATGTACTAGCGGAGCAGAGTAGTAAACTTGAACCTCTCTTCAGGAGTGTAACACTTTCCAATATTCACCATCTTGAGATTTTCTTTGGTACCCAAATTTATCTGATCAAACTCTTGGGAGGAGTTTGAATCCATTTGTTGCTGTTTGATGAACCTGTCGTGCTTGTCAAACAGTTTCTCAAGAGAAACCAATCCTTTGAAAATTTTATTCCCTTTTAGCTGCAAAAATTCTTCACCTGCGTCTGAACTTGTTTCAGGGGCTGATTCAAATTTTTGAGGCTTACTACCTTCAAAGTGAAGCTGTTCAAAGCTATCTTTTTGTTCTAAAAGGTGATGATTTGGTTGTTGCCATTGAACACTTGCCAATTATTGGCATTGTCAAGCACACTTGGTCGAAAGACCAGTTTGATAGTGTACCTATCTCTTTTAAAATCTTAGTGAGGAACCAAGAGAGTCGCTGAAATAGCTAATGCATTAGCTTAGTCATTAAATTTCCTAGGTGTTACAAAAATGCCAAAAGCATCAAAATTTTCAATTTGATCTCAAACTAGATTGCAGTAATGGCACAATCTTTTATTTTTTGTTTGGTACAAGTTCCAGACCTGGCAAACCACCAGCTCAGCATCTCCTTTGGCATGAAGGAGTTTGATGCCCCTGTCTTGAGCGGCCTTCAATCTGAGCAGTAGTGACTCATATTCAACAGTATTATTGGTATTGTTGAACTGCAATTTATATGAAGAAAAAAAATATCTCCTTTGAGGAGATATTAGAACAATCCCAGCTCCAAAACCGATAGAAGAGCAGCTGTCATCAAATTCCACAATCTATACGCTAACAAGAACTATACTTTTCTCAAAAAAATTTAATTGGAGTAGAGGATTATTTTTCACTTATACTGTGTTCTACCAATCTTTTTGCTATTTTGTCTGAATCGATTGTCAAGCTATCACATTCAAGAATTTCATCAAACGCCACATGAACCTCCTCCGTGGATAAGAAGTAATTACCCACGCTTGAAGACTCAAATAGAATTTGAGCTTCAAGCGCTGATATTTGAGTGACAACGTATTTTACCTCCTTCTCAGGGAGCAATCTCTTCATGACGCCCTTGATCGAGATTCTTACTTCAGACAGGTCCATGCTCAACTCACCACCCACATCCTTATAAAGAATTTCATCCAAGCAAAATGTCGTATGAAGCTGGGACGTCGGCCACCAGGATTGTCATCTTGATTCTCTTTTTTGGGAATGATGCAAATGCAAATTGGGCATCCTTGATTTGTCCCAGTAGTGGCACTTGTTTGTTCTCCATAGAGAAACATCCCCCAAATGTCTTGGTCAGTGTAAGACCAAGAGATTCAGCCACTTTGACAGACATGACGTTGTTAGACGCACTTGAGTCAATGATATAATTATTCAACTAGTGTCCATTTATTAGTAGAGAGACATAAAATGGTTATGTCCTCCTGGGAGCAGTAGGAGGAGTAATCACAAGGTTATTCCAGGTGGATGTGTCCTTGGGGGGACCAAGAGTTACTTTCAGAACTACTTGTTCTGCAGGGACAACTTTATCTTCACACATTCCACTAATCTATCCAACTGTTTAGGGTTAGATTGTAGGAATTTAAATTTAGTCATTTGAATTTTGGTCTTCTTGATATGGTCAACTATATCAAATGACTGAAATGGACTAGGAACAAAGGAAGAAAGTTCATCCTTCTAATTTTTTTTGGGGGGTACTAATATGTGAAATTGAATTTGAAGGTGAAGGCATACTTGAGGTACTTACCTTTTTAGTGGTCACCGTGTCCTTTGATTGAAAAGACAGAGTGGTTCTCCGCTTAGCAATTAAAATTACTGGTTGAGAATGCTCCTCTATTTTTTTATCAGCTTGTTGGGCTGATTGGTTCTGGGACCAGGTGAATATAATGTATGATCCATCAAGTGCTTCACCTTTACCTCTGGATTCATCCTGGTAATTCAAGAAACAAGATCAACATCATTTTCAGGGTTTAACTCAGGCTGAAATGAAAAATCAAAATCTATTTCAAGATATCCAACTGCTAAATTGGTTGGAGGTGCTTCAATGGCAAGTTTCCCCTATGGGAGAGGAAGATGATTTGACTGCCCTTGATTCCTGGTAGCATTGCCTTGGTAGGACTGATTGGGAAAAGTTCTCCTTGGTATATCTCTGTATGAAGGAGCAGGAGACATCCCTTGCACCATTTACTTCCTGAGAGCTAGTAGCTTATTTTCTAGCATTTGCACCGTTAGATCAGTGGTGTCTGTAGATAAATTCTCAGAAGATGAAGAATATTTATTTCTATTAGGATCTCTTCTTATCTTCTCTACCAAGATGAGATCATCTTCCACCTCAGTGGCCAAATCTTGAGCAGTAGCAAGGTCTATGTGGCCAGCCCATCTCAGCAGAAAACTCACTTCTGGAAGCTGAGAATTGATGAAAAATATTTAAGGTTCTTAGATGTTGGCTGAGCAATGGTAGGAATCCTGTTCCTCAGCTTATCAAACTTAGCTATGAAATCCCTCATAGGCTCATGAGGCTCCCTCTTCATCTGTGTGAGCTGGGCCAGCAGGGCATGAGCATCTTCTATAGGCTTGAATCTAGCTTCAAATTTGGCTTTGAGGGTGTTCCAGTTTGTCACAGTTTGGGCCTGCAGATGATAGAACCAGTCTGCAATAGCACCTTGTAATGTTTCTACAAACAGCCTGATCGCTACGTCTTCGTATTCCACACCTATCATGACACAGGCTATGCTAAAGGCTGCAATATGTTCATCAGAATGAACTCTTTCATCACCAAAGAATTTGAAAAAATTCTTCTTTTAACTGCATGGTAGCTCATGTAGAGGTGGAGTACAATTGAGTGGACCAAAAGAGTTACTCCAGGGGCCTTGAACTGCCATTGTATGATTATGGAAAGGGGGGATAACAAATCTTGGTGGGGTATGTATGGGCAAAGCTCTGCTAGCAGAGGAAAAAGAAGCTCTACCTTGCGTTGGTGACCTGGTGTTGGTAGGAGGAAGACTTCTAGTTTGTTGAGGGTGAAGTTGTGGAGGAAACAGATCAAAATTGATCTACTGCACCAACTCAAAAATAGGGTCAACAACACCTTTAAATCTCTGGTTTCTCATATACCGTGAAGCTGCCAGATTGTAAAGCTGAAATAGATAAGGATAGGGACTGCTTCAATTTGAAGCTTGAGGCTTCAAACTACATAAAACAATCCCCAACGGAGTTGCCAAAAACTGTTAGGTGAATGTTTTGTCACCAGCTAACTGATGATCAAAATATGTGATTTCAACCACATCATAGGGAGATTGATCGGCCTAATGTGCAGGTTTACCACATCAAAAGGGAACAAATCTCTCCTCTCATCAAGGGGAGGTTCCTTATAAATATGAGGTGCTATATACTATATATATAAGCAAAAAATAACAATCAAGGGTAGGACAACACCATCCATCTCTTTTTTTTTCAGAGATGATGTTCACATATCAAAGGAGAAATATTGGTAAAATGACTAGAGACACTTCTCTTCTTTCAGAAGTGGTTTGTAGCAAACAGCAGGGATTCTTTCTAGTAGTGATAAGTAACAGGGCGCAGTAACACAATAGGATGAGGTGTAGCACAAAGTCTCCCCCTCAACTACCAAAGAGTGAAATACGAAGGATAATGGGGGTACAAAGTCATCCCAAGATCCTTTAAACAGAAACAAAAAATAAACACACTAAAGACAACTGTGACAGTACAAATTTCTCCACAGTCAGCTTCAGGACACCTTCCTAGTTACTTCCTCTAATTCTGCTTATTTAATTAAATAGACAAGAATGCATTCAAAAAACAGACATAAGAACAATCCCCTAAATAACACAAGTTATTACAGCACAAAGTTTGAAAGTAACCTACTTTCTCATTCATATAACAAAATATGATTAACAATCTGAGCTCAAAGTCTCTATACATGCCTTTCAAGTTGGGCAGAGTTTCACTTCTGATAGTAGAGAGATCTCTTTTGCATAAAATAAGAGATTATAATATATAGCAGCTAATAAAGACTTGGCACTTTGTTTCATGAAATGACCCATGTTGCATTCAATGCCTTGAATGCATTTCTAATTTTGTCAAGGGGCCATGCTGGAATAGAGCATCGGCCTTAACTGTGGCATGTCAATTCATCTCAAATGTCTTCTCCTTAGCATGGTTCGTCTGGTCTATTTCTAGATATATACACAGCTATCCACCCACTTTTATTCAAAGGAAGAAAAACACGCTGCGCCTTTGAATGTTCACGCGCTCAGATGTCTACTTGGTGGACTATTCCACCTACTGGAATAACTCCCTCGTAGATATTTCAGTATTCCTATAGCTTTCCCTCTTTCCTTATTGTATTTTATTCTTTTCTCATGATCTGAGCTATCGGGCTATCTCTTTTCTTTCTACTGGCTCTTTCGGCTCCTTCTTCAGCTGTTTGCTGAGTTTTGTCTTCAGGGTCTGCGTCATATTTGAAAATAAATATATATTTTATTACCTTAAATTTGACGTCCACGAGGGCGTCATTGGTCACTTGATCACTTGAACCACGTTGAACCTTGAACCTTTGAACTTTGAAAGTTCATGGGTTCAATGGTTCAACGGTTCGAGCGGTCCCTTGGTTCAATCGCTTCCTTGGTTCAATCGCTTTATTGCCTCTTTGGTTGAACCATCTCTTCAAACTTGTCTCTGGAATCTTCAGTTTCCTTCCCTCGCTCGAAGCTTCCTTGAACCTTTGAACCATTTTAGTTTAAAGTTCAACGGTTCATTCTCTTTCTCATAATCTTTTGTTCCTTCGAACTTTCTGGATCATTTTATTTTCTATTGAACTCGTTGAACCTTTGAACTTTGAATTCTTTTGGTTCAAGGTTCAATGGTTCATTCTTTGTTCTTCAAATCTTTTGTTCTTCTAAGTCTCTCGAAATTTATTGAACTCGTTGAAACTTTGAACTCGTTGAACCATTTTGGTTCAACGGTTCAACGGTTCGATCTTTCTTCTTTGAAGTCTTCTTTTCTTTGAGTCCTTTGATCTTATTGAACTTGCCGAAGGGGTTGAACTTTGAACTTGTTGAAGCGCTTAACTCTTTAAGTCTGCCGACATCATTGAACTTGTGAACCCGTTGAACCTTTGGAAGTGGGGTTCAATGGTTCAATCCTTTGTTTGAAGCCTGCCGATGTACCTTTTAGTTGAACCTCGGCGTTGAACCAACCTTAAAATTGCCTGTGTTGGGAACTTGTTCCTTTGTGAGAGCTCGCCTGTTGAAGTCATTGAACCTGTTGAACCTGCTAGTCCTTTAGCTGAAAAAGTAAATACTCCAGTAATTGAATGAACATTATTTCAAGCGAATATCCCTAGCAAATACCGAAGGTGTGATCATTTTGTTCTCCGTCCAGCATAACTATGGACTCTGCAGGCTGATTTCTACAGACTCTGCATGCTTGCTTCTACGGACTCTGCAGGCTTGTTTCTATGGACTCTGCAGGCTTGGTTTTATGGACTCCGTAGGCTTATTTCTACGGACTCTGCAGACTTGGTTCTACGAACTCTTACTACAGATGGTGGCTGCTATGAGATGCTACAGTGATATGGTTGCTACAGTGGCACAACTGCTACAGTGGCATGGGACCAAAATAGTTCATATGTTGTCCCAAAAAATGAGTAACAGATTTTGGGAACAACAAAATCATCATAAAACATCCAAATATCATCAATACAAACTGAAACATCCTTCTCGTGTCCTTAACAAACAAAGGTCAAACCCTTGGTCAAATTTGAACTGTAATAAATGCAATTGCATGACCATTCAAACCTCCTAATCAATTTCCTTGGATTTCCCTTGAGGTTTTTTATCACTTTGATGTTTACTCCATCATCAAATTCATCCATTTGCTCAAGATATAGATCAAACAATCACAATTGGTTTCCTTTTTAAAATTCAAATATTTGAATTCCAACGGTCACTAAAAAATTCAAATTTGGCTAAGTATGAAAACAATGAAACCTGCTTCGGAGAGAAAATTTGCACCACTATAAATTTTGATAGACATCATGTCAAGGCATGCAATTTGAAACACATGCTCTAGGCATAACACTGAACAAACCCATGTGACCACTTTCTTCTGACACCTTCACATGTGTGAATTTTGATGTCATCAATATGCTGACTCAAGAAATTATGCCAAGATGACTAGGATAACCTAGACCTTCATAAGAACACATAGGGCCTCTTCTTACACCCCATAGGCCTCTATATCAAGAACACATCATCAACAACATCCATAACAAGACCAAAACCCATAGGGTCTCATGCAAACTATGTGAGCACTAAGGTACACTTTGTCATTGAGAACCATGCATACATATCATCTCATGGACACTCTTGGCCACCTTGGAGACATCATTGAAAACTCCTAAACAATATTAAAAAATAATAATCTTATACTTCTGTTGGAGGTGACAGTGGAAAATGAGGTTGTGTGTTTCTTCATCCTGCATGGCAATGCCTTGTGCAGGGATGAGATGTTCTGTTTCATGGTGAACTTGAGCAATGACAAAGTGTTGGGAAAAGGCAAGGCCAAGCCTATACATAATATGCAAATGGTGAAAGATTTCAAGGTAAGTTGGGTGGTGATGGTGAGGGGAAATGACAGGGTATTCCAAGTGATATTAGATATTAGATGGCCCATCTTGTACAACAAACCTGAATTCAAGGCAACGAGAGGATTTACTTGCCTTGCACCCGTTACAAAGGGGTTTGTAACTTGCAAACATGACATTATCTTTGATTGTTCATTTTCTGTTGTCAAGGGTGGACATGGACATCATGAGAGTTGATTTGATTATGGCATGGATCCACATCTGATGTGTGACTTGAATCAATACTTTAATGCCACTAATGTGGCACAAGACATCGAGGCAATAATATATAATTATAAGCAATATTATATAATATCTTTATAATAATATAACTAAATATATAATAGTAGCATTATAATTTATTATATATAATAAGAAAATTTTTGTGATCGTATTCACAAAGGGAATGAGAGAACATTATAGATCACTTGCAAGCTTTGTGGGAAGGCCTTTTAGGGCACTTACACGAAGGTGAAGGCTCATTTTTTTTGAATAGTGGGAAAAGGGATTGAGCCTTGTTCAAATGAGGAAGGGCGGTTGGAAACAATGAGAGAACAAAAAAGTGTTGAAGGCAAAGTGACTCCTTTAAACTCTCACACTTCAACCACAAATCAAATTCAGAGTCACCATATCATGTCAATTGCAAGAATAAAATCATAAATAGACGTGTCTTTTAGGCATGCGACAGAGGATGTGGGGTTTTCTCGTAAGAGATCACATATTGGAAGTTCTTACCCCATGGAAGTATGTTTGATGTGCATGGTCGAGATGCAATGGATGCAATAATTGCATTATTCTTTTATGTGAATGGCATTCCATTCAATGTTGTTCAATCGCCTTATTATGAGGAGATGGTTCGTGCTATCAAAGGATTGGTGTGGTATAAACCACCTGGGTAAGAGAAGCTTTGCATGTCCCTTATTGACAAAGAAAAACCAAGGATAGAGTAGTAAACCCTGCCAATCAAAAGGGTGTGGTCTACAGAGGGATGTAGCATTGTGATTGATGGCTAGACTGATACAAGAAACCAACCTCTTCTAAACATTATGGTAACTTGCTCCAAAGGCCCTTTGAAGGCTATTAATTGTTCTGGATAAAAGAAAAATTCAAAGTTCATTCAGAACCAATTATGTGATGCAATTGATAAGGTGGAGACATTACATGTTGTCCAAGTTATTACATATGTTGCCCTAATTTGTAAATTAGTTGACTTATTGGTACAAAAAAATTATAGACATGTATTTTGGACACCATGATGTGTGCACACATTGAATAATGTGCTCAAAGACATTGACAGGGTTTAGTGGGTTTCTGAGCTTATTAAAAAAGGTAGAAAAATGCAAATGTTCATATGCAATCATCCCCGCACATGTCATTTATCAAAGATTTGCCAATGTGGAACTTCTCAAACTTGCAAATAACGTTTGCTTCATTCTTCATACTGCTTGACCATCTTGACGCTATCAAAGGGGCCTTGTGTTCCACTATAGTTAGTGATGCATGGGTAGGTTAGAGATAGTCTACATTAGAGACTAAAGATGAGGTGAGGTAGATGGTCCTTGATGACCACTTTTGGGCTGATGTAAAATTTGTTGTTGACTTCATTCAATGCATTTGTTAGGTCATCTATTTTGTTGATTTAAGCAAGCCATGTTTGGGGCAGGTTTACGAAGAAATTGATTCTATGTGTGAGAATAAAAAAAATCACAGACTTAAGGAATCATTTTTTATATCCTCTGATTAAGGAAAAAGTGTATGGAAGATGGAACAAGCTTAACACACCTCTAAATTGTGCTACTTACGTTTTGAATCCAAAGTGGTATGATACAAAGATCACCAAGAAGAGAGCTCCATATGAAGACAAAGAAGTAATGAAGGAATTTTGGGTTGCAATAAAAAAAGTTTATGGTCGAAGAAAGGAGGCTTATTGTATCAGGGCTCAGTCGAACATTATTTCACGTGGTTATGGACAGTTTTTTATAATGGAGGCTTTCCATGATGTGTGTGCGAAGGACTCAATAAAGTGGTGGTGGAACCATTGCAGTGAGGCCCCTAAATTGCAAGCATTTGCAATACGATTACTCTCACAAATAGCTAGTTCATCATCTTGTGAGAGGAATTAGTGCACTTACAGTTTCATTTATTCATTAAAGAGGGACCGACTAGGGTCAAGGAAGGTAGAGAACCGGATGTACATTTATAACACACTTCATCTTCTTTCTCATGTAGACCTAAGGTACGAAGAAGGTCCTTCAACAAAATGGGACCACATTCCACCCAATGGAGCAATAGATATGGCCTCAATGATTTGCCCCCTATTATATTACCTACAGATTAGCCACAACTTGAAAGTAATCCCTATCTAGACAACATCTTGGCGGAAGACCTAAAGGATATAATTGACGTGACAAATGATTCTATTGTATCGGATCAGATATGATTCAAGTTCACATATGTGCTTTTTGTTTTCTACATGCCTATTTGTCGGCATTTCATTGTATATGATGACTCTTACGGTTAATTTGATGAGATATTCATCCGCTCAAGCTCTTTGGTTGGCTTATATTATGTATATTCCCAATATTGGCATTGCAATAGTATACATTTCTATAAAATTTTCATAGTATATATATTATATATAATAAAAAAATAATAAATATATATTTCTGTTTCCTCATACACGTCTCCTATTTTTGAAAAAATGGTGTATCGATACCCATACATGTACTCATCTACGTGTACCAATACCCATGTCTTGAAAACTATGGTCATAATGTATCTAGTGTATTATTTTGTGACAATTGATTGAAGTTGACATGTGTCACGAAAGCATAACATGTAGTGAGAGTTTAAAATAAAATTGTGTAGCTGTAAATATTTGGATCTAACAGCTCATACACAGCCGCTTCCTTTAATACATCCTTTAACACATTTGCACTTAATAGGCCACCTGTGCCTTTCGCGACTCCAAGACAACTGTCTTGTCTAGACCGTGTGGTTAAGTTGCCCTACTAGAAATATATATTTGTTCTTCCACAGGTTGTGATTAGGTAGATTTCCGATAGTTTTTAGTTTTCTGATCATTCTTACAACTTACTGTCGCACATTTTCCCAAAAGTGAGAACTTAGATCTAAATTATAATCCTTATATTGCAACATGCTATTCTGAGACGAATATTCGATGGGAGTCTCTCAATTAAGATGCCTCAGGCATAATCATGTTCATAGATTGGTATTTACAACCATGCTCTATGAGCAGAAGAGTTGATTCCGTGTAGATAAAAAAAGGGACATGATGATGGGGTAAAAAGAGTTTGGTGACCAAAAAAAACACTCCAAATATATATATTTTGATTGATATTATAACATTTTTCCTAAATTTATTTGTTGTACTAAGAAAAGAAGAGCTATGAGGAGTACTTATCAAAAGTAGTTTCTCCAATGAAGAAAACTCAAGAAAACCAGTTGACAAGCAGAAGGGTAGAAATCTATTTTTGAAGACAAGACACACATATGGAAAAATCCATGCTCTAAACAAGGATATAGAGATCAATTGGGCAAAGAAGCATGAAGGGGCCACATACTGAGCATGAGTAGTAAAGCATGGCATTGCACTAAAAAAATAAAGCACTCTAGCATCAGACATCTTCAGGTAGTAGTTGCAGTTAAATAAGACTCCAAATAGAGTAAAATCAAATTTTCTCTTATGACAAAGTAAGGAAATATGGAAGTCTCATAAAGAACATAGAAGGTATTTCCACATCTTTTCAATATATGAAGTTTTGTTTCAATAAAAAATATATATAAAGTATTGGGGATCAAAAGCCTCTCTATCAACTCTGTATGTTGGTTTCAGTAGAATATTGCATTAGGTGAGCACCTAACTGAAATTAACTCTGTATTGAAGAATTGCACACTGGAATATCCACATCAATTATAGATCACTGAACATTTGAATTTATAAATTTTATCATTTCCAAACTCAAGTAAAGTGTACTATTCAGTAGATTCAGATGAAAACATGGTGGGAGAATGTGAAATATTATTCCACTCGAAAGAGTTCTAAGATATCAATATTATACAAGTAACTAGAATTACACTTCAGTGACAGCTTATAAAAAATAGCTAATTCTCTGTTTTTTCCTTGAACCTCCTGCACCATATTGGTCCTCCCACTCAAGTAGCTGCCGCATATACGCCGAATCTGAAGAAACACTAGAACAGACCTGCAATATGGTAAAGCTATCAGAATACTATTTGAACAAGATATGCACATATTATGTACACACAACCAGTTTATTCAGAATTAAATCAATAATATTGCTAAAAAGAACCTGTTCACATGCATGTTGCAAATCACCCATATTTAAAGAACGAATCTCAACACTCCCACTCAAAGGTGGCAGTGGTCTGCTCTCTGCTATTGCTAGTGCTTTCTCCTAAGAAAGAAATCAATATAAATAATATTAGCTCTGTTGTAAACATATGGGAGAAAGAACAGCCCTTTATTTTCCACAAGCACTATATTCAGAAATTTTATTTTGATGATGGCCTACAAACCAAATCCACTAAACTATATGCACAATTTCTGAAGTGGGTGTCAATCTCAGGGAAAGTTTGCTAATTTTTGACAAAAACCTGTTTCTCTTTTTCCAAAATCTCTTGGATAGGGCGGTATGCAGCTGCAACGCACAAGTCCTACAATATAAAGCATAGATATTAGGAGGCCAACCAACCCTGCAACATACTCACATGTACGTTAAAGAGCACAGAATAAAGCACACTACCTTTAGGTCACATCCAGAATATCCCTCTGTCATATTTGCAATTGCATCCAAATCCACATCCGGTGCCAATTCTTCTTTTGCAAGTATTGCTTTCATGATTTTTGCCCTGTTTGGTGCATCTGGCAAGCTCACCAATAACCTGCAATTCCAGTAGGCTGAGAATTCAGTAGCACAAGAGAATGTTTTCTTAGGGTACTGGCGAATCAGAAAAAGCAAAAACTTACAGAGTGAACTTGAATAAGTCATATGATATATCATTAGAAACATTAATGGGTTGCTCAAAAGCATATTATAGAAAACTAATTGGCTACTAAATGCTGGAAGTAGCCAACTTTCTTGCAAAAACGCACTCCAGAAAATATCCAGAATTTTTGAGGTCCATCCAAATCATTCCATATGGTCTATAAACAAATTTGGAATGATTCTGGAGACGGTATGGACCGTGTGAAATGATTTGGATGGGCTATAAAAAATCTGGAAATTTTCTTGAGTGCATTTTTGCAAGACTGTTAGCTACTTCTTAAAATGCTTACCTCCTTGGCATCCTTCGAATGACAGCTTCATCAAGATCAAAAGGCCTATTAGTGGCAGCAAGAACTAAGACTCTTTCTTTAACTATAGTGCGCAATCCATCCCAGTTTACCATAAACTCATTCTTCATTCTACGTGTGACATTACTGTCTCCACTGTTCCTTTGACTCAGTATACTATCAACCTGCAAAGAAGGAAACACAGAGATAACTCATTCACCAAATACATACCGAATAATGCAATGACAATTGCAGACAAAAAAAATTTGAGCTGTTAATAAAGATCAAAAGTGCACCTCATCAATAAATATCACAGTTGGAGAAAGTTTACTTGCTAGTGAAAATACAGCTTTGACATACTTCTCAGATTCTCCAAACCACTGCAGCCATGAAACAGAAAAAAATTGTTTAATGAACCATTCGATGAAAACACACATGAATTCAAAGTTAGCAATTATAGATCGTATTGACACTATACCATTGATGAAACGGTTGCCACTGAAATATTTATAAAATTTGCACCAGCTTCAGTTGCAACAGCTTTGGCAAGCATTGTCTTCCCAGTCCCTGGAGGACCAAAGAGTAGGATACCTTTGCAGGGCTGCAATAGCACATAGAAATGAGTAGTAACATTCTAATTATGAGAGAACATAAGGTGGAGATAATGTAGTCTGCAATGGCTCAAAAAGGTAGTTGTTAGAAAAATAATAATGTATACACAGCTGAAGCGTTTTGAATTCAAGCTGACCTTTGTTAGTTCTCCGTTGAAGAGCTCAGGTCTTTGTAAAGGAAGCATTACAGACTCCCTAAGTGAATCTTTCACATTTTCAAGTGCTCCAATGTCCTCAAAAGTCACTCCAATGTTGCTTGGTGGAATCACATTCTCCAAGATCTTCTTCTCAAACTCATTTTCAGTGGCAATGTCCTAGATAGCTTAACAAAAGTTGTAAATCAGACGAGAGTTCTATAATGGCAGGAGTAGGTTAGTAAAATTATTTACCTTACCTTCATTGACTTCGAACTCTGTGGCTTGTTTTTAATTGTTTGTGGCTTATTTTGAACTTCCTGTGATATGTTTTCAATTCTCTTTAATTTGCTCAATCCATAACGAATGCTGCCACAACAAGGGTTTGTATCAAATTCCAAATTCCAACTCAAAAAGCATTTTTGACTACTAAATATGAGTAGCACTTAACCTCTCCTGAATGTTTTTTTGTATGCAAATATAAAGAAAATAACCTTTCATTAGAGATTGTAAAAAAATTGAAATCTCTACTGAGGGTTTCAGACTTATTCATTTGATGGTGATTACAAGCCCAGTAGCAAACTTGCTCTGCATCTGAATCACAAAGAAACATCGTACAACTTAGCAACCACATCATGCCTAACATGTATATTTTCGATCAAAACATTATCATCATTCAAATCTTAATTATTTTGATCAAGCATTCAAACTTACTAACTAAAAGAGCTAAGTTTGCTGAAGCTATTTTGGACCACATGCATAGAAGTTTTTGGGGCAAAAGCTGGTATGCAAGTTATCCAAAAGAACTTTGGCAAATGTCTTCTTGTGAAAATATTTGCTCTGAAATTATGCTGTTAAAAGTAATAACACCTAAAAACTAATTAGAACTATTAAAGATTTAATATTTTCATAGTCCATAAGATGAGTGAAGAGAGTTTTTGGAAACAACCATGATCCATCATCAGGATATAACAGTGAATATAATTAGAACCAACCTTTCAATACATACACAAAACATTTTTAAACATACAATTTTCAAATTACCTTAATTTGTAAGAGTTTGATCCTTTATGCAAATTTTCTCAATTCCATGACACTTCACACCATACCGAGAAAGGACCTACATCAATACATGAAAGAGCATTATCAATGCTTATGGAGATGACCAAAAAGGGGACAAAATAAGGCTTAACACAATATTGAGTGAAAAGTTACATGAGCAATTTGCAGCTTGATCATTATATATATATATATATATATAACCTTGTTAACAACAAAACTCACCTTTGTAATGAGTTGCAGATTTTGCTTTGCTTTGAGTGCTTCCTCATCCCACTTTAATTTAAGTTTCAAATCAGCGATGAGGGTCGGATTCTGCTTGATTGAATGGATATTTGTTAATTTCAAATTTTCAAAAAGGAAAGGCAATGTCTATAACATATATCTAAACAGACATTTCAGTACCTGAGGCAGTTCCACAGTCACTTTGTCTATCAGACTGTTTTTGTTTTTACAGAGTGTAGAAATTAGCGCCTCTGTGTTATCCTGCAACATCAAAATAAACAATGACTGTTTAATCACAAACAGGTGCTTAATAGAATGTACCATAGCAAAATATTTTTTAAGCAATTATTGGGAAACAAGAAATAAATTTTGAACACCGTGGGATAAGTTTTACTCATAGCTCCACTCAATCATTTAGGAGTAGGTTGAAAAACACAATTAGTAAAACTTTTTTACGAACGAGCTTTTGGATAAAACTGTGTCGCAGATACCTTATTCAAGGTTCATTCTTATAATGTTATGGACTGAAAACTTCATGTTGCTAATTAGTAAAACTCTTCAAAACGTGTATTATCCCTAATTTCTTGAATTTACTAACGCCTCTTAATCTTTGGACTCTGTTATACACTGACACTTCTACTTTTACCAATATACTGGTGCATTTACACTAATACTCCTATTTTTACTGATATCCCAAAATATCTCTGTATTCATTTGCACGATATTTACTTGTCTTAAGAGTGACCCATGCTCAAACCTTCATACTAACTCAAACATTCTGGTTCCGGGCCAAGTAAAATACAATATTCAACAATTACATTACCTTTTTAAACTTGTCATCTTGACTGTGTGAAAAGATAGCCACAACACAACCCATCAATGTTTCAAACTTGCTCTTCAAGGTGATCCAAGCATTTGGTTTCCTTATCCACTTGTCAAGATCTTTTATGAAAAGTATCATAGGATCAATTCTACTTTCACATCTGACAACCTGGAGAATAGGTAAGGATCAGCTAAGAAAATTCAATGATGAGAGTTAAAGAATTATATATCATTGGAATATAGGTAGACCACAAGGATACCTTAAAAAGTGCATTGATTAATAGCTTCATAGATAACCAACCCATGTCTTCTCCAGGAGCACTTTCTAAGAGGAGGTCATTTTCTGTAAAATAAAATTTGAAATCAATACTCATGATATATATAATACACCATTACCTTAAAGCAAGAAAAAAAAAAGGCTATGGTGTTAGAGTGTTACCACTACATAGAAAACCATAATGTGCTTCACATAGCCCTCCCAGGTCAATGTCCCCCAGAATTGGCTTACCAAATCTTATACCGAGTTTAGATAATCCATTCTCTTGAACATTTGAAAGTACCTCCCCTCTATCACCATAAGATGGACCCCTGATAATCAGTAAAAAAAAAGAGTTGTATTAATACGGAAGCACACATTGGTATCAAGATTACTATCCAGTACTAACATTTCTTAGAGGTGCTTGTATACTTTCTGGATCCCTTGTGAATGTAAGAGTTTTAAAATTAGAAGGGTCTTCCAAACAAAGTGGTATATCCTACTAAATGGGCATTTTGTTGCACTATAATATCCATTTAACTAATTATATTCTATCTAACTATCCCCGAGGCTTTTGGTACAATGAAAGTATATCACCATAATCGAATGGCACAATAAATACAGGGTATTTTTACTTCAACAGTTTTCTACATTATGCACTTGGAGTATAGGAACAATTCTTTCTGAAACTCAATCAATTTTTAATCAAGAATGTGTCATATGTTTGTTAAAACATAAAAAATCATCCTCCATTGCTTGAATAATCCAAGGTGACTTCGAGAAAACTTAGTTATTCTTATATATTTTTTATTTGGATGTTTATCATGTCCATTATTTTCGAGCCAATTTGAGCTGATGATTCTAAGAAAATTTAGTTGGAGAGTAGATGGATACCTTGAATTTTTATCTGAACCAACATATATTACTTGATCGCCTGAAAAAATTAAAAATATTCATTGAATAAGTTAAACAACCCATCAAAACTCCCAAACACATATGGCATTGAAATAGATCTTATACATCTAAATCCTGACCGTTCAAATAAACTTTAAAACTACCATTGCTAAAGGATATAAAGTTACTTTTACCTTGCTTTAGCAGTCTTCCAAACTTCTTTGATAAAACCTAAAATATTATTCCAAAAAAACATTAATACAAATACATCAAATGATAAAAACAATCAAACAAAACACTAGATTCAAGAACCAAATTGTGTTGCAAACCGGTAATAATTGAATACCATTTTTTTCACTTAAGAGAATTCAAAGTTATATTTGTCCCTATAAATCCTATTCAATTTAAAAAAATAAAATAGTGATAATAAGGGAAGAATGAACATATAGTGACATTGATATTTAAAAAATTGTAACATTGATTATCTTGTTTACCTTCGGAATTTCATCACTATCATATATAAGCAATTTTGCACCAAAATGATTAGTCAACCCCTTCATCAGTGTTTCTCGGTATATTTCACAACCTATAAAAAAAAGGCAGAAATAAAACTAGTAAGTCAACTGTTCAGTTGAACACAACTCCAATGAGTTATACACGAAAAAGTATGAAAGTAGATAAACATTCACCCATGACATGGGAGAGGATGTTGAAAAAGATAGCTAATAAATAACATACCTTCAGGGCCTGACAACAATAGCCTGAAGCATGAAGGAATCCTCGTAGTAGTTTTTCGCAATTGGTTCCATTTCAAATTCTCATATGCTGATAAAATTAGTTCAGTCTTTGTGTACTCACTGTAAACAAGATAAATGTTCGAATTTTAATTTGCTCCAGAACAAAACTATATTGGACTAAGATTGGAATTATGAAATCCTAGGTATTAAAATTATAGTTACTAACAAGATTTCTGTGCTATCAAATATTATGAGATCGATACAAGTTCAAACAGAGAAGGTGCTTTCGAGGCAGAGCATCTCTGCACTCTGATTGGCCACTGGGGATATGCCCCTTGTGCGATAAGCAGAGTGCTGCCTAACTCCCCCTGGCATAGCTCACTTGTTTGATGGTAAGGGCACAGAGAGCGTAGAAGAGCTTGACACCATTCTTCTTTCTCAACTCCTCCCTCCACAAAATTTTTCGCTTGCGAGCAGTCATGGAGCGTGGCCTTCTCCATAGAGTGGATATGGACCGAGTGGTTAGCAATAGCCGGCCCCTCCACAAAGCAAGTTCATAGGTTTGGCTTTGACAATCTCTCTGCAGAGGCAACAGACTAGAGAGGAGGAAGAAAAAGAAGAAGAAGAATAAAGACTAAGATGGAAGCGAACACTGATAATCTGGATCTGGCCGTTGGTAGAGGGTGGGTCGATAAGCCTCAGTCCTCTTCCATCGATGCGGTTGGTTGCACCTGTGGCCTAAATTATCTTAGTTATGTTGATTTTAAAATTGGGTTTGCCTAATGACACTTTTATTCTTTGATACCACCCATTTATTTTGATTTGGCATGTACTTATTTTTTTATTTGCTTAGTGAATATATTTGCATGCTTTCAATAAAAAATGCAAATACAGCATTACTATTTAAATTAAAGAACTGAATAAAACAAAAGACATTTTTTAATTAGATAGGTAATATCAAAAATATTAGTCTCTCTTTATGAAATTTGAGATTGTGTAGGAAAGATATTGTATCAAAACTTTGGAAAAGTATGTCAAATCAAACTGTTCATGCAGGGTAATATCAAAAATATTAGTCTTTCCTTATGATGCTTGTGATAATGTAGGGAAGATATCATATCAAAACCTTGGAAAGGTATGCCAAACCAAACCATTCATGCAAAGTAATATAAAAAATATTAATCTTTTTATGAAACTCGAGATTGTGTAGAGAAAATACTGTATCAAAACTTGGAAAGGTATGTCAAACCAAACGATTCATGCAGAGGGGAAAAAGGTAGATCTAGTTGGGTAAGGTCAACAAACTCACTTGACATGCACTTTTGGCAATTGGAAAATAATGGAATGAAAACAATGACAGAAGAATAAAGCAAACATTAAGAAAATATATATTATGTTGTCGGAATCCTCTTTACATTCCAAACTAAAGGCAACATCTTAATCTACTCAGCTTACAAAAGCCTCCTTACATTCTACTGCTTCGGATTGTGCTTATGTTTTGTTGGAAGCAATCTACATTCACGACATTAAAGAAAAACGTTCTGCGATCCAATCAGATAAAGAAACCTATAAATTAACATGGTGTCAGAGTCGGGTTGAAAACCCTAAACACAAAAGTGTGACTTGAAAAGTGTTAAAAACAATCTACATTCCATATCGTAAGGGGATAACCAGCTCAGGAAAATCCGCAGAGGTCTTAAGGATAAAAATTGTTGACAAATCCTCATTTCTGTAAAACTAACCTATTGATCATAATACCATTGACATGTCATTGTATACTATGACTCTTGCAAAACTATATTAATTGAAAGAATAAGACCGTGTAAGTGCTAGCATCTAAAACACATTCAGAACAATTTTCTGGATAACTGCATTACTTTCCAGAGTTTTTTTTTTGGAAGAAACATGATTGGGTAAGGAATCATAAACCACCACTAAGTATTAATCTATTGTTAGAAGGCTGGTAAATGGGGAAATGGATAAATAAGTAGTTGCAAATCTTTCTACAAAAATTCCTCATTTTAAAACTGTGTTATTGTTTTTATGCCAATATGTCTAACTTTCCATCTGTTTAAAAAATTAAAAAGTTATTCAATTAAGTGGGTTGTAGTCTAACAGTGAGGATGATGGTGTAAAAGGGGTTGCCTAACCATTTACAAAGGTACAAATCGTAAGAGATATCAAAAATGATGAAGCTGGAATCATCCCAGTGATAAATTTGACGGAGTGGATACCAAAAAGGATGAAGCCGAAATCGTGCCAGTGATAAATTTGATGGAATGGATACCCCTCAATCTTTAGCATTAAGCCAAAGAAACATTCTAAACTCAAAACATAATGAAATATTATATGGTAATTGATATTCTAATTCTAGATGATCTATGAAAATTAAAATTCAATCCATACAAATTAAAATTCTAACTTTTGGAAAAAATTATGTTATTTTTATTTATCTCTATATTTCAATAATCATTAGTGATCCTTCCTCAACAAAATAAAATTTATGATTGAACATCAAAACCCACGTTACTTTAAATAACACAAATCTTAATTTTTTTTCAAAAAAACCATTAGTTCTTACTGATATGAACAATGCACTTAATGATTAAAAAAAATCCTCACTCTGAGAAGGCCAAACAGATCTTCATACCTTAAATAATAATAAGGGAATTTATTAAGGAGCACTTGAGTGTCAATCCCATTAATAATTGCCTGTTTAAATTTATTTTCATAATAGGCTTCACATTTATCCTCCCACACTGCTGAATTGTGCTCTCCGGACATTGCTTCAACACTTCGATTGGATTGATTGTTTACTGAGCTGATTATTTTTTCAAAATTTTCACTCAGCGCCTCTGTTGGGGAAATTCCATATAATTTTCTTTAAAACCTGCTAACGCCCAGAGAAAATTATATACAGCAGAGAGATATATATAGAGAGTACGACGACGATGCAGACGCCTGGTGAGAGGAAATTGATACATAAATTATAAAAAAGTTCTCAAAGTTCATATAGGTTTAATATTTAATGGGAAGGTGTCGGCTTATGATAGGGCAACCACCCCCTCATAATATGCATTTAGATATGTATTACGTTCATTATTTTATTTTGAAGTTTTTTCTACTATATTTATAAATTTTATTATTAGTTCCTTGCAAGGTAGGGTGTTAATGTTTTTATTTTTCTTCAAGTTAATTATTTTGTATAAATTAAATTTATATGATTTTAATAATTGTATTTTTTTTAAAGTTTTTATATAGAAATTTAGAATATTTTCAAGGATATTATTTGGAAATATTTTAAAATTTATAAGAAAAATTGAATAATTTTTTATTTATTGTATTCATATAATGATTGTACTTTTATCATCAGTGTATTTATTTTAAGTTTTTTTGTTTGTATGTTTCGGTGTAAGGTTATATAAACGTATGAATGTGAAATATCGTGTCAATTGCAAACCTTCATTGTCAGTGTGCACACTATCATTAAGCAACATAAAACATGTATTTATATGATTCCACATGGTATTTAAAGGTTTGAGAGTCCAATACAAAAGATTCATGGTCAAATTTCAAATACACGCAAACATCGTTTGTTTTTATTCAACCAATTAAAACGCTTAAAACATATATAATGTTAACATTTATAATTTTTTTTATAAAGTTTATCATGTAAATATTGGTATATTTTCAAGGGGTTATTTAAAAATATTCTTCTATATTTAATGTTATTAAATATATTACCAAATAGTCAAGATTTTGTTAATCTATTTTGTGACTATAAATGTTCTTGTAAATTGTACATAAGTATATACTTAAATTTTAATGTAAAATATTTACGGGTAAACATGAGATTTGAAGAGATGTTTATGAGAGATCTAGATGTTTATGAGAGTAGGATATCAACATTAAATATTGAATTTTCTATCATGTGGGTAAATTTTAGGGAATCTAACAATATTTATTATCTTAACTATTTCATAAATATATTTTTTATTTGTGCATTGATGTGGACTTAGTTGACTATCAAGTTGCTAGTGCTAGATATTAACGACACAGATTTATTTGTTATACAATTGATCTACGCAGTAAAAGTGGAAACAAGTTTGTCAAAGGCAAAGTGCTTCATATTCAAGCCAGTGTAGATAGAGTGACAAGATTTTAAATTTATTTTTTGATTATTATTTCCAAAAAGAGCATTTTTTTTTCATGTTAAATATTTCTACGGGATCTGATTTTTGTTGTAGCTTTATAGCTTTGCTGCAAGCGCTTGATGTTATAGTTTGCATTGGGGAAGCTCGCCTCATTGATAAGGGTGAATTTCAGTGCGGAATAATAATCTTGTAGAAATTCAATTGCATAGATCATGATTTCTAGGGAGATGATTTTTGCGTGGTAGTAGCTCTAGATTGTTTTTCACATAAACTTTCATTTGAATTAAACAATTTTTTTTGTTGCATAACATATATTAGAATTTATGTTTTTGTATTGTTGCATATCATGAATGTGGCAAATAAAAATTATGTTTGATTATGGGACCCTTTTTTTGAAAATTTGAGAGCATTTGTTATATGGGGAGTTGTGAACCTTGCAAAGTTTTCATGTTCTGTGGATTAATATTAAAATTAAAATTTGTTGCAAGCCGTTGTGTCTAAGGTTAGCAATGTTGCATGTGTTATTGACTCCTTTATGTGGGAGGTATCACAATTTTCTACTCTCGTTTATTTATAAAATATTTATTAGTTTTCATTTCTTCAATTTTTGCATTTTTTAGTGCTAAGACAGGTTCGATTTATAGGTGACCAGTGAAATATTTATTTTAACTGATGGTCTTAGGCTTTTAAATTATTTTATACTTAGAGATCATTTAATTGTCTAGTGATCTGAAGTGATTGAATAGTTTGAAACAATTATGTTTACAAAATTCATTATAGTCTTATGATTCCAAAAACAAAGAAACTGGGTTTCGAGACAGACACAGGTATATCAAAACTAACATGTCAAATTTATAGAATTTTGTAGCCTACTTACTATATGCAATTTTTCTCCATTAGCATTGACACCATTGTGACATTTGAATAAGTACTCAAATCATATTTGGCATTTTGTCAGTCATCACGAATTACAATTTATCAGGGAAGAACATGATTTTTTTTGCAACGATATTTGTGATATTATACTTACATGCATTAAATCCATAGATCATATTTATATTATGTTATGTTCTTGGATTTTGAGTATAATTTAGTTTTTTTCTTTTCAAGGTAAGCATTTCATTTTTTTAAATAGTTTTTTTTTTTTTTTTTTTTGCGCATGGCATAGGACGTATTACATAAGACAAATCAATTCCTCTCTAGCGAATGTAGTGGTCTTTTTCTCTGTGGCATAGACTATAGACACACTATATCTAGCCTATGTAAAACTAGAGTTTACATTGTGTCCATATGCATGAGCCAACTATCGTTACAAGAATAAAACTTGTGGATTGTATGAGACTAGTTGAATTTTTTTATTGTCTGATGAATATCTTTGAATCATATGTAATGCCATATTTTTTGCTTTTCAATATATCTATGTATAGGAATCACTTTTGAATTAGCTGATTTTTTATTAACGAACCAAATAATTTGAAATACATATTTCATTGATATTATAGAGTTTTTGCTATAGTTTAATATATAGATATTATTATGTTCTTTGGAGTGTTATTTATAAATATTTCATTGCCTTTAGGACAAATGTAAGGTGATAGAGAAATAAAATGTGCAAACTGTCGCATTGTCATTTTCAAAACAATTTTATTAAAGTGGATACTTGAATGTTGTGTTTATTACTTAGTGACATGTCAAGAGCCTGCCTATTTCCTATATCTAAGATCGCTTTTAAGAAGCTTTTCCTCAACTCACCTTTTACCCTTTTATCATATCACAAGTCAGTTTCATCAACATTTCTTTTTGTTAATTATTTCATTTAATGAATTTAATTAATCATAATTATATCTAACATTCATGTCTTATCGATTCACCTACTCTTTGTTCTAAATGCAATTTTTCTTTAAATTATTTCATCATGATAAGTGGATAGGAATTTAATTTAAATTTTAATCATAGTCCTTTTCATTGGATAGTCGTTAGGTTATATGGATAGTGGCTTTGTCAAGAGACCTGATTTTTTTTTGCCTTGTTCATAGTCCAGAGGCATTTGGCTATTAAAAAAAACACTCAAAGTCCTTTGATTTTATTAGTTATTCAATTAGTCTTCCTTTTTTTTGTCAATAAAATTTACATCATTTGCTTTTACTAGTTAGTTAGTTAATGTTGTTTTTACCTATATACAAGAACTTGGAATAGTACGTTGGACTAAAAAACAAGGTCGTTAATCAACAAAGTTAAGGTGTGCATTTTACCATATATCTATAATTATTTTTTTCCTCTGAAAGTAATGGATTTTAATTTCGGTAATCACGACAGATAGTGTGAACAAAGACTAGAAAGCCCAATAATCATAGAAGACTATGAACAACAAACAGGGAAACAATACAATAACATTGATGATGCTCTCAGTGAACATCATCTTTTATGAGGTAAATTGTTTAAGTATAATATTGGTGATTGCATATTTGACACATTTCATGTACTATTACATTTCCAATATACACCCTTAGAGATAAGAAATGGTATCATTAACTATTTATTAAATTATTTGCATGTTGGTGATGCAACTGTAATTAAATCATATGAACTAGAATTAGATCTTCATGAACTATTCATATTGCATGGAATTCATGATAGACAAATGTATTTTGATAGAATGCAACTATTTGCATCATATAGCTCTTCTATGAATGAAACTAGTTTATAGGGAGACAAATTTTGTATACATTGGTTAGCTAGATGGCTAAATATACAAATATGCATTTGGTCATTCATAAGAAATTTTTTTATCTCCACTTCAATGACCAATGCCAAATGATTCCATACTCAGTCATGTTGTATGACATGAATCTTATTTGTGGGCATTGTGAGCCCTTATATTACAAGAAAGATATCCAATATACAATGCCATCTATGCATATTCAATTATCTACGATCGCCTATTATAAGCATTTATCTTGGATCACATTAGACAATGATTTCATAAAAAATGAAAAGTAATGGATTAAATAGACTTACTGAAACTGATTCTCATTATGGTGAAAGCTTATTTAATTCAATTTTTCAATTAACAAATTTTGAATCTGATATATCATGTCTTTGTAGCTATATAGCCCTATCATTTTACAATGAGTAATTGTTTCATGATAAAAAGGCACTATCTTACATCGAAACAAAGTTGCATTCTAGCTTGATACAAAATGCAAACAAAATCTCAAGATGGGAAGACTATAATGTAAACTTGGCAAAGTCGTTCAATCAAACTAACGTTGAGGGGGGTGACTTCTACTTTGAGTGGATGTCCATATTGCTAGATGCAAAATCCATCTTTGGTTAACTCATTCAATGCATATAGCAAAGATGTACTCAAATTCTCTATAACCATCAAGAAACTATAACATAGTCTTCTTTGAAATATACACAAATGATGTTCACTTTGAACTGTTAATAGAGATAAACGTACTCGACACTAGCATTAAAGAATATAATATAAATGATATTACATCAACTATCGCTTTTAAAAAATCTTTTTGTTCTCTAAAGCACCTTGCATGAAATTTACAGATTGAAAATGTATAAAGTACAAGAAAGATAATTATAATACAAATGAGATAACATCACCAAGTGTGTTTAAAAAATATTTTCATTCTCGAAAGCGTCTTTTGCAGGATCAAGGGAAAATTGTGCATAAAAAATGTATAAATGACAAAGATGACAAAATAAAGTGCCCATTGAATAAGACTTTGGTAACATCTTTGTGTATGTTCAAATGCATTGTACATAGCCCGGAAAACAATGCAACAAGAAAAATCATAAAAGACCTTGATGATACACCAAATCATGTATGTTTGGTTTGTAATCAACTACATTTGAAATATGACATGATAGATTTCAATAAAATAGAAAGAGAAACAAAAGCAAAGTTGATGCAAATAGAATAAATTGTTACGAAAAAAAATGCGTCAAATGTAATAATATAACGTGATAGATTTCAAGAAAACAAAAAGAGAAACATATGCAAAGTTGATGCAAATGGAATAAATTGTTACGAAAAAATATGCATCAAATGTAATAATGCATTGAAGAATGGAATTAATCCAAAATTTACAATGCCTCAACATATTTGGTTAAATGCACCTTTGACATTTGTTCAAATGCTAACATATCTAGAAGAGTGCCTTATTTCATTACAGATTGCTTTTTCACATATTAGAGAACTAAGATATAAAAAACCTCAAATCAAACTAACCACTGCAATTATTAATGTGCCATCTAACATTGACATAGTGAAAAAAACATTGCCACACTCGATTGATAAATCATCTCTAATTTTCATTGAGTTAAAAAGAAAACTAGAATACAAGAATGCATACTAGAAATGGAGGGTTCATCCAAATATTATCATGCATGAAATGAAGCAATTATGCAAAATAAAATTGCATAGATTTGAAAATGTCAAAATTATAAGGGATTATAAATAATCATTACACACTAATGACAATGTCGATCCAAACATTATTGGCACTTTAGAAGAAAGTGAAACAAGTGATGAAGATCAAGAATACATCACCACTTCAACTATTGTACATGTATTCATAGAATCAAGATGCATTCATGACTTGAAAGATAAAATGATCCAAGTTGCACTAGTAGAATACCAACAACCACTTAAAATTTTCAAAGACAAGTATGCTGAGAAAATGAACTTCCCAACACTTTTTTATGGTGACCTTTATGATGAAATAATTACAAGTATATTTTTATACATGAAAATTATTCAATGAAAATTATAGTGTAAAGAATATGCATTTGTATATCATATTACGAATATATTTTTCAAGACAATGAAAATTATCACCGAGTAGGTGGTTACAACAATGTGGGTAAGACTTAGAAAAGGTAAACTAAAGGGAAGAAAGCTTGTAGAAAAATACATAACGTATAAACCAAACTTAAAAAAAATATTAAAATTTGATATTGGGTATATTGATTTCAAAAAAATATGGATATCCCCATATTATTTATAACAACTATGAAAAAATACATTTGCGATGATACGCCAATTAGGGCCATTGACATTTTTTTGTTACATTCTCTAGTGTTAAACATATGTAGCAACTGCTTACAAATGCATTATCTAAATTGCATATTAGACATGAAAAACAACAAATAACAAAAGATAATGCATTTTGATACGATTGACCATAGTTACTTGATTGTAAAATGTCCCGTCACATGTACACGATACTATACACATAGAATTAAGGCAATGCTAAAAATGATATACAAAGATAAATCTTTCTTTGGGTACTTGCAAGCTCATTTTTGGTTATAGAATTTTAAAATTGAGGAATTCAAAATACACATTTTATGTTATGGATCAAATCTGCACCAATTTATGACAAGGATGAAAATTTTGAGATTATAAGATTTATCGATAACTGTATAACTTGTGATGCAAATATAATTGATTTAAATATATCCATATTACATGAACATCACCATAATACAAGTTGAAAAAAAAATAAAGGACATTACTGATATAACTTCCCTATTCTTCCAATGCAGAAAAAAATTATCCGTGAACCATGTTTATAAAAAGATGACTTGGTTATCAATAACTCAATACATATATACAATAATTTGGGGAATGAATGTTACAATCATTCTATAACATTTAACATGTTTTTAGTGAAATTGGAAATTAGTTCAAGTGAATCTATACAAGCAATACAATGTACGTTTAAACAACCAATAATTTTCTTGCAATGAGAGCCATCACATACATCGAAAAATAGTTTTTCAAAAAAAATACCACATTTATGGAAAGCAAATATATATGCCCACTTTGTATTTAACGCTTTTGTTGTGGCATCTTATTTCACATCCTATATGATAAAACTCGATGTGTCATTGACAAAAAGCATTTCAATAAATCCATAAAGAACATCAAATGACAAATATAGATGTCATTCAAATGATACACAAGCTTGGAAACACATGGTTTGATAAACAATAAATGTGTGCTCAACAAGCTATTCACATAGCTTTATCATTGCGATTGAATAGTTATTCTAGGAAATGCATATTCATAAATACAAGTCTATTAGATGAACACACATTCATTCTAAAACTTTCAATAGTTTTGATACATTAAGCTGATGAATCAGAAGATGTAATAAACAAATACTTAATAGATTACTATGTTTAACGACTAGAAGCCTTACCAAGAATTTACCTTACTAAATTTATCTTTGAATATCAAAAAAATAGAAAAAATAGATGCAAAATAAGTTTCATGTTATTTGATATATCAAGTACAATAAGCATCTTGACCTTAAAGTTCATTGTAGGAAAAAACTATTATTATATATCCCTTTTAGAGAAAATGAAAATAACTTAAAACATGGTTTCGATACATGGAGTTTTGCATATGCATTGCATAAAAAAGACAAAAAAATGAAGCCAAATTTATTCAAGGCATAAACTCTATTTGGGGTGACGTAGAAGGGATTATTGACAATACTAAATTTGACGATGGCAATGTTGACATGGTCAATACATAATATGAAAATAATATTTCTACCCATGAAAACTATGATTTAAAATGTGATATATATTTATTCAAAGACTTAGATTAAAAAAAAATAATCTAGAATCTTTTGAAATAGGTAAGTTGTCATTTGTATATGATAACTATGAATATTACAAAAGAAGAAGATCCTTGAATGAAGATCAACAAGCAATTGTAAAAGATATAGAAATAAAAAAAAGAAAATATCTATTGAAACTAATTTACTTATTTTTAACTAGAGGTGTCAAAACAGGCAAAATATACACTATGAAATTGATATATGAAATGCTACACTGATTATATAACAATTTCATTGACAGTGACCCGTTTAAGCCAAAGGGCCTAATATTGACATACACTAGAAAGACAACATACAATGCTAGAGGAATAACATTACATTATGAATTCCTTCTACCTTTTAATAAATTAGAACTCATTCCACTTACAAAACTAAATGATATGCTTTTTTGTAGATATTTTTATCAAGTACAACTTGTAACTGATTCTTTGATCTTCGAATATCTAAAACTAAATGATGAAATTATCCCCTAAGACTCCTAGAAAATACATGTAAAAATCTATGAATTTCAAATAACAATGCGCCAAAGTGATAATTTTATAGCAGTTCTTAACCATTTATGAACAACATCACAAATATACAATGACATAGATCATATGAATTAAAATTGTTTGCGAGTTGCACCTGATAGCCCAATATTTTCCTATCTTTTTTACGGGATGTGAATGTTAATAAATATAATACTTGAATGTTATATATTTTATTGAGAAATACTATCACTATTCATGCAATCAATGAACATGAAACTATATATGAAGGTAAACAACCATGTCACTGATCGACAATGATTTTTTCATTTTTGTATTGAAACCTGGTATGTTGGTCAAAATACATGTTAACAATTATGACATTGAAGATGACCTAGTTAATAGGTCAAATGGAACATTCTAATCATATACTATCGATAATGATATAGATGTAGTGTGAATTAAATTCAATGATCCTTGTATTAAATGTTGGTAATGCACAAAGTTGGCTCACCTATATTATAGCTCTTGTCAAAAGGATTGGACTTCAATCTTGCACATTTCAAAGCATATACTAAAACACATGTAACAATTATACATAGACAATTTAATTTTTTTTCAATACAATTAACATGTGCATGCACAATACATAGATCTCAAGGTCTCACACTTGATGGCCTTGTATTTGAACCTACTAGAGTCAAACATCATGGCTTAGCATACACAATATTATCTCTTGTGAAATTAATTGAGTCATTGTATTTATTGGCTTCATTGACAATGGAAATTTCAAGGTCAAAGAAAAAATGACAATAGAAACGTCCCGATAATGGGCACATGTAAAATGGCAATTGGAAAAAAAAATGAATAGGTTGAATAACAATTACCACATAGTTATGTCATCATTGAACACAAAAATCTTAATAGTGCACACATGCAAGACATCCTCAATGATTATGGCATGATGCAATTTGACATATTATGTTTGCAAGAGATATACATTGAAAATATTGTATATGACTATTTACTATAATATTTTTATTTTATTTCAATGTTTCACATTCATGGAATTATGATTAGCATAAAAAAAACATGTCTGCATTTTTGAGACTATGCAATACAAAGAAAGTAATGTTGAGGTAATAATGACAATTATCATTAATGATATGTATTTGATCTCAATTACCAATGTGTATGCAACGCCAAGTGCAAATATCTCAAATATCCTTTCTGTTATCGATCACACATTAGAAAATGCAAGTAGAGTAAAATACACATTCATTATAGGTGATTTCAATATTGATATTAGAAATCACTATAAAAATTCATGGATGCTTGAATAGTACATGGAAGCCTACAATATGCATTTTTTACCCAAAAATCAAAATGCATTATCAAGACCCATTATTGATCACATATTATGAAATGTTCAGATACAAAAAGAATGTTTGTGTACTAAATTTCTATTGGAGCGATCATAATATTTTATACTTGGCATTATGTGATATGCATATGAAATAACCCAATAAGAAAACAAAGGATTAATTTAGCTAGGTACTTTTAAACTTTTCTTGTATGTGTTTTGCATGTAAATAAAATGGACTCCTGTACTTGGAAATCTCATTGTTCTAACTTTTCTGCATGCTTCCTCATACTATTCAAGTTAACATGAAGAAGATAATGGAAAATCCTGAAAATAATCAAACAACACAAAAAATAGGAAAAATGTAAGTGTCGACAAAATTATAGTTTTTTTCAAATTTTGTCTCATTTGATAATTGTATGCATTTACACTTCAATTGTTTTGTTCCAACAAAATACCAATACCCCATGCATTGGTCTCAATTGATGATCTTAATAGATGCAAAATAAGAGACTTCTTTGAAGGAGATGTGCTTGTCACATATAAGATAATGTTGCGAAGAACATATAACAAACAATTATTGTGGGCAGATCTAATAGTCATCAATGTGAAATGAATATTACGCAAAATGTACCCAACAACTTCATCCAAATGCATGAACAAAAAATTGATCCAGGAAAAGTAATTTGCATTTCTCATTTTACTATTGCTTCTAAAATAGTTTATGATTGTGGAGATTGTGATGAAATATTGATAGTAAATGAATTCAGCATAGTGGAAAGTATACCTCCTATCTGTCAAGAATATATATTCATTCCTAATTAAAAAATCAACCAACTCCTGGTGAGCATCAAAGCCTATACAACTGCGAATATTTCTACAATTTTAACATGTGCTAAAAAACTATCATGTAACTCATTTTAGAAATAAATGATGGCAATACTAAAGATGACACAACAAACGTAAGCTTCTACTTCTATAAATACTTCAATTTTTTTAATGTACATTTTCAAATCATGAAACTAAATTACTCTCTAAACATAACAACTTTACCTATTTGGAAGTTTTGAGCGTCTCTTTCTAGCAATTGAACTAAAAACACTTGCCAAAGAATTTCCAATGTACTTGTTTAAAAATTTGATCAGAAGATAAGGCCCTGAGAGAGCTCTTAGAATTAGTCAAGCAACATTCATCACACTGTTGAAGGCTATGAAATTTGTCAAAGACTTGTCTTTTGTCTTGGATACAAAATTAGAGGTAGGCCACATGTCTCTTTTTATTGTTTTCATCCAATATTGGTCTCAATGTTTCTATTCAGGTTGCATGTTGTAGCAAATAATATAATTGAATGTCAAAACAAAGCTTGCACATGCAAAGACAACTAGATGTTTGACAAAAATCCCAAAAACTTATAGCAATCCATTCCTCAAGCACTGATAAAACCTATGATTTTATTTCTAATGTGATCACTTTAATGTGATTTTAAAAATATTTTTTAAATCACAATCATAATTTTTTGATAATCTGTTTAGCCATACTTTGTTTATTAGTACAATATAGTGATCAAGTGTTCTACAAGGCAAGCACATCACTTTTGTTACTTTATCTGAGTTTTTAGCCAATGTTCTCTTGATTTATCTATCACTAGAGCATAGCTCTTGCTGCCATATTTTTGTGCTAGATAAAGTAACATAGGCTTTAGGCATTGTAACACAACCCTAATTTTTAGTCAACATCATCATAATCAAGAACAAATATGTGAGATATATTTTTTAAGATTTATATATGTTATTGTCGATCCTTTATTAAATTAATGCCACCAATCTTAACATGTATAGGTTGAGGGAACATTTACAATAGAAAACATATATTCAAATACATTTTAAACTACCTGCAACAACTATAGTTTGATAGTTCAATCCATGCAACATGTGGATGCTACAACTTTTAACTGTCCTCTATGTAATAAAAAGAGTTCATGTGCATATACCCATCGCCTTAGTTGTAATATAAAAATAGTGAAAAATGATACCATATAATGCACTCTTATAGGACCACCACTAAAGATGGTTCTTCCTGCATTGATTGAAATCTCGTACAACAATTACATGAAAGACAAAACAAGAACAATTTACCTATTGTGAGTATTTTCACTACAAAGAAAATTGACTCTTAACAAAGAAAAAATTATTCTAAGAGTCAATGTAATAAACAACAACTGATGTACATGATATATTTTTAAGCTATTTTTTTTTATTTAAACTTTTAATCTAGATACTTCTAACAATATTTTCATTCTTCTTCCATTTCATAAGAAAAAGTGCTTGTTTCAAGAATCAACTACGTTATGCCTTGTGTATGGTTCTCAACTAACAGTTATGCTTTGATTTTTTGTCACTTGCTAGTGTATATAGACATATAAAAAAAGTTTGTAATTAATATGGACTCATGCATCAGAGTTGTACATTTTATTGATACTTTTTGGTCTTTTGAAGACTGTTGCATATCCATTGACAAAAAAAAAAGTATTGTTCATGTCTCTGGAACTTGCTTTTAAAATTAGTTCTGCAAACACTCTTTATTTATATTTATTATTGTTGCACAACTGGTTTGATCTAGCTCATTTGTGTTATATAGATTTAAAATCTAATGAAATGACTATGATAATCCGCAAAACATTTGATCCAATTTTATTTTATTAAGTAGAACAAAATAATTTCTTTGATTTTGTATTTGCATCTAATTGCATTATCTTTCTAGCCAAAAGTTTACAAATATTTATAATTAATATAATTTACAAAACATTGATCAAATTTTATTTCAGTAAAGCCAAGCCATAATTCCTTTAATTTTGAATTTTGAACTTTGAGGACTTTCAAATGTTATCATTGTCATAAGATCATCTTTGGGCATTGTATCATTTTTGTGCATTGGACATTTCTTAGAGTTTGGACTAAAATGTGAACTCATTGTGATCTCTACATTTGAAGTTCTTACATGACATGGCCATGTCCATTTACTATAAAATTTGAATAGTTTCCATACCAGCCAGCTCACACTCTTATGTTGATTATGAACACTAGTTAATAGAAGCTTTGGTGCTTGTTGTAGATGCTAGAAAACTGCACGATTATAAGTCATTGTGAAGCACCCCTTGGTCACCCTTGGGTTAAGATTAATTAGTATAATCCTTGAACACACCCATTCACCCCCTTTTGGATAAATTAATTAAATTAATTAATTAAATAAGGCCTATTTATACCTTCTCACCCAAACCCATGGCTAATTGATCGACACCTAGCCTAAAGACTATTTCTACCTTGGCATTTAATGCCCTAAACTCTTATACTTATTACTCACGCATCTGTTAGTATAGTGATTTTTCCCATTAGGTTTTGCCTACACGACCTTATGGCCATTCTATGTCAATTAAGCTTCTTTAGGTTAGTTATAAAAGGGTCACATAGGCTAATTATATTTTAATGTAATTATTTAATTATGAAATTAGAGGATTCCTCATGTTGCCCTTATTTTCTATATATGTACCCCACTTTTCCTTTTTTAAAGGTAAGACATGTTAATGCAATTCTATGCAAGCAAACATATTTTGCAATATTGTCGTGTGAAGACAAGCTTCTTCCTTTTTTGCAATTTATCTATGATTTCATTACTACATACATAGATTTGCTTAATCTTATATGCAAGGATCCAATATCGTATCCAATCTGACATGGTATCAGAGCCATTTTTGTCAGTATTACAATAATCTTTATGGTAAAATCTTGCTACATTCATTATTCCAACAAAAAGAAGGGTTTGGTGGGATTCCTTGGAGAATCCATGCAAAAATTTATATTGGAGTTTCAGATATCAAAACCAACTACGCCATGGTTTTAGAAGGTGATAAAACCTTGAGATCGACTGTAAACTTGATGTAGTTCTAGAACAGTCAAAATTTTCCTTTTTTTAGCCTCTGAAGGCCTCATTTTTTGTTTTCAACAAAAATCTGTACTTCCTATGTTGTGCAAAAATGCCTTCTAGGTTTTATCCCTTGGGTCGAGATCTCAAATGGGTCTCTTTCAAAATTTTCATTGCTAAATTATTTTGAACATTTTTGACTTGTCTCAGTTTGTGTGCCTTCATCTCTACGTCACTCAGATTTGCTTGTGTTGCATGCATTGGAGAGTCCACTGACCAATTCAAACTTTCAGTGGGTGATTACTTGCCTTTAGACCATTTTGGGTTTTAGAAGTTACTTTACTTGCAATCTAAGAAGTTAAGTAGTCTGAAAAACCTGGATAACACTGGGAAGACTAAATTAGGTTTCAAAGGGTTGTTACTTCAAAGGTCGATTACTTCTAAAGCAAAGTAGTTTGGAAAACCTAGATTACACTGTGAGAACCAACTCAGGGTTTGGAAAGCTCATCACTGTTCAACTTTTTCTATGGGCTTAAGACTTTGAGTTTATGGGAGTGAGTAACTGAATACAAGAAATTGGAGTAAGTAGTGTTCAAAAACTTAGGTAAGTTGTTTCTTTGAGAGCTGAGGTTTTCAAGGTGAGTAACTACATATAAGAAACCCAAAGTAATTAGTGTTCGAGAACCTGAAGTATTTTTTTGCCATTTCTATCTTTTTCAGTAAAAAAATAGAAGAGTGAAAAAACTTTTCCATTTTTGGAAAGGGTCTAGGAATATACGAAGTAAGAACTTGTAAGTGCCATAACTTTCAATTTGTAGCTTCTTTTTGGGTGATATTTTTTTTGAAAGTACATATTTTATCAAGATCTACACATTGATGATATATATTTTTAGATCTTCTATAAAATCTATTTTCTTCATGATGTAATGGCTTAAAACTCACTTCAAATTTTTTTTACCTCTCTTCTTGGATGCATTATCGGCTGAGCTCGATGTCCTTCTCATACTCTCACACACTAATTACTCATAGATGCATTCTCGGTGGTAATCGACATCTAATATTGAGTGTGTGTTGTATTACAATTTAAGAGTGGGTTTTATTGATAGTTCAAGGGGGTACTTGTATTGTGTGCAATCTGTTCTTTGATTTTATTTCAATTATATAAATTATCTAAATATAATCTACACTAATGGATCTTAACATTGAACCACTCACACCATTTAACTATCTTGAATAGAAATCTAAAATATAGCTCACCTTGAGAGGTAAAGGACTCTATTGAATCACTATGGGTGAGGAAACTGAGTCGTCTATAGTTACAAAAAAAGTTAAGTGGTATAAAAGATGTGATGAGGCCTATGGGTTCTTATGCCTATCAATGTCTCCTAACCTTTTGTTTCATGTTGAATTTGTAAAAACTCCCAACAAAGTCTGGACCATCTTAGATAATGTTTTTTGAGTGTAGGACATCATGAGGGGTCATGAGTTGGAGAATGAGCTCATCACAATAAGCCCAGGTGACTATGACACCTTACAAGACTTATTTACAAAGTTAAAATCACTTGGACTGTAGTTGAAACAAAGTGGCATTAAGAAAATAGATGACCAATTGATTCTATCTGTGCTTGCAAAACTAGGTCATGACTATTCAATTTTCATCTCTATATTTCATGCTACCAAACATGCACTTGGATCCACTTGGAAAATTCCATCATTTGATGAGTTTGTTGTCGATCTAACTTGAAAACAAGATAAGTTGGTTTAAATGGCTTTAAAATCACATGCCTTGATTGTCAATCAGGACAAGAAAAAGCCTTCTAGTAGTGGCAAATAGGAAAAAAAACTATCTAAACTAGAGCATGAGCATAAGAAGAATAAAAAATTAGATGCCAAGCCTAAGGCATCATCAAATGAGTCATTAAGCAAGAAACTTAATAAGGAAAAACTCAAATGTAACTTTTGTAAGATACTTGGGCACGATGAATCTCAATGCATGAAAAAGAAGATTAATACCTTGACTAAGATGATTGAGAAGAATAACATCAGTGTTCCTGAATCCTCAACTCAGAACACATCTACATAAGATTTTACAAAGTTTAAAGACAACAAAAAGGGTAAAGATAAGGCCAAAGAACTTGTTTCAGTAGCTTCTCAACCTTTGACTTGGGTTATAGACTCAGGTGCTTTCTATCACATGGCCTCCTTAGAGGATCTATTTTCAAAAATATAGCCATGTTTCATGCCTTCAATTCTCATGGGTGATGACACTTCAATAGAATTCATTGGTAAAGGATCAGTGGAAGTAAGTGATGGGTTCTTCAATGATGTTCTATGTGTTCCTTCACTATCCACCAATCTTCTATCAATGTACCAAATCACTCACATAGGTGTAGGGAAGTGGGTTGAGTTCACACTTAATTTAGTGGTTATTAAGGAGCTACACAGTGACACCATAATGGCTTATGGGAAGGTAAATCATCAGTCTAGGTTGTATACCTTCTCACAATTTTCCCCAGATCAACCCTCTACTGCACTGCTTACTCATGTAGATGGAGTGAGCAAACTATGCCATGAACAAATTAGCCATTTAAACAACCATTACCTGGAGTAACTCAGTCATCAGGATATGGTTTCAGGGTTGCCTAAAGTTAAATGTCTTATATGGCATATGTAATGGCTGCATTCTTGGCAAGCATCCAAAAGAGAAATATGACAAGGGTAAGGCAAGGAGAGCTGAACAAAAGTTAGAAATTATCCACAGTGACATAGCAGGTCCATTTCTAAAACCTTCATTTAACATTACTAGATTCATGTTCACATTCATCGATGACTTTTTGAGGCACACTTGGGTGTTTTTTCTCAAAAATAAGTTTAAGGTCTTTGATTACTTCAAGGAATTTAAGGCACTTGTGGAGAAGCAATCATATTCTTCCATCAAAATCTTAAGGACTAAAAATGGTGGGGAGTATGTCAACAATAGGTTTGATAAATTTTGCACATCAGAGGGGATTTATATGCAATACATAGTTTCATATAGTCCTTAGTATAATGGTGTGGTTGAATGCAAGAACCATTCTTTGAAATAAATGGCCAACTATATGCTTCAATCAAAGTCTCTTACTCCTCAGTTTTGGTGCAAATTAATCAATTGTGCGTGCTACATTCAAAATCATGTTCCACATAAAGCCTTGAAAGGAATCACTCCTTTTGAAGCTTGGGATGGTCACATGCCCCCAGTGCATCACTTTCAAGTGTTTGGATCACCAACAATGGCCCGTGTTCCCAAGAAGAAATGCAAGGCAATGGACCTTCAGAGTCAGTCTTATATCTTTGTGGGGTATTCAGAGGGTGTTAAGGGATATAGGATTATCCATCCTAAAACTCATGAGTTGTTTATAAAAATGAGTGTCAATTTTCAAGAGGGCCCACCTAAACTCACTACTAACACTCCAGACTCTTCAACAGTCTCACTAGACATTGATTCCACCTCAGGCAGTGACTTTGATCCACCTCAAAATCCTCCTGATGATTAGAATGATTGTTATTATTATTTAAGTTAAAGTGATGAGGATTCTCCTCCTCCATCTCACACTCACACTTCAGATGATGATGACTCACTTATTGATTCTTTAATCTCATACAATTCTGGTCCCACTTGGGCTAGACAAACACTTCAAAGTGATATAAAATGGGTTGGAAATCCATCAGATATAAGGTGGATATGTTCATAGTTTTAGGGGGCTTAACATGCCTATCTGGCCATTTCCTCAGATCCATAAACCTTTCATGAGGCATTTGGCATTCTAGAATGGGATTTTGCTATGCAGGAGGAATATAGTTTCCTAATCAGGAATAAAGCATGGGACTTGGTCCCTCTTCCTAAAAGAATAAAATTGGTCAGTTGCAAATGGGTTTATTAGATTAAGTTTGGTGCATATGGGTCTATTGATAAGTATAAAGTTCTTCTAGTTGCAAAGGGGTTTTATTAGGTGCCTGGCATAGACTACACTAAGACATTTACTCTTGTAGCCAAGATTATGTCTATCAGACTCACTTTAGCCATCACAACCGTAAATTGGTGGGATGTTCACCAAATAGATGTTAAGATTGCTTTTCTACATGGTGACCTCAAATAAGATATATACATGGAGAAACCACAAGGTTTTGTGGAAGATTCCTCCTTGGTCTGTAGACTCAGGAAATCTATTTATGGACTCAAATAGGCCCCTCAGGTATGGTATGCCAAGATGGACTCCTTTCTCCTCACAGTCGGGTTCACCAGATGCCACTCAGATCTAGATGTCTACATCTTGTGGTAGGATGATTATATATTAATCATATTTATCTATGTGGGTGACTTGTTGATTACAGGGAACTCACGATCATCCATCTTAATAGTCAAAATTGCACTTTTAGATAGATTTTCAATGATAGACATGAGATTGTTGCAATATTTTCTCTGAATTGAAATCATTCAGTCAAATTCTGGGATAACTTTATCATAATCCAAGTATTCTCTTGATTTGTTTGTGAGGTTTAGCATGGCTGATTGTAAGCCAAATCCTACTCCCTTCTTGTCTGGTGTGAATCTTGAGGCTAATTATCCTACACCATTGGTTAATAAAAATCCATATCAACAACTTGTGGGTAGTCTTATCTATCTCACACACACTAGACCTGACATATCCTATGCAGTTGACATCGTCTCCCAATTTATGTAAGATCCACATGAATTGCATTGGAAAGCAACTAAGTAGATTCTGCACTACTAGGGTTTGCATAACTATGAGATACACTATGGAGTAGGAACATAGGTTGATTTAATTAGATACATAGATTCAGATTGGGCTAGAGATATTCAAAGTCAAAAGTCCACTTCAAGCTATAGTTTCTCATTTGGTTTAGGTCCAATAAGTTGGTCAAGCAATAAGCAACATGCAATTGATTTATCATCTACAAAGGCAAAATACAGAGGGGCTATCAATGCCACTACTAAGGCAATCTAGTTTCAGGGGATTCTCACTGAGTTTGGTATCTAGTTTCATAAGCCAAAAATAATCTACGATGACAACCAAATCACTATCTAGATTTATAGGAATCTGGTTCTCCATCAAAGGACCAAACACATACAGATTGACATGAACTTCATCAGGGTGCTTATCAATGAGCAAGTCATTAATCTTTAGTACTATTTAACATCAGAGTAGATTGTAGATATTCTGACCAAGCCTTTCACAAAGAGTAAATTTGTTCATCTATGGGCTCTCATTGGGGTTAGGGATGCTCCACCTTCTTTTTCCTCATATAGAGGTTCTTCACTATGTACTTGGGTAACTCATCAAGCTTTCAATGTCGTGACCCAATTCTCTTCTCACCTAAGCTACGCTTAAGGGGGGTGTTAGTGTAGTGATTTTTCTCATTGGGTTTTGCCTACACGGCCTTAGGGCCATTATATATCAATTAAGCTTGCTTAGGTTAGTTATAAAAGGGTCACATGGGCTAATTATATTTTAATGTAATTATTTAATTAGAAAATTAGAGGCTTCCTTATGTTGCCCTAATTTTCTCTATATGTACCTCATTTTTCCTTTTTAGAGGTAAGACATGTTAATGCGATTTTATGCAAGTAAATATATTTTTGTAATATTACCATGTGAAGACAAGCTTCTTCCTCTGTAATTTATCTATGATTTCATTGCTACATACATAGATTTACTCAATCTTCTATGTAAGGATCCAAGATCATGACCAATCTGATAACATCCTAATGCAGTCTTTATTAACCTCAGACCACTTCTCAATGTCTTAATTGCCAAACATAAGTGCAAATGGATAATTTAAGCCATTTTTACCACTTCTTCCTTGATGGATGTTGGCCATCCCTCGATCGGTACCGGTTGAATAGGACCAGTGATGGTTACTTAATTTAGCCTCAAAAAGGTTGAATCTATCTTTTACATGAGATTCTCTAAATATCAAGCAAATAAAAGCTCCCAGGTGAACTAGGAACCAAACTAGAGACATTAGCTACTTTAACAACTCAGCACAAAGAGCCTAAGTATCATTACTCTATTCACATCGCTCTAGGATCTCACATAGCTTGCACTCAACCTCAACATTCTTCTAGGCTAGTAAATTCCAAAGCTAAGTATTTATACTTTTAGGAAGTTTAGTATTTAGTTTCAGTTGTTTTATTGCTTATATCCATTTCATCTCCCAACATTCCATTACTTGTGTTGGAGTTATGCAACTCCAAGCACTTCACTTCTTCCCTAAACCATCCATAGACCATTCCCAATCACTTGAATATCCAAATTTTGAGTTAGGTACTTCCAAGAACCCATTTTACCCTCATGACCAACATCCCACCCAAAATAACCTTTAGATCCCTTCTGCAACTCACCCCAGCGCCCATTTTTTATTAAACCAAAACTTACAGTGATCGACAATGATCATCTCTGACTAGTGTCAGTCATCCATCGACTGACAGTAGTTTCCTTAATCAACATCAATTGCATAGTGACCATTGACAGTCACTGTGTATTTTATTTTTTCAAAATAGCAAGCAATTTTCACCCATCAACCTGTACCCAAATTTTGATTTTTAATCCCCTGTTACATCACAAAGACCTATGTTATTTTCTAAAACAAGTTTGAATATTTTAGCATTAGTTTTCAATATGTTATTACTATTTTAATCAAAATCACTTATTTCCCTTCAAATATCTCTTGTATTAATTTTATTACTTTCTTTCATTTTATGAAAACATCTATTTTTGATTTTTAGGACTTAACTTGTCTCCAAGAGTGTATTGACATCCTCCAAGGAATTTTAGTGCTTCTTGGATCTAGCTCACGCTAGGCAATCCACCTATCTACCTTACTAATTTACCATTTTTCTAGTTTCTATCTTATATGTAGGTCATCCTCCCCAAACAAAGAGTTCTCAATAATCGACTAGATTACAGAGCACACCGCATCCAGGTTCTTCTTACCTCACCCTTATTTAAGTTCTACTCCCTTCTAAAAAGAAAATAAACATGAGAAAAATAGTGAAACATTCTGGCACGCCTGGTGGGACCCTTGAGCTTTTTCTTGGGTTCTTAGTTGTTTAAAACATTTAGTTGCATTAATGAAATTTTCATCCATTTACAAATTCCATTTCAAAAAAATAAACATTATTTCTTTCATTCTTGCATTGAAAATCTTATTTTCAATTTCTTCTTTTCCAAAAGCAAGTTTTAGTCTTTCTTTGCATTATTAGAAAAGGTTAAAATTTTCATTTTTCTTTTATTTCTAAAAATAAAAAGCATTCATCATAGGATTAGGACTTGCATCTTCATACCACATTTAGTTACATCTTATTTATTCTTGTACTCATTGAAAATAAATCAAAATTTTCCTTTGGGTTTAAAAATAAATTGCATCTATTGATTGCTTGCTTTTTTAGTTCACATAGTTTAATTTAAACAGTGAAATTAATTATAACAAGTCACTTCTTATCACACACACAATACCAAACCTTTCCCTTGGCTATCCCACTTGGACTTCACTACCAAAGGGAGAAACCAAAACTCAATTCACTGGCTGAGTATAATCTCTAGTAATTTGTTTTTCTTTGGCTAAGCACCCAACACCCTTATCACTGTGGTGTGTGAAGTGAGGGGGTAGGCTCCAATATCAAGACACATACCAAATTCTAATACAAATTTTGAGATCCTTTAACAACCTGAAACCATCTTTAGACATATTTTTCTAGTTCTTGCTCTACAATCTCAAGTTGAGTCTCATAACTTGTTAAAAATTAAGGCTTAAGCCCAAAGAGAGATAAAAAAGTATTCTAGGACTTAAATGTACTATGAGTGTATGATTGTCTATATTGAATCTTTTATTTTGTTTGCTTCTCTTTTGCATGTGTGAGATCACTTTCACCCTTATTTCATCTTTATTTACATGGTTTTGACAAGACAATAGCTTAGGAACCAAGCAAACCAAGGTCAACCTCCCAACCACCCATCCTCTTCTTCCTCATCTATGGAGTACATATCGGATGCATAAAGTTCCCCCCATTATTTTGGAAGTCCTAGTATACCTCAAATAATTGACCAAGGAGATTCAAATTTCACCACCCTTCTTGATACAATCTCGTAGCTCTCCAACACTACATTACCATCATGGGTCATGATACCTCTACTTCAGTTCCTACCATTGAGCCACCCTAGGCATGCCACCTCACCTTATGGTTAACACCTTTATTGCTACTATCTCCACCTAATCTTTGTTGACACAAGCCTCTTCATCCACCAACAACCCTTACAACACTACCACCCAAAACCAATCCATTCCACCAACCAATACCCAAACACCTCCTACCCCAACCAACAACCTTTCCAATGTAGGAGTGACCCAAACTTTAGTAATCCATACACCACTCACCATTGGAGTACCTTCCACTAGTGTTTCTACCCTACCACTTGTGATTTCCAATCCACCAACTTCCACTCCTTTCCAAAATTTGGTAATTTTCATACCTTTTACGCTCCCACCTTTTAGCACTAAAGTAACTACACACCCTCAACCCACTAATCTAACTATGTCTCTTACCTAACCAATGTCTATTCTACCAAACCTGAGGTATGTACCAAACCCACAAGGGTACATGACTCCACCTTCTTCCCAACCTTCCATGCCCACTTACCAATACATGGCATCTTCCCAACCCTCAACTAGTTATCCATATGTGGCACTTTCACAACCCTAACAAAATATACCTTACAATTATGGGGGTGCACAACTACAAACTGATATTAACAATATGTTGATGGATAAGATGACCAATCTAGAGTCATCTATTTTTGGTTCCCACAACATCTGGTCATGTGACCAAATTTTCAATGAGCCAATCCACCCATCTATCCCAATTTGACCATAACCTGCAAAGTGGGAGCTTCTAAAATTTTCTAAGTTTCAAAGCAAAAAATATCCCCAACAACATCTTAGAGTGTTTAGGCATTCATGTTATTTAATTGCTTACAATGATGTTCTCCTTTTTTTGACCTTCCCCATGTCCTTAGTTGGTCTGGCATTAGATTTGTATAATGATATTACAAAGCACTCTCTCTTCTCTTTTGCCCAACTAGCCCAAAATTTCTTAGACCATTTCTATATAAATATTTCTAAGAAAGTTTCTATCACTGAACTCTATTCTATTAGGCAATTTGAGTATGAGTCAATTATTGACTTTATGGTCCATTAGAGAGGTTTGATTAACCAAATCTCTTTCTCTTTGACCCAACCTGAGTTGATTAAACTTTTCTCTCAGGCTTATGACAACCATATCTCATTAACCTTATAGGTTCATAATTTTTGAACCTTTGATGAGGCATTCACCATGGCTCAGAAGTTGGAGATTAGAGCTATTGATGAGGGAAATCTTAAATTGAGGAACAAAAATTCTAGTTTTAAATCAAATGGAGCTTCTCCCTCCAAAACCACCAACCATACCAACACCAACACCAAATCTAAAGGAACTTAAAATGTAGTTGTGCTTAAAATGGATCCTCCTCCAGTTGTTAACAAACCAAATTCTTCCACCTTCTCCAACCAAAATGTCAAAACTCAAAACTATTATGTCTAAAAATAGTATACTCAACTAGGGGAGTCATATGCTTCAGTTTTGGAAAAGTGGTTAAAATCCTCTATCATCTAGCTTCCTCCAATTAAACTACCCCAAAAGTTCAATTCCTCTCATTCTATACCTAGTTGGTATAAAGAAAATGAATTCTTTTCCTTCCACCATGTCATTGGACATGATGTTAGTAGATGTAAGACACTCAAAAACATTATCCAAGATTTGATTGATAAGGGATAACTTGTGATGGACAATCCAAATGCACCCCCAAATCAATCATTTGACATTTTCAGAAAAAAATTCCCCAACCATTCACCTTCTATAAACAATGAACAAAATAATGTGGAATCTTCTCACAAGCATGAGGTCTACATAATTAATGTTGTTCTTAGTGAACTAATTGTTAACGAACCCATGTCCCAAAATACCATCTCTTCTCCACTTATTGAGGTAGTGGTGTGACCTCCCCTTTATTTGGAAAATGAAACAAAGGAAGTGACTATCATCGCTTCTCCACTTATTGAGGTAGTGGAGTCACCAACCTCTCCTTTGGAAAGCATAGCAAAGAAGGAAACCATTACTTCCATCCCTTTTTCTTCCATGATAGAGCTATCTACCCTTCCTCTAGAAAGTATTCCTAAGGAAAAGATTTCTTCACCTACTCTTTCTATGGAAGAATCATCCATCGAGGCATTGGAGTTGATAAAGGAAAAGGAGAACATGGTCATCCCTCTTTCTCATCCCTTTGGTTTATCCTTTGAGTCCAACACCGAAGGAATTAAACCCATTTATGAGCCCTTTTCTAGGTTGGTCCAAAACTTAGAGTTTCTATCCTAACCAAACCTTGATCAGGACACATTTTGGCATTACCTTGGACTCCCTTATCTAACTAAGAAAGAGTAATCAAATTCACCCTTATCTACCCAACCTTCCACTTCCACTAGTGCAACCACTATCACCCCAACCAAACCAATAGAAGCCTCTACATCCCAAAACTTAGATAAACCATCCAACCCAAATCCCTACAAAGAAACAAAGATACCTTCCATTATCACCATAAAGCCCATCAAGAACCTAGGTGTGATCCCCACTCAGAATCTTGCACATCCTCCATTGAAGTTGGATTTGACACTGCCAAACCCACCTAAGAAACGATAAGTCAAACCAACCAAGAAAGTGGAACCATCTAGGAGTCCAAAATCTAACAACTTGTCACCCATTTCCACTTTGCCTTCCATTTTAGGATGACATTCTTATTCCATCTTATGACCTCACCCTTCCACCTTGATTAAGAAACCAAGTCTCCCAAAGAAAGACAAAACCCAACCCCCACTTCTAGCTACAACTCTACCAATTCTTACCATGCCTCTTACCTCCAAACCTTCTAATTCCAAAACTTCTACTTCTAAATCATCTAATTATAAGCCTTTAACTTATAAATAATCTACACCAAAACCACCCACCAAGAACATTTCAACATCCAAAGCTCTTATTGACAAGCCTACCCTTAAGAAGGCTTTCACCCCAGTTGTTAAAGCCAAAACCTCCACTCCCTTGACACCTTTGCTAGAGTCATATTCTACCATATTGTAAAGGTTGATCCAATATTCCTAATTGGTCTTACCTCATATCAAACCGTTTGATCCCCTTAGTCCTAAGTGATGAACTTAAAAAAAAATAACTTCCAAACAGGGTTAACTGAGCATAGAATCTTTTTTTTTTAATTAAAAACATATACTGTAGAATGCCCAGAAATTTCTAATGACCCAATATTAAAATGTAATTCAGTGTTGAATGTTTTACCAGCTGGAAATCTATGGACCAGCGTTGAGTTTTGGACGCCCAGCAATAAATAATTAGAATTCAACTTCATGTGATGGGGTCGCTCCACATACACATGGCCCAGCCAACATAATATATATAAAAGTGAATATAGACATTGCCAGTCAATATAACATAAATAAAAATGATTAATCTTCAAGGAAACTCGTCCTAGCCACACACGCCCCAGCCAATATATTGGGGATTATCAAAGAGATGGGCGTGGTGTGTCTTCAATGCATGGAGCGCCCAGCATTTGAAACCCATAACAGAATGTGGCGGCCAACCAACATAAAGCGCCCAGAATCATTTGTTTAAGACATAAATAATTATTCCAGAATGGTAAAATGCCCAGTAGAAAATAAACAAACCAGTAGTTATTAAAAATGACCAACAATGTTCAGAGGATATATGGAAAAACATACAGGAAGACATAGACTTACATTTCTTTTTCTCTGTCTGTTACATTTCTTTGCCTCTTGCGTCCCCCTGTTTTCTTTCTTCTTTCAATGTTTTCCCCCTGTTTTTTTTCACAAAAATCTTCTACTCTTTTTTTAACACAAAAACACATTCGAATGCAAACAAAAGCTCTTAATCTTAACATAGCAAATTGTTCCATCTTGGGCTGGGCGCAACAATCTGCCCAAAATGCACTAAAACTGACTTCCAAGATAAGGAGATTCTAACTACAGGTATATTTTGTTTTTTTTAATTTTTTTTTTTTTTTTTTAAAACAATATTAAGAACAAAAAATAAATTTCAAAAATGCAAAAGCAAAATGGAGGGAAAAACAAAGCAATTAATTCTTCAAGTGATGCTCCTGCATCATTCTTCCAACCAGCAGAAGAGGTGTTCTTCACTTGTTGTTTTTCTGCATCACTTCGTCTATACTTGTGCCCAGCTTAAGGATATCATCTGCAGTCAACCATGTTGCATCTTCCATGGGTAGATTCTTCCACTTAGTTAAATACTGGAAGTATTCTTTATTTCTTGTCCTTTTAACTACTTTCTTCTCTAAAATACTCTCAATTTCTTTTGGCACTTCCTTTGGTAATTGCTGCTCCCATTGGATAACTTCATCCACCTCTGTTTCAGTTTCTTGGTTTGGTTGTCCTTCATCCTTGTATGGATATAAATCTGCAATATTAAAAATTGGAGAGATTCCAATCCCCTTTGGTAATTCTATTTCATATGCATTATTTGAAAACTTCCTTATTACCTTGCATGGTCCTATTTTCTTTACCTTCAACTTGTTGTATTCTTTCTTTGGAAACCTCTCTTTTCTAAGATGAGCAAGAACAAGGTCTCCAATATTGAAACTGACCTCTCTTCTCTTTTGATCTGCCCTTAGCTTGTACTTGAGGGTGTTTTCTTCAAGTTTCTTCTTTACCTGTTCATGCAAATTTTGCATGGCATTGGCAAATTCTTCTGCATCAGCACTCCTTGTCTCCATATTGCTTAAATTTCTTAACTCATACACGCCTCTTGGATGCATTCCATACATGATTTGAAATGGGCTCAATCCTGTACTTCTGTTAGGAGAATCATTATAGGCAAATTCAGCTTGTGCAAGTGCAAGATCCCATTGTTTCGGATGCATACTTACCAGGCTTCTCAAGATGTTGCCCAAGCTCCTATTGACAACCTCTGTTTGGCCATCCATTTGAGGATGATAGGCTGAACTGAAACTTAGTTGTGTTCCCAATTTCTTCCATAAGGTTCTCCAAAAATGCCCAACAAATTTGGTGTCCCTGTCAGAAATAATACTTCTAGGCAATCCATGCAATCTAACAATATCCTGGAAGAATAGATTAGCTATGTGAGTAGCATCACTTGTTTTGAAACATGGAATAAAGTGAGCCATCTTTGAAAACCTATCTACCACAACAAATATGGAATCATGGCCTTTTTGAGTTCTTGGCAAACCAAGTACAAAATCCATGCTTATTGAATCCCAAGGTCTATTTGGAATGGGTAGTGGCTGGTACAAACCTGTGTTTTGACTGCTTCCCTTGGCATATTGGCATATTTTACATCTTTCAACAAATTTCTTAACATCATTACTCATACATGGCCAATATTAGTGAGCACTCAATTGTGCTAATGTCTTGTTCTGCCCAAAATGTCCTGATAAGCTGCCACTATGTTTTTCTTTCAACAAATTTTCCCTCATGGAACTCTTGGGAATGCAAAGCTGGCTGCCTCTGAATAGCAAACCCTCTTGGATCATGAAATCTATCCAGGGACTTCTTTCAACTCTTACCGGATTCATGCAAGCTTCATATGGTTCCTTAAAGTCTGAATCTTCCTTATATAGTTTCTTCAAATCTTCAAATCCCATAATACTTACTTGAGACTCTTGTATGATCAGATTTCTCCTGCTTAAGGCATCTGAAACCTTGTTAGATTGTCCTTTATTATGCTTAATAGTGAATGTGAAACTTTGTAAGAATTCAATCCATTTGACATGCTTTTGATTCAACTTATCCTGATTGCTAATGAACTGTAAAGCATAATTGTCAGTGAACAAAACAAATTCTTTAGGCAAAAGATAGTGCCTCCACTTCTTCAAAGCTTGTACAAGAGCATAGAATTCTTGATCATAAGCTGAATATTTCTTCTTAGCATCACTTAATTTCTCACTAAAGTATGCTATAGGCTTCCCATCTTGACTTAAAACAACACCTATTACAATTCCACTAGCATCACATTCTACTTGAAAAAGCTTATTAAAATCAGGCAAGGTCAAGATTGGCTCTTCAGTTACCTTCTTTTTCAACAATCTGAAACTTTTATCAGCAGCCTCAGTCCAATAAAAACTTCTTTTATCACCCTTGATTGTATCTATCATCGGAGCAACAATTCCACTAAAATTTCTTATGAATTTCCTATAGAAGCTAGCCAAACCGTGAAAGCTTCTTACCTCATATGTGCTCCTGGGTGTAGGCCATTCAAGTATGGCTTTAATATTTTCCTTATCCATCTTCAATCCTTATTTAGAAATCACAAATCCCAAATATATCAACTCCGTTTTCAGAAAACTGCACTTTTTGACATTTATTAGCAACTTCTCCTCATGTAATTTACTCAACACCATTCTCAAATGTTTCAAATGTTCTTCTTTAGTTTGACTAAACACCAAAATATCATCCAAATACACTATCACAAACTTACCAGTGAACTCCTTCAGTACTTCATTCATCAGCCTCATGAAGGTGCTTGGTGCATTGGTTAGTCCAAATGGCATAACTAACCACTCATAGAGTCCATCATTAGTCTTGAAGGCTGTTTTCCATTCATCCCCTTCTCTTATCCTAATATGATGGTAACCAGTTTTCAAATCTATCTTAGAGAAATATGTAGCTCCACTTAAACAATCAAGTAAATCATCAATTCGTGGCAATGGAAATCTATACCTGATAGTAATCTTGTTGATTGCTCTGGAGTCCGTACACATTCTCCAACTCCCATCTTTCTTAGGACTCAACACTGTAGGGACAACACAAGGACTTAAACTCTCTCTTACCAATCCTTTGTCTAATAATTCTTGAACTTGATGTTTGATTTCTTCATTCTCCTTTGGTGTCAACCTGTAGGCGGCCTTGTTTGGAAGATTTGCTCCTGGAATCAAGTCTATGTGATGACTAATACTTCTCAATGGTGGTAACTCATCAGGTAAATCATCTACCACAATGTCAATGTATTCATTCAACATATCTTGAATCTCTAGTGGAAAATCAATCAACTTAGTACTAGTGACTACACTCTTTGGCTTACCAATTATAGCAAAGTTTACCTCTTCTTTCTTCATTTGATGTAGAAACTCTTTGCCACTTACAATCAAAACTTTAGAATTCTGTCCAACAACAGCAGCAGCCTCTTCTTTCAATGGTGTAAGTGTATGCTTGATCCCATCCTTTTTAAACATGTATGTATTCTGCCTTCCATCATGTATGGCCTTCCTGTCAAATTGCCAAGGTTTTCCAAGCAAGATATGACATACATCCATGGGCATGACATCACATAAAATTTGATCCTTATATGTTCCTATCTAAATATCTACTTTGCATTGTTCACTTACCAGAAGTTTGTGTCCTTTTTGTAACCAAGAGACTTGATAAGGTGTAGGATGTACCTCCTTCTTCAAGCCTAGTTTCTCCACCATCTCAGTTGACACAAGATTGTCAGTACTTCCGCTGTCAATAATGACCTTACAGCATTTTCCCTTGCTCTTACATGTGGTTCTAAATAAAGTTTTTCTTTGAGGTGGTTCTACAACTTCTTTATTTGGCTTTAATAAAATTCTTTTCATCAAAAGAGACTCACCTTCTTCTGGAGTATCTTCATAAGCTGCTGTAACTTCTGCATTTTGTTTTTCACCTTCAATCACATGTACACTTCTCTCATGGCTGATAGAAGGGTTCTTTGGACACTCATATGCCCTATGTCCTGCATACTTGTTGCATTTAAAGCATTTGCCCATGAATCTTCCTCTTCCTCTTTGATATCCTTGGTATGGTCTTCTTCCCCTTGGTGTATATCTGCCTCTTGAACTTTGTGAGCTGCTGGCCTCTTCATGAGATGTTTGCAACTGTCTTCTACCTCCTTAAAATCCTCTACCTTTGTTGAACCTGCCCCTTTCTCTTGAGAAGGATGTTTGTTTCCTTGCAATCTTCTCCTCAGCTTTCAAGGCAAATTGATATGCCTCCTCAACTGTCTTAGGAATGAGAAGACTAATTTCATCTTGAATGGCAAATTTCAAGCCATTGGTGTATCTGGCTACCTTTTCTGTGTCATCCTCAATGTGACCTGATCTTATAGTCAACCTATAAAATTCTTCAGTGTATTCTTTCACAGACAATTCTTTTTGCTTCAAATTTTGTAATTGCTTAAAAAGATTTGCTTGATAATCTTTAGGCATAAACTTACCTTTCATTTTTGCTACCATTCTGTCCCAGCTTCTGATCTTTGACTTCCCTTTCCTTCTCCTTTCTTCTTGCACTCCATCCCACCACAGGGATGCATGTTTCTTTAGCCTTGTCATGGCATATTTGACTTTCTTTTCATCTTCTTCAATCCCTTCATACTCAAAATATTTATCTAATGCATTAATCCAATCAATTAATTCTTCAACATTCAAATTACCTTCATACATTGGAACCTCCATTTTTGGCTTGGTGTTCACCTTCATAATGGCTTTGATCAACCTTTCCTCAGCTGTTTCTTCTTCCACCACCAATTCATCTTCTGGTGGCTCCTCTTCTCTGTCACTGACTTCACCCATGTCAGTGCCTCTTCTTTGAGCCATCTCCAGGTCTTACAGCCTAGCTGTCAGGTTCCTAATCTCTTCTGCCAATGCAACCTGTCCTCCAGGTCTCCTTCCTCCAGCTCTACCTCTGTTCCTGATTCTCATGGCCATCTTGTTTTCTGTTCACAATCTGATTCTGCTTCTCTTTGGCTTGGATCACAGGCTCTGATACCAAATGATGAACTTAAAAAAAAATAACTTCCAAACAGGGTTAACTGAGCATAGAATCTTTTTTTTTAATTAAAAACATATACTGTAGAATGCCCAGAAATTTCTAATGACCCAATATTAAAATGTAATTCAGTGTTGAATGTTTTACCAGCTGGAAATCTATGGACCAGCGTTGAGTTTTGGATGCCCAGCAATAAATAATTAGAATTCAACTTCATGTGATGGGGTCGCTCCACATACACATGGCCCAGCCAACATAATATATATAAAAGTGAATATAGACATTGCCAGTCAATATAACATAAATAAAAATGATTAATCTTCAAGGAAACTCGTCCCAGCCACACACGCCCCAGCCAATATATTGGGGATTATCAAAGAGATGGGCGTGGTGTGTCTTCAACGCATGGAGCGCCCAGCATTTGAAACCCATAACAGAATGTGGCGGCCAACCAACATAAAGCGCCCAGAATCATTTGTTTAAGACAGAAATAATTATTCTAGAATGGTAAAATGCCCAGCAAAAAATAAATGAACCAGTAGTTATTAAAAATGACCAACAATGTTCAGAGGATATATGGAAAAACATACAGGAAGACATAGACTTACATTTCTTTTTCTCTGTCTGTTACATTTCTTTGCCTCTTGCGTCCCCCTGTTTTCTTTCTTCTTTCAATGTTTTCCCCCTGTTTTTTTTCAAAAAAATCTTCTACTCTTTTTTTAACACAAAAACACATTCGAATGCAAACAAAAGCTCTTAATCTTAACATAGCAAATTGTTCCATCCTGGGCTGGGCGCAACAATCTGCCCAAAATGCACTAAAACTGACTTCCAAGATAAGGAGATTCTAACTACAGGTATATTTTGTTTTTTTTTAAATTTTTTTTTTTAAAAAAAAAAAAAAACAATATTAAGAACAAAAATAAATTTCAAAAATGCAAAAGCAAAATGGAGGGAAAAACAAAGCAATTAATTCTTCAAGTGATGCTCCTGCATCATTAAGCCAACTTAAAAAAAAATAACTTCCAAACAGGGTTAACTGAGCATAGAATCTTTTTTTTTTTTTTTAATTAAAACAATATTAAGAACAAAAATAAATTTCAAAAATGCAAAAGCAAAATGGAGGGAAAAACAAAGCAATTAATTCTTCAAGTGATGCTCCTGCATCACTAAGCCATCTTGGTTTAATGAAAATCTAATTTTCTCATACCATAGGATGCTTGGGCATGATATGGATAACTGCAAAGCTCTCTAAGTCATAGTCGATAAACTATGTGATGAGGATGACTTATTGATAAAAAACCTCCTATAATCCCACCACCAAGCCAAGAGCCAAGAGAAACTACCCCACATCAACCTACCCCCAAAATCTCATCTAAGAGTGAGGAGTAATCAAATCAGTTCACTAGTCTAACTCCTTTTCAAATCGATACCATTTATGTGGTCACTTAATCACAAGCCCAATAAAAAGATAAAGGGAAAATAAATGTGTCTATCCCATGGACATACACTTATTCCACCACACCAACACTGACAAGAAATATGAACTTGTAGTACTGGGGCTCTTGTAAACATTATCTAGTCCTCTAACATGTCTACCAAAACACCTAAGAGTGCCCAGGGGAATCTGCCTCCACTTGAATCAAGGAGTGCATAACAAATCATGACTATCATCATCATCATCATGAACCATCTCATTGACCTATCCATGTGGTACATATCTCTAGAATAGAATCCCCCTACATGCCATCTCACCTATATAAAATCCTCTCTAAATAACTGATCCATGTAGGCATCCTACTCCTCACTGTGAATGTGCTCTATCGCTTGACCCTAAATAGACAATCTTAGGATCATGTGGATATCCTCTAAGAGAATAATGATCTCTCTGATTGATAATATGAAAGTGTTGGTACCCAGGTCCCATCTCTTGATGAGGGATACTATCATCGTTGCATCTCTCAAAACATGCCAATAATATCGTATGCCCCCTAAGCCCATCATTACCATGCGATCCCACTCTACTTGGGTTATGCCCTTATGTACATCATCTAAGAGTGGTGACACTCAATTTCACATCGCCAATAGCTACCTCACCTATAAGGTTAGATCACAACCTTAGTTTATACTAAAATTTCCAAAGTAATACATACATTCCACCTATCACACCTACCCCTACCACAACTTCTTCGCTCATGAATCCAACCCATCCTGTGCCTAAACAACTACTCCTAAGTCTAAGATTTATATCCTTAAGCTAAGCCTATAAACCCTCTAAGTTAGCTTCAAAAATTCCCTACACCTTCTCATGGCTTTTTTACCTTAGCATTTCTTTTGAGACTATGATCGATTGAGTCTCGATCGACACTAGTTCTCTTTTAGACCACCATCAGTTGAACCTTGACTAATGTCAATTAGTTGATATGTATTGATGTCAATCCTAGCTAGACTAACATTTAATCACTATCAACTATCATCGATCAATATCAACTACTATAGATCACTGTGTAGCTGATTGATGATAACCAAAACCCTACATTCCCACCACACTACCTCAATTGGCCTCATTCCCCTTACCTCTTACCACATTTTTAGCTTATAAACAAAATAGACCCTATTTTAACCCCATTTTTCCTTAGCATTCCCCTCTATCCCATATACCCTAATAATTTCATAATGCCCTCCCAACTTTAATAAAAAATAGTAATAATTACAAACATAAGATAAAATTAAGGACAACTACCTACCTTGTTATAGGTGCACCACTGTGGTGGAGCTCTATGTACTACTACCACTCGACCCCCACCCTTAGCTCATCCTCTAACTCACTAAATCTTCACAAACCTTTATCCACTTGGCCCACTTGGTGTCCTTTACCCCACACTCTAACTCACAGTCACCCCTAATCAATCGCTCAACTCATAAGGATAATTCACCTTTTCTTTATGTCATTTTTGCTCAAGACACCAGACACTTGGTAATAAAAAACTCAATATGCTGAATGAGGAGTGTTTGACCTTTTATGGTCATTAGAACCCTTTTAGGGTTTGGTTAGTGACCATTTTTAGTCACTAATACAGGTTGGGTCGACCATTGATAGTCAACTTCAACCATCACTGATCAAGCCCAATTAGGGTTTTACACCCTCTCCCTTGCATTTTCACAATTGGAGAAACCTTTAACACACCCACCCACCCCTTACAATGTCCTTTAGTCACTTTGGACCATACCTCATATTATAACATTGGTCACTTAGCTAACTTATTTGAATCATATTATAACAAATCAACCTTGACATTGTTACCCATGACTTCCTTTTCTCCAACCTTAACATGATACATGCCTTTCAATATGACCACAACCTTTAGTGTACCAACTAATCAACTACCTACAATTATGCCCATTTAGAATTATGCCACCTGTGACCTATTTTGTTTTTTAGGATCACCTAACTTTTGGCCCCTTATGATCACATAAACACCTTCACTTGGAGACATGCATTTATAAGTGCACCCATATCTGTTATGCCTAATATAGTGGCCTGGTTCACTCGTCACTTATCCTCCTTATAGTAGCCTTATTTGACACTTCATACCATCTTACCCATTTTTTTCCACTTATACACACTTGTCAAACTTGTAGCCAACTTTGTTTTCACCTCATCACATCCTATTTTGAGGGGGATTACACCTCCTCCCATACTCAACACATCTAAATTATTAATACACTTTTCTTTTGCATCTTGAGAATGTAACCTACACAACAAAAAGGGATAAAATGTAGATGCTAGAAAACCATATGGTTTTAAGTCATAATAAATCACACCTTAGTCCCCCTTAAGGTTAAGATTAATTAGTATAATCCTTAAACACACCCATTCACCCCCTTTTGGCTAAATTAAGTTAATTAATTAAATAAGGCCTATTTACACCTCCTCACCCAAACCCATGGATAATCGATTGAAACCTAGCCTAAAGACCATTTCTACCTTGGCATTTAATGCCCTAACCACTTAGACTTATTCCTCATGCATCCCAATGCAATATTTATTAACCTTGGACAACTTCCCAATGTTTTAACTGCCAAACATAAGTGAAAATGGATAATTTTAGCCATTTTGACCACTTCTCCCTTGATTGGCATTGGTCATCCCTCAATTGACACCAATTGACTAGGATTGGTGACAATTAATTAATATAACCTCAAAAAGTTGAATTTATCTTTTGCACAGACTCTCTAACTCTCAGGGAAATCAAACCTTCTAGTTGAACTAGGAACCAAACCAGAGACATCTAGTGCTTCAACAATTTAGCACAAAGATCCTAATACCATTACTCCACCTACATCACTCTAAGATCTCACACAAATTGCACTCAACCTCAACATTCTTCCAAGATAATAAACTCCAAAGCTAAGTATCTACACTTTTATCAAGTTTAATATTTAGTTTGAATTATTTCATTGCTTGTATCCATTTCATCTCCTAATATTCCATTCCTTGTGTTAGAGTTCTGTAACTCCAAGCACCTCACCTTCTTCCCTAAATGACCCATTAACCATTCCCAATCACCTGAATATCTAACCTTTGAGTTAGGTACTTCTAAGAACCCATTTCCCCTTATGACCAACATCCTACCCAAAATAACCTTTAGATCCCTTCTGCAACTCACCCCATCACCCATTTCTACCTAAACCAAAACTTACAGTGACCGACATTGATCATCTCTAACTGACATTGGTCATCCCTCGACTGACAATGATTACCTTAACCGACATCGGTTGCATAGTGACCATCGATAGTCACTATGTGTTTTGTTTTTTCAAAATAATAATCAAATTTTACCCTCTAGCCCATACCCAAATTGTAATTTTTAATCTCTTATTACATCACAGAGGTTGAAGTTATTTTTTAAAATAATTTTAAACATTTTAGCATTAGTTTTCAATATGTTATTACTATTTTAATCAAAATCACTTGTTTCCCTTCAAGTATCTCTTATATTGATTTTAGTACTTTCTTTCATTTCATGTAAGCATCTATTTTCAATTTTTAGGACTTAACTTGTCTCAAAGAGTGGATTGATAGCCTCCAATGAAGTCTAGTGCTTTTTGGATATATCTCACACTAGGTAGTCCACCTATCCACCTTACTAATAAATCATTTTCTATTTTCTATCTTATCTGTAGGTCATGCTCCCCAGACAAAGAGGAGTTCTCAAAATCGACTAGATTACAGAGTGCACTACATTGAGTTTATTCTTACCTCACCCTTCTTCAAGTTTTACTCCCTTCTAAAAATAAAATAAACATGATAAAAATAGTGAAATGCCTATTTTCACATAAAAACATGCATTTCACTTAAAAAAATGAATTTTTAAATATCAGCTTATAACCACCTCTATTACCTTGAAAATTCTCACTTGATATTTCTAGATCCTTGTCAAGTTCAAATACTTATCATCAATCATCTAGAAATTATGTTTACCTTTATACTCTTAAATAAGCTTTAGACTATATTATACAGGCCTTTTGACTAAAAATTGATAATAAATCTCATTGTATGGATTATAACACCTTAAAATAATTTTTAACAATTATCAATTATCCTTCCTCAACTTTCTACCAAGTTTCAAATCATTTGAAGGGCTTGATCTCAAGATATAAGGATTTTAGTCTTTTAAAACCCTGATTAGGGTATAATAGACCCGAGAATAATTATAAAGAAAAATCTCACTTTTTATAATTGGTTTGGACCTTTTAAGACTTGATCACTCTTTATTTGCATCCATCCTACCCTTTTATCACTTTCAATGTTTAAACAAACATAAATTGGTAAAATCAATTTTTTTCTCTCAACTGCTACAAACTAATTGTGTATGTAGACCCAAGAGCAGCGATTTAGAAAATTATTAAAATTTATCATCTATCAAGCATTATTTTTGATCAGATAAAGATATCTAAATGATTCCCTTATAGTAGCAATGACTTTTAGACTCGACAATCATAAAAATACATAAATAGGTACTCTTTTCCTAAAAATTATAACCCTATTCTATGTCTTACATCCTTTTAACATTTATACATGCTTAACAAAAACAAGAATACAATTTATCAACATCAATAACATGTAAATTTAGATATATCTTGACAAAATGCTTCTTTTATTCATAATTATTCTAAACTGTTATAAGATCCCTTGTAGACCCTTTTACACAAATCTCTAGAGCTCATAGAACATCATACAAACATGACATAAGATCAAATAACAAACTAAATCATGAACTTATATGTTCATAATATTTTAAAATGCATCAATAATCAAAATGTGTCTTCTTTTCTTTTATTTATCCTTGAAAATTAGGTTTATACCCTGCAACATTAAAATTCTCCATATATAGACTTACAATTTTAAGATGTGCAACTTATAGACCTAAAATCAACCTCTTCATATTTTATAGTTTTGTTAAATTCTCCTAAACTAGTTAGAAACTTATCTCTTACAACCATAAGTCTAAACTCAGTTTAGTCTTGAAACAAGATCTCTTTACAAGTAATGACTTATCCATCATACTAAATTTGACCTCTTTCCTACATTGTATATATTCCAGATTGGTCTTAGCATATATTTACATTGATTTGAAAATAAAATCACATTTAGTATAGAGGACTAGACCTTAGAGGACCTTTGAAAATACATTAGGACCTTTATAACACACCAAATTTCCTCAAAACCTTTACAACCAATTCAAATTTTCAAATTTCAATTTTGGCAGCAAAGTGAAATATTTTTCCAAACTTCAATACAATAAACTCTATTGGTTTGAATACATTCAAAATGACATGACAAGATATTCAAAAGTGAGACATAACTGATAAAACTAACATAATATAATATATATATGCAATATAGTGTTGGATCTAGATGAATAAATGATGACAAAAAGCATAGAGAATTGACATAGTATATAAGCATTTAAAGTGGGAAAACCTCTAAGAGGTAAAAAAAACACAAAGATGATATTCAATTAATTGAAAAACTCTGCACCACAATACAAAGCCTTCCCTTCTCTCTTCTTCACATAAGACTTCATAGAACCTTTGTAAATATTTTCTACACACAAATATCTAATTCACTAAGTGTGTTCACAGTGAATAATACAATAGGGATAAACCTCCATTTATAATAAATGTAAGGAGAGGTGACTGTTGTAACCAATGGGTCCATCCTTCCAAAGAATAATTTATTTTAATTGGTAAATAATAAACCACAATATTTATTATTTATTTACATGAGGTTTTCACCTCATGTTTAATAAATAATAAATCATTATTATTTAATAATACACCAAAATATGCTAAGGATCTAAATTAGTCCACTTAGACATTAAATGTTCCAACACTCCCTCCTAATGCTAAGTGGGGATAAATTTCATAGTCACCTTAATACAAGAATTATACTATGTGCACAATTGAATGATTTAAAAATATTCATGTCAAACATCACTTTTTGAAACAAAAAGAATTATAATCCATAAACTACTATAAAGTAAGTCTAGACTAGCATGATCATGAGACTACATCTCATAGTTTCTCTTGAATAATCATCTAAGCATATTTGAAGCCTTTTATAACATAAGGACCTCCATTAAAAAATATGCTCTTATGTATTGGGGTATAAAATTAAAACTCCATCACAAATTTGAATCAAATCACATAACTTCCACATGAAGTTTATAATGCTTTATAGTGAGAATAAGTATAGAGAAGAATAAGGAAAACATGTCCATTAAGAAGTGGCATTGTCATGCACACTCCCCTTCAAGGACAACTCTGAGAGGTCCAACATTGCACAAAATTAACAAAACTTGGTAGAACCAAGTGGTTTTATAAAGATATTTGCCATTTATTCATCTATAAGATAGAAATATAGATCAATATTACAATTGAGGACTTTCTCTCAATTAAAATGCACATAAATTTCAATATGTTTAGTTTTTTAGTACTGCACTCAAATTTTCACCAAAACTATACAACTTTGATTATCATAATGAAGGATGGTACTATGAGAAACATCCAAATGAAGTTCTCCTAATAACCTTCACAACCATATGGCTTCTTTTACAGTTTTCATATCACTTATGTACTCTACTTTAGTAGAAGAGATAGAGATAATAAGTTGCTTCTTGCTACTCTAAGTGATAACACCTACACCAAACTTAAATATATATCCAGAAGTAGATTTGTGATCTATAGTATCACCAACATGGTCAACATCAAAATAACCATATAATTTAACATTATCAATGGAAGAATAAAATAAACCAAAATAAATTATTCCTTTGATATAATGAAGAATTCATTTAGCTAATTTTTGATGATCCAAATATGAATCTTGCATAAATCTAGAAGTAACACCAACATTATATGAAATATCTGGGCTAGTAATGGTTAGATAAATCAAACTACCAATAAGTTGTATATATATATAGTAGGGTTAGCTTTTAGACATAGAGGTTTTTGATCAATTTTAATACCAACTTCATTACAAACAAAAGAATATTTATAATCAAACATGTTAAACTTCACAAGAAGGTTATGATCATACTAAGATTGTGATATAACAATAGAATATTTATCTTGAAATATAGCTATTCCTAAAAACTGATGTAGAATGCCTAAATTAGTCATTTCAAACATTTAACTCATTTTATCTTTATATTTATGAATTAAACTAGTTAAATCATCAATAATCAATAAATAATCAACATTTAATACAATTATAATTAAATAACTATTTTCAACTTGAACAAAGAGATCATTATCTAAATATCAGTTAGAAAAACTTAATTTAAAAAAAAAAAGTAATTTTAGAATACCAAATTTGAGGAACTTTTTTTAAACCATACAAATATTTCTTTAACTTGCATACAAAATGTTCTCTATTAGGGTCAGTGAAATCTTGAAGCTAAGTCATGTAGATTTATTCTTCTAAATCACCATTTAGAAATATATTCTTGACATCTATTTGGTGGATAACCCAACCATTTTAGGTTGTAAGATCAATAAAAAATCTAACATTACTCATTTTTGCTATAGGAGTAAAGGTTTCAATATAGTCAATCTTGAGTTTTTGAGTAAACTTGTGACCAACTAATCTATCTCTAAATTTGACAATTTTACCAATTGAATTATATTTGATCTTATAAAGCCACCTACAACTAACAATATGCCTTTTAGGTAGAGGAGGGATAATATCCCAAGTCTAATTTTTAATTAAGACATTATATTCAACTAGCATAACAACATTCCATCTATCATCTTGAGTGGATTTTTCAAATGATTGAAGTTTACATTCATACATAATCATTAAAGTATGATAAGAATGTTGACTTATAGTTAATTTATTAAGGTTATCAATATTATAATATTGAATTAAGGATTCTTCCCATTTAGGTCTTTTATATTAAACATGAAACTCAGGAGGTTCCTCAGACTCTAAGTTATTTAAAACTAGATCAAAATTTTCAAGGACATCTATTTCATCATAAGGAGAAACATGAGAGTTAGGTTCATCAACAAAAAAACACTGAGGAGTTTCCATAGAGGGCTCACAAAATATTTTTTTAAGAATAATAAAATTTTTATTCTCAATGGTTTGATGTTTGGAAGGATCACACACTCTTAAACCTTTTGTCTTACCTCCATAACCTATAAAAATCTAAGAATAGAAAGTGGGATCGAGCTTCTTTCTTTTAACTTTAGGAATAAAGATAGAAGCAAGACTACCAAAGATCTTGAGATGAGCCACACTAGGTTTATTTTTAGTCCACATTTATAAAGGGGTAGAATATGAAAAGATTTGGTAGAGAGTTTATTTAGAATATTCACATCAATATTCATGGTTTCGACCCATAAAACTTAGGAACATTTACAGATTGTAACATTGTTTTAGCTATTTTTATGATGGTGTATTTTTTCCTTTCAGCAATACCATTTTGTTGTGGAGAATAAGGAGTTATTAGTTACCTTTGAATACCACAACTAATATAAAACTAATCAAATTATTTACTAACATATTCACCACCATTATCAATTTTTAATCTCTTCATAAAAAAATCATATACATTTTTAACAGTAGCTTTAAATTCTTTGAATTTAGACCACATCAAATTTTTATTTAATGAAAAAATATAAAATCATTCTAGTGTAATTATCAATAAAACTAATAGAATAAAAATAACCATTAAGAGATACAAATTCAAGAGGTCCTACAACATCACTATGAATCAATTTTAAAGTATGTGAGGAATTCACATCATAATTCTTGTGAAGAGGTTAGTATGTAGCTTACCACATAAGTAACTCTCACAAGTTTCATGATGAGAGGGGATAGAAATAATTCCAACAAAAATTTATAGAAATATTATATAAAATTTTAAAATTAACATATCTTAATCTCTCATGCCATAATTGAGATTTATTCTTACTATGCGATGAAAGAAAACATGCAAAAGAAAGAGAAAATATATATAAACCATTCTTTTAAACACCTTCAACAATCAAGGAACTAGATTGATTTCTAATAAACCAACAATGTTTAAGTAATATTACAATAAAATTATCATTTATAAGTTTAGAATAAGATAATAAATTCTTTTTAAGCTTAGGTACATAAAAAACATCATTTATAATAACATTTGTCCCTGTTTAGTTGCTTATAATTTTTTTAATCTCTTAAGTAAATTATTTTAGAGATATCTTTAGAATCACATAGAATATTAAATAATCAAGTCATATGATGTGATGCACTTCTATCTAAAATTCACTCATTTTCATTTGAAGCAAATAATATAACATACAAAATAATAACATTTGAATCTTGATTGTTATTCTGATTAGGGTTTTGATTCTTCTGCTTGTTTTGATTTCATTTCCTTCCTTTGTTATTTTTAGAATTTTTATTTTTATTTATATCCTTATTTTTATAATAGGTTTCCCTCCTATGACCAAATTTATCACATAAATTATAATTTTTATCAAACTTACGTTTATGATTCTTATTACTAGATTTTTTATTCTTGTATTTGCTTTTAGCAGAATTATGGTTAAATTTATATTTTTTAGTGTTATCAAAAGTATTATTTAATCTAAGAAGTGATTGAGTGGTATTCTCTTTAGATTCAAAATTTATCATAACTTGCTATTCTTGAATCAAGAGAGAAGATAAACTAGTAAGGTCAGGGATATCTTGCTCAGTTTAATATTTAGAATTCATAATTGAAATAAAATTTCTAAAATTTTCATGAATATTTAACTGAATAATAAAATAAATCAATTGATCTTGAATAAAATTATAATTACATCCATATAATTTAGCTTTAATATTTTTAATTTTAGTAAGAAAATTCACAACTTTCTCATCACCTTTCATAGGTATAATTAGCAATTCAAAGATTAACTTAATAACCTTAAAGAGATGAGTGCCCTAGTGCATAGATTCAAGGAGTTTCCAAGCATCGATAGGAGACTCTTTATTATCAATATGATAAGGAATTCATCCTTGACACTCTACAAGATAATAGACATATAGCTTCTTGTGATTTCTATCGAAACACATTGGTAAGCTCAAGAGTTACATGACATCTAGAAAGGGATTTTTTAGTCCCAATGTTAATATTTCATAAATTTCAGACCATAAATTTAAATTTAATACAAATTTTATATATATTATAGTTATTTATATTAAGTATTTGAGATATATTTAAGAAAAAATGAGGCAAAACCATAATTTATTTTTAAACAAGACAATAAATAAATACTTAAAAATGAAACTTTTTAATGTGAATTTTAACTTAATTTGATATTAAAACAAATTTGGAAGTACAAACATACAATAATTATTCAATTTAATGTTAGACAAAGCAAAAAATTACAAAATATTATGACAAAATAGGATGTCATAAGTGTCGTAAAAATATAATAATGTAAGAATAATTTTAAGCAAAATAATCTTTTTAATGAGTTTTTATACTATGATTGTAAAATAAACTAAATGAAAAGTGCAACTATACTTAATTACACAATTGAGATGCCAAATAATGTAAAAAATTGATTATAATGGCACAAAACTAGGTGTCAAAAGAGTCACACTCAGAATGACCACTTAAGATATTACTGTTAAATTTTTTATAAAATTAATAGTAAAATGTTTCAAAACACAAAATGGACCATGTATATGTGTCCAAAAGGTGCCAAAACTTAGATATTGACTGGTTACATGACTATGTTTATCAAAATATTAATTAGATCAAAAGTTGAAACAAGTTTGACATATTAACTAGGGTTTTAGACACATGAAAAATTGGCATGCAAAATAGAATTAAATTAAATTTAAATTATAATTGATTTTACCAATACAACCAATAAGATCAAAAAAAAAGTTTTTAAAGGGTTTTGAACTTGAGATCTTAGTTGTAAGTTATAGTAAAATTAGGATCACCAACTCATCTATGAGTTTAATTAAATATTACATGTACTAATTGATATTTATTTTTTTATTTGATTTTTAATAATAAAAAAAATATAAATAAATATTTAATGTGTATGTAAAATTACTAGTAAATAAAAATTACTTCTTTTTAACTTTTAGAGTAAAAGATAAATAACGTGGGGGCATAGGTCTACGTAGATAATTTAAAATTTAAATTAAAAAATATTTAATAAATAATTTATAAAACCATATAACATAAGCTACATATCTTTAGCTTCACAATGGTGCCCTTGTGGAATTTTAAGAGCTTAGATCTCCTTGTAGAGGTCTTGGATTTGCTTTGAAAATTTAGTAACCCTCTTAGTTTTGTTTGATAAACACAATTAGACCCTCAAAATGGAATTTTTGATGAAGAATTCAATATTTTAAATTGCCCAGGTTGAATTATGGCGCCCTTGTAGATGCTTGGGAGAGCTTAGAAACTTGTACGTGCATTCAAAAAACTTGAAATTTATTTCAATCTTTCATAATTTTTTTTAATGATGAAATATTTTACAAAATTGAATTTTGACTAAAAAATCATTTTTTTGAGTTTTCTCGAGCTGGTTATGGTGTCTCTATGAAAATGGTGTGAAAGGGAAGTTTGAGTCTGATTTATTATTACTTTGGATGCTTGATGGAGGTCTTAGAAGACCCAATGCTAAGACACATGGCTCCATAGAGCATAAAATGACTTGGAAATTTTTTTACTATGCCTCCAAAGCTGTAAAAAATATCATATTAGGCTGAAAAAGTTTATTTGACAAAGCTTTGCACATGGCCTGAATCTTCCAACGAAAAAACTCTTGACAATCATCCAATCATGCCATGGCTCTGATTCCATGATAAAATCAACATAATATAAAATATATATGCAATATGGTGTTGGATCTAGGTGAATAAATGATGGCAAAGAACATAGAGGATTGACACAGTACACAAGCATTCAAAATGGGAAAACCTCTAAGGAGTAAAAAACCCACGAAGATGATATTAAATTAATTGAGAAACTTCCTACCCCAAAACAAAGCCTTCCTTCTCACATAAAACTTCAGATAATCTTTGTTAATATTTGCCACACGTAAATATCCAATTCACCGAGTATGTTCACAGTGAATAATACAATAGTGGTAAAACCCTATTTATAATAAATGCAATGAGAGGTGACTATTGTAACCAACAGGTCCATCATTCCTGAGAATCTTTTAATTTAATTGGTAAATAACAAACCATAATATTTATTATTTATTTACATGAGGTTTTCACCTCATGTTTAATAAATAATAAATCATTGTTATTTAATAATACACCAAAGTATGTTAAGGGTCTAAATTAGCCCACTTAGACATTAAATGTTCTAACAATAACCAATTTTCACATATCTATCACAATCTCACATCTTCATATTAATTTTATTGTCCTTAGTAATCCATGTTACTGTTGTTTTTTGGCCTCTTAAATTTTAATCCTTATGAGTCTTCAAGGACATCAATTAATCCCAGGTGATGAGATTTAAGAACACTTATCAAACTTATAAATACTTTTACTATCTGCTGATAGAAATTTTCCTCCCCTGAATTTTAGTTTACACAATTATACTTCATGACATATTAGTTGATATCATCTGAAACCAAAAGTAAATTTTCTATTCTTTGATATTTATAATGTGTAATCCAACTTGTGACTTGCATTGGAGATCGACCCTCACAAAATTTGCATTGGACTAGGCAATGCACATTACTTTTTAATATTTTAGAGACATTACCATTGATCATGACCCCAAGATGCTATTGTAAGCTTTGATTATTGACATTATTAGATTATGTATATTATATGCATACTACATCAATAAACGAAGGTTTTATAGTCATAGGATATTTTTCAAGACATATCTCATAATCATTTTCCATTGTATCTAATTGTAGGTTGCATAATGAAATTTAATTGGCATAACTAATGATTTAAGAGTCATGCAATAATTTACATGTAGATTCGTGGAAGCATTTACAATATGCATAGAAAATCAATTATTTAAGTCAGATGAAAAATATACAAAACAAGTTCTCTTAGCTTTATGTATCAAAAAGTGATTAGCAATAAGCATCATCCAAACTAGTATTAATTTGCATGACAATAATTAATTTAAAGTGAATGTTTATAAACACATAATAATGCATCAGACTACTTTCAAGCAATCCGGTAGTCATTCCTAGACTTTTATGCCATGTTTTGATGTCCTTAGATCTATGAGACCAACAAACATGATTTTTTTATGTTTCACTTAACATTTCTAAATTTCCCCCCATGGTATACTCTTTTTACGATGCCATCCAATTACATATGAACACATGGAAACATTCCAAGAATCTCAGGGTCTTGAAAAAAACATCACCTCCAAGCACCTGAATGGCTAAGATGCAGCCATGTGATAACATCTGGGTGCCCCATGGTCTTGGCAAGCCTAAAACCTTAAGGCTATTAGGTTCCTCAGACGCTACCACATAGAAGTATCTTAGAGGTTTGAGTGACCACTCATGATCAAGATTTTCAAAACCCCAGGCCATTGGGCATGCTATGCCTAAACAACCATCTCAAGGCCATACATGACCATACTTAATTAAAAAATAACAATGTGAGTTTTGTCTTTTTTTTTATATTTGCAAATTTTACATGTCAACTTTAATTATAAGTTGAGGTTTATTTATGCACTTATATTAAATTATTTTATTCATTCAATGATAATTAAAAATAAGTTTCCTATTATATAATTTCTAAGTTTATACTTATTTACAGTTTTGCTTACAATTTTCTATTTTCATCACCTGGTTTGCTACACTAGATACTGATAGGTGGCAACATTTTGAGTACTCTCATTCTCTGGATAAACCTAATCATGTATGATAATGTGGGTACTTGGCATGCTACCATGTTGTAGCATATCCAGTGTTCTAACATCTTGAGAATGTCAATCACTGGTGTGAACATGAATGCCTAGGATGCGGCCATGTGACAACATGCCCAATGCCCCTAGTGTCTTGACAAAACCTATGACCTCTTGGTACTCAAGTTCCCATCATGATGCCATGTGGCATCATCCTGGGTACCCTGGGGTCTCAGCAAGTCCAATCACCTATGGGTGCCCAAACACCTAAGATATACTTAAGGTTTATTTATGCTCTTGTATGTAATTATTTTATTCATTCGATGACAATAAAAAATAAGTTTGATGTTATACAATATTTAAGTGTATGCCTATTAATAGTTTTACTTACATTTTTTTGTTTTCATCACCTACTCTACTATGCCAGATGTTACCAAGTGGTAGTATTCTAGGTTCCCTTGGTGTTTTTACAAACCCAAATACATCTAGGAATGGGAGTGCCTGAGATGCTATCATGTGGAAGCATGCTAGGTACCCTACCATCTTGAAAATGCTAGTCACTAATGGGAACATAAACATCCATGATGTGGCCATGTTATGACATGCATAATACCCCCAATTTCTCAACAAGCCCCATATTCTCTTAGCACTCAGATACCTGCAATGCTATAACATGGCATCATCTAGGCTACCCTGGGGTCTCGATAAGCCCGATCACCTTTGTGCACCTAAACATCTAGGGTGTAATTTAGGTTTTTTTATGCACTCTTATATATGATGTAAAATACTGCATCAATTGGGATGCTATGATTTTTTAAGATTTTCAAATTTTACATGTCAATTTAAATTATGATTTGAGCTTTGTTTATGCACTTGTATGTAATTATTTTATTCATTCTATGAGAATCAAAAAGAAGTTTTTAGTTATAAAATTTATAAGTTTATGCCAATTGATAATTTTGGTTGCAATTTTTCTTTTCATCACTTGGTTTGCTATGCTGGATGCTGTCAAGTTTCATCATTTTAGGTGCTACCAATGTCTAGACACACCTAGTCACATCCAAGATATGGCCACATGGTAGCATGCCTGGTTCCCCTAATATCTCAATAATTCCTATCACCTCTTTATACCTAGGTTCTTGTGATGCTATTATGTGGCATCATCCAGGGTACCCAAGGGTCTCAATAATTGTAATCCAATTTGGGTGACTAAACATCATAGGTGTGACCACATGGCAACATATCACATTCCATTGTGTCTCTCCAAAACCTGACATCTCTAGGCACTATTTATCATCCTAGTCACCTAGTGGCTAGATGGGAATGGTAGCATAAATAAATGTATGAATAATCCCATGTGAGTGGAAAGATGAAATGTTTCCACTTGTCATTATCCTTCTCACCTAATATCTGAATGAACCCCAATCACATTTGGGAAGTAGGTACTCGACATGCTACTGGGATGTGACCACGTGGTAGCATGCCTAATGCCCCCAGTGTTTTGACAAGCCTTATCACCTCAACATGTGGCAACATCTACCATGCCCTTATGTCTCTCCAAGACTTGACATCTCTTGGCACTAGTCATCATCCCACTCACCTAATGACTAGACATGAATGGTAGAATAAAGAAATATATGAAGAATCATGGGTAAGTGAAAAGATGAAATGTTTCCACTTGTCATCATTACACTCACTCAGTATCTAGACAAACCCAATTATGTCTACGAATGTGGGTACTTAGGATGATGCCATATGGTAGCATGTCTGGTACCCTGACGTCTTGAGAAGGATAGTCATTGGTGGTGACCCAAAAAACTAAGATGTAGCTGCATGGTAGCATCTTAGGTACCCCTTGTATTGTCAATTAATATTTTTGAAACTTTTTAGAGGCCATATATGACCATACCTGACCAAAAAATAGCAGGGTTAGATTTATGCTTTTTTATGCACCATACCTAATCATATGTGACTTCAATTCTTAGTTGAGGATTATTTATACACTTGTATATAATTATTTTATTCATTCAATGACAATAAAAAAGAATTTTACTATTATACAATTGGTTTGCTATGTTAGATGCTATCAAGTGGTAGCATTCTGAGTGCCTCTGATGTCTGGACAATCCTAATCATGACCAAGAATGCAGGTGCCTAAGATGTTGCCATATGGCATCATGTAGGTACACTGGTGTCTCAAGAAGGCCAATCACTAGAAGGGATTAAAATTTTTGGGATGAGGCTAGGTGGTAGCATGCCTAGTGCCCCCAGTGTCTTTATAAGCCCCATCACCTCTTGGTACCTTTGAGGGTGTTTTATGAATAACATTAGATAGTTTTAGAACAAAAATTGGAAAATGGTTTAGAGGACCACATATGAGATCATGCAAATGGTGAACTTTTCAAGAGAAAAAAATATTGGAATTAAGTCATTATATACTAAGGTCAAAGCTTCCTTGAACACCCACAGGAGACTAGTAGACAAGCTTCCCCAGTTGTTTAAAAAAGCTTTTCTAGACTTTGATACCATAAAAGTTGATTTTCAGACAAGTCATGCACTTTACCTTAGACACAGGCAATAAAACATGTCACCATATAAATAATGGTGTCTTCAACCCCTGCACCAAGCTCTCATCTCCTAAAATACATGTTAGTGCTTATACAAATTGGGCTAACATATGTCCCACTTCTAGTTACAATACATAGTTCAACTACAGGTCCATAAACACTTAAAACTATCACTGCCACTTTCATCCAAAACTCTAGTTATAACTCTATCTCCTACAACAACTATGTTATAATTAGGTTTCTCCCAATGGTGGTCCTCTAGAACTAACTAAATATACTTGTATATTTGTACGTTCTAACAAAATTTGAACATTAGTTTCTAACTAAAGTACATTGCATGTATATATTGTATTTTTATAGAATACATCTAATTTGAGCAATTGACTACTATACATGCATATTGTTAGCTAGAGAGTTTTTGGAAAAAAATGTTTATTCATTTTTTGATCAATGTTTCGGTTCATACTACATGAAATATCACTAGGGTATGAGAATGAATAGATAGTTTTACAGACTAAGCCATTCCTTTATAAATGTAGTACTGAGGCCCATTAATGTTAATGTGATGCAATTTTAAAATATTTCATTTTTATTTTTATTTTTTATTTTATTAAATTACCTATTATTATTAAAAATTAAAAATGACTAATTTGGAGTCCAAAAAAATAGATTTTTTAATCTTATAGGGTTTCCTCCATGCGTGCCATTAAGTCGGCCCTTGATTTTTTGTCTATCCAACTTATGTCATATTATAGCCTTTAGTTGCTTATGGGACTTGCATTTATTACCTTTAGGGTTTTTTTATTTTGAGCGAGGCCAACCTTTATAATGACTTCTCCCCATTCTATCCTAGTTGTTTTAGCTAAGGAAAAGAACAATAAAATGTCAAGTAATGGCCCCCTGTAAGCACCAAAAGAAGTTTGTCCTGAAGGTTTACCATGAGGTAATGCTTTAAAACTTGATTTTATATTACCCATTCCTAAATTTAATTCTGTGTGTTAATGGTTAGAGTAATTTTGTTTGATAGGATATTTTTTTGGGAGAATTCCCTATGAAAGTATGCTTCGATATTGGGTATAAACCCACTGGGTAGGTCATGGAATTAAGCTTGAGAGCATCCAAAATATGACCAAGGTTTTTTTCCTACTCTACTTTGTCAACCCATCCCATTCAAGAGGAATCCTCCATAGGTCAACCAATTGGTATGTTAAGAACTCACTCATGGTTCTCTCCCCCTGGACATGAGACTTTGTGGTCTTAGAGCACACTGGTCGTAAAGTTCTAATATGAGTTAAACTTTTAGGCATTCTACTCCCTCGATGGTACTTTATTCACCAAATAAAATCCTCCACATGTTGGGTGGTTTAAAATGAACGAAATTGGTTCTAATCTACTATACCACAAAATTGGGTTTATGTAGAAGTAGACCTTTCCTAAGACCTCTAGGAGTTTGTGAAAATAGTGAGTCTTGTATATCAATTTGCCTAATAATTTCTTTCCCTGCCAAGCTATAGACCATAAGATTTGGGATTATGACCTCCAATTAGCCCATAATAATGTGTCCAACTGCTAATCCTCTCCCCCCAAGCCCTCTCCAGAAGCTAGCAAAAATCTAGCTAAGGATGAGTAGACTACGTTAGGAAAGAAGCATAGTTATAACAAAGTTGTGAGTTCCAGTGCTACTCCCAAAGGAGGTAAGCAATCATTAAGTAATGGCTCAAAATAATAGGATCCTACTGAGAAAGAGCCTTCCCAGGCTGAAGCCCCAAAATTATTCAAAAAACCTAGGGTATTCAACACCACTCTGGATGCCAACATCTTGTCCTAGGGTCTTAAGGCTCCTTTTACTAGTTACTCCAAATTTTTGGATTCACAACCAACCACTCTTCCACTTACTTCTCGGTAGGATGAACCCAAACACTCTCCCAACCCTCTTCAGAGAAGTGATGAGATGAAGGAATGAGAGTATTAGGTTGACCCTACTATGAGGAAATGATTTGATGATTTTTAAAATGCCAATAATGGGCATTTTTTGCCTAATTGGTATGATGCCTTGGAAGGTTTGGACTCGGAGGACATGTCCCTCAACACCCATCATCTATGAATTTATTTTCATGGAATGTTCAGGGTCTTATAGACCCAAAATGCAAGTTTATTGTGCATTATTTTAGAAGGAATTTTTTTGAGATAGACATTCTTTATTTGTAAGAAGTCAAGGTGGCAAATTTTTTATTAATGACTGTTAGTAATTCCATTTAGAAGGATACTATTATTTTACATAGCAATCATGAAGTAGGATATGGAGGGGTGATCACATTCATTTTTACAAGGTGGCAACAACACTTAGTTTAATATGGCATGAACCCCACCAACTGGTTAGCATGGGCCCTTTTTAACATTGAAAGCCACTCTTTTGGTTTTATTAACATTTATGCCTCAAATGATGCTTTTGAGCATACCCATTTATGGTGATGGATTGTGGATGATCTCCCTGATGCCCATTAGGTCGTATGTGGTGACTTTAATATGGTGGCATCTCTCGATGACAAATTGGGCAACTTGCTAATGCATTGGGTAGTTGGCAAAAGGGAGGTGTGGTATTATATGTGTATTAAATGGGGATTTTATGACCATAATTTAATCCATTAACTTGTAGACATAGTATGGTACACCTGAAGTAGTCTCAGGGAGGGCTCCACTCAAATTTTAAAGTGCTTAAATAGGGCAATGATGTCTACCCAATCATACTTCTACTTTGATTATGGTTTTTCTCCTCCGATGTAGTCACTACTAGATTTTAGGCTTTCTAACCACTCCCCTATTTAGTTATAAGTGACATGGTAGTTCATGAAACCCAAAGTACACAAAACTCAATTCTTTCTTAACACTTTCTACTCAAGCATGGGCCCACAATGGCACACATTCAAAGAGTATGGAATTTGGATCCACATCCATCCTAAGAATTTGGTTGGATTCATTGGTGGGATAATGCCATCAGAAGGACTTCTCACTTTTTGAGAATTTATGGCTATCAACTTGCTAAAATTTAAAGACACTCTTCTTTTGGTACTTCCTCAGAGCTAAGCTACATGGTTTTAACATTGGAAAAGTATCCCTTCAATGAGATATTGTAGGTTAGAGTATCTTCCTTATGGAATCACATCCAAATTATAGAAAACTATAATGATTAGGGAATTCAAGTTAAAACTAGGCTCCACTGGATCAAGATCAGGGATAAAGCTTCAAAGGAGTTTTTTCAAATGCTGTAAGGCAAAAAATTGAAGCAATAAATCCAAGTCATCTCTGAGGCTAGAAATAGACTCTTAGAGACCCCACATATTGTTCAAAACTTTATCAACCACTATCAACAAGTCTTAAAATCTCAAGCATCTTTTGCTAAGTGTGAAATTGACCTTCAATAATATCTCATAGTTGTGCCTTACAAAATTACTCTTTCCCAACGGGTGGCTTGCAATAGGTTCCTCACTATCGATGATTTGCATGAGGTAGTGCCTTACAAGGTAAATGACAAATCTCTAGGCATTGATGGTTTCCTCTATGAATTTTATAAAACCCTTTGGGATCTTGTGGATAGTGATTTGCATAAGGTTTACCAAGAAGACTTTCACACTCATTCTCTGGGAAAAATATTAATAAAAGAAAAATTAAATTCATACCTAAGCAGGGGTATCTTGAGTTGATCTAAAATTGGTGGCCCATCACCCTCTTAAATGTTTCCTATAAAATCATTACCAAGGCTTTGTTGCTCTGGTTGCATAATTTGCTACCTCACATCATGCACCCTAAATAAATAGGTTTCATCAGAAGTTGATATATATTGGACAACATTATAGCAATCTAGGAAGGTATGGACTAGGCCAAAAGGTCTAAGTAACAAGATATGTTCATTAAAATTGACTTTGAAAAAACTTATGATCATATCAAATGGTCATTCATTCTGGCCATGCTTAGAGCCATGGGCTTTAGGCCCATCTTCATTCAAACTATCCAGATGCCTCAGCCATCCTTTCCATTAATGGAGTCACCTCTGAGTAATTTGGTTTGTTTTGCTCCCACCTTGTATGTGATTAAAGTTGGAGATTTTGGATATCTTCTTAGCAATGACCAGACTAGGGGCCTTGTTAAGGGAATTTATCTCCCTCTAGATACATCAAATACACATGCAAATATGCAATTGCTTAATGGTCACTTTGTAGATGTTTCTTTCCTTACTTTCATTGAGGATGAAGCCAATGTGGACAATGCCTTGCAGTGTCTCAACACCTTCTGCCTAGCCTTTGGTTCCAACATCCAATGGCAAAAAAAATCATTGTTATAGGCAATCATACCTCCCTCCATCGATGTGGGCTATTAATTATGGTTAAAAGTGGATCCAACATGATGAAATATTCAAATTTATTGGCATCCCCTTTACTTTTGATTCTTCACCACCTTTGTTATGGAAATATGTTGTAGACAAAGTTTCTAAGAAATTAGAATACTGGGTGACCAAATCCCTTTCATTAGCAAGAAAATTTCAAATCTGCTCAAAATTACTTGCAACCACCCATGTGTACTACTATTAATGTTGGGTGACTTCTAAAAAATCTTACCAGAAGCTAGAAAAATTATTTAGTACTTCCTTTGAGCCAATTCCCCGCATGGTAAAGGATTCCACAGAGTGGCTTGAGAATATTGCTACCTCATGTAGGATGCTGGAGGGATGGGGCTCATTGATGTAGCTTGACAAGGATCTACCTTATATGCCAAATGGATTATGTAGGCCATTGAGGGAAAATAATCTTGGAAGGTATTTTTATGACATTGCATATCCTCAAGCTTACCTAAGGGCAAGAAAAATTGAAAAGGGATCGACTTCTCTAATTTACTTATCATTAAATCTCCCATTCAAATAACAGGGTCCTTTATGTCTAAAATCATCAAGAAGGCATGGGAAAAGATCAAGCCATGGCTTCTCTAAAATGTCTTAGGGTTCCAAGATGGGCTATCTATTAACACCCACTCATTATGGTGGTCACTATTATTAATTTCAATGAAGTTCCCCTATTGAGGTACCTTGGATCAATGCTATCAAGTTGTTTAGTAGAGGCATCCATACTGTCCAAGATATTTATTGTAGGCAATCTTGCTCTTGGCTATCTTGGGAAGAGGTGAAAACCAAAATTTGATTAGTCAATTCTAATTAAGAATCCTACTACGAGATTATTATTACTATGCTACCCACCATGCTCCATAGAATTTTAGTACATTCCACTCATCCTTGGTGGAAGGAATGGAATTGGTATGTTAAAACTCCCTTTCACAACTACACCCTCAACTTGGCTCTGGATGGCTCACCCCCCACTTGCCTATGGTGGATAAGCTCAATTCCCATTGGGGTCTGCATTCTTTTGTTAGTATGTGGAACTTCTACTTTAGCACTATTTGGGGGGCTTTCATGGAGCCCAAGCTAGCTCATTTTACTTGGTGTATATTGTATCATGGCTTACCTATTGGCAGAAGACTTGTCTAGTTAGGAGTTTCCCTCCCCACTTGTCTTTTTTGTGGCCATTTGGAGACTCTCCCTCATCTTTTCTAGCATTTTTACAAAGCTTAAAGGGTTTAGATGTGGATTCATGACCTCGTCAAGTCTTTCTAGCCTAAATTTTTTCATTGGTAGCACATGCTCCCTAGAGATAAAACCGCATTGCCCTTTAAATACACCCAAGTCTGACATACTTTTAGAGTGGAGATTCTCTTTCAAATTTGGAAAGAAAGAAATAATGTTGTGTTTAATAATGCTTCTTTAGATTGTAATGTTTTTTCTTTAAGCAAGTCTTCTATCATCTCTAATATTCTCTTGCAGATTCAAGTTCAAAACAATAAAGTTGTCATAGAGCTTGGTCACCTTCCCATTGGGGAGATGCTCCTTGTGCCATGGCTTGGGTTCCACCATCTTTTCCCAAGAAACAAAAACTAGAGGAAAAAATTATTTTATCACCTTGTGGTGGGTACCATTGTAGCCAATCTCAATATCACTCTCATAGTGGCACCCTATACTAGCACATGACCCCTCCTGAGCATTAATGAGGGTGGCAACCTTTGTCTCCTTCCCTTATTGGGAAGGATGGTTGGGATGCTCCTCCTCCTCCTCCTCCTCTATGCCTAGATGCTTAGGGGCAATCACCTGGAGGTCGGTCGAATGTGCTAGACAAGTTTCCCAAGCTTTCTTTGGCCATTTCACTCACTCAGACATAGGAAGAAGAAGATGACAAGGACACTGCTCAAACTATTAGCTGGGAGCCAATTTCAAATAGTAATAACTTGCCAAGCTCAGATTGGGGGACCTGATGATATGGATCCCCTAACTTTTAGCCTTGTATTAGCTACTTAATATTTTATTTTATGATGACATTATGACTTGTCTCTAAGCAAGGCCTAATTATTTATGGTGATTCTATTTTTGAATCTTAAACTGTGCTTAGTGTTACTTTATGACGTGCTTCCATACCATCAGCTTTTTTTGTGAATTATTTATATATTCATTTTGGTAAATTTATATATAGATATATTTCATCAAAAAAAATTTAAAAATTTAAAACACATTTCAAAATCATTAAAATTAAAAAAATGAATAATCAAACATAAATTAGGAAAATTGTAAAAACTACTTACTACTTATTAATAAAAGTTATTAGTTTTAATTTTAATTTTTAATATTTAATAATTAATAAATGAAATCAAATAGAGATTCCTAAATTATTGATTAAATTTTTAACAAAATTAAGAATTATCATAAAGAAATTATACAATTTATAAGTCATAAATTCTAAATAGTAAGAAATGAAAAGAAGATAAAATAACCTTGTTAATTCCTAATTTGGTTATTTTATCTTTTTTTCATTTCTTATTATTTACAATTTATGACTTATAATTTATTGTATAATTTCTTTATGATAATTCTTAATTTTGTAAAAATTTTAATCAATAAGTTATGAATCTCTATTTGATTTCATTTATTAATTATTAAATATTAAAAATAAAAATAAAAATTAATAACTTTTATTAGTAAGGATTTTTTACAATTTTTCTAATTTATGTTTGATTATTCATTTTTTTGTTTTTTATGAATTTGCAATGTGTTTTTAATTTTTAATAATAATAGATAATTTTAATAAAATAAAATTAAATACTTTAAAATTGCATCACATTAATATTAATGGGCCTCATTGCTACATTTATAAAGGAATGGTTTAGTTTGAAAAATATCTATTCATTCTCATATCTTGATGATGGTTCATGTAGTATAAACCAAAACATCAATCAAAAAATGAATACACAGTGTTTTCCAAAAACTCTCTATTCAATGGACTATGGAAATACTCTTGCATTAATACATCTTGTTACTTGATTCAGGAATATCATGCTATTTTGACAATTTTATTTTAATATTATTATAATATCATAATATATATATATATTTATTATTATTACAATTAGCTATATTAATATTGGTTTAACTGTTTACCTTGGGTACCAACCACAATCCCTTTTTGAACCACACTAAATATATACATAATACTACAAACTAAAAAGGCATACCAATCACAAAACCTAATTTGAACATATAATCAAGGGCTACGCGTATGTATTTTAGAATATTTTCAACAACAACTACACACAAACATTTTAAAAACAATTTTTAAGATTAACAAAAACTTTAAACATCATAAATTCACAATAATATAATCACTAAAGGCATGTACTAGCCACTACACAACCCTTGTTTTTATTGGACTTGGTTTCATTGTATTTGGTTAAGGGTATGTTGTGAGAATTATAATCTTCTTCAAACGAAAGTTGGTTAAGGATATGCATATAAAATTTAAATTTTGTTTTAATAAAAGTTGGTTAAGGATATACTTGTATAATTGAAAGTTTGGGTCTTTGTTCATGTTATTTCATTGTTATCTTAGTTGTGAGTGGTTTTTCCAATAATGGGATAGTTTATGAGATGTAAGATCATAAAACATGTGTGTGCAAACTTTAAATAGTGTAATAATTTTATCTCTATCCATGAAAGGTCAAGCAATGGTAGTAAATTATACATGTTGAGGATTACATAATGATCTGGGGAATAAAATTGAATTACCCACTAAATTTTTTCCCACATTAGGGTTTCTTCAAGTCATATCTTACATTCTGTGTGCTTTGTGTTATCTTATGTTTCTCTTTATTCATTACAAAATACTATATTTACAATTCCAAAACTCCATACTTTTGTTTTAACAAACAAAATAGCTTAGAACAATAAATTTTCAATCATGGTGAGTTAAGAGGTTAATAGGATATGTGTTGGTAAAGCTTAGTGTGGAATATCCACCTAGTTTAAAAATCAAAATCCAACACAAAAAATTTAACACAAATATGAAACCTCCCCAAAACCGTACACTACATGTTTCTAAGCCCCAAAAATATAAAAACTATTTTTGATAAACTAGATTCAAGTAAAATTATTTTTACAAATGTGTTTGCTAGATTCAAGGCTCCAAAAATCCTTGATCAATGTATTAAAACTTCACATCGATCATTAGGGAATTGTACTTCTTCTTTAAACCCCAATAAGGCAGCCAAATTTTTAAATGACATGGAAAATGTTTTATTTTGGGGTCCATGTTTAGGGTTAGCATGGGTTTTAAGCACCAGGACTACTTATCAAGCCCCTTCACAATATACAATATCAAAAACAACACACTAAATAAATGCAATAATGTTTCATCTATGTAAAATAATGTCGTTACTATAAACTTTAGTGATACCATGAACACTTTCTAAAATGCTTACTTGATTTCTCTAGAATTATTATAAAATGCTTAATAGATTGTCATGATAATAAATGCTAGATGCTCTTTTATATTTCCTTTAGATTCTTGGATGCCTTCAAGATACCTAAATTCACTATTTTACCTATGAATTTATTGATAATTAATTGAAATTAAGTCTCTACTAGCACAAAAATGACACAATATGAGAAAACAAGCAAACAAGGTTGGACCACAAAGCCATAGGGACCCTAATGGGAAAAAATACCTAAAAGGCATAAAAACATATTGTGTACTTTTTTGGTGAACCACCATAAACATGACGAGAGAGAGATAGAGATATGTGGAGAGAAAAACAAGACGGGGAAAAAATATGGCCAAAAGTATGCCAATATCAGTTAATGTATGCTCAGGCTAGGTTAATATAACACTTCTTTTTCTCTCTATAGACCAAGGTACAAATAAGAGATCACAACATAGATCATGCATATACTTGGATGTTATAATGATGATACTTGAGTGTTTAACCCTAAATTGGGATAAGAGGCTATCCTATCCTTTTGTGGTATAATAGGGTTAAAAATATCAAAATGATAATATACAAAGGTTATAATCAGATCTACACCATGCCAATTAAATGTTAAACTCAGATATAAGTGCACACTTAATTTATTAAGTTTAGTATAAGATAAATATAGAAAACACAACTAAGCTATGTATGGAAATCACAAATAAATAATATACTTAGTTCTTTTTGATGCTAACACAGTGTTAGATCTAGAATAGGTAGAAAGTATACTAAATGATGATTCTAGTACAATCATCAAATTTTGTATCTAAGATTTATGGAGCTCTAGACACTAACATTAGCCTGAGATGGTTTCATCGACACTATTATCTAGGTTCAATGTAATTGTATTGCATAAAATACTTGCTAAAAAGGGATGTGACCACCGAGATGTTTTTGGGTTTGTCTTTGCCTTCACTTTGGTGTATTCAGATCTGGGTCATGGGCTATCATTTCTCATGAATTTTCAAAACCCTAATTATTCATATTCATTTTGAGATTTGGGGAAAATGGGTTAGTGGGCACATGGTGTCAAGCTAACCATAAAGACACATCTGTTAGTGAGCATTGCTTACATAGCCAATACTCTTAAAAGGGACTTAGATTGATGTAGTTCTCCCCCATGTGTTATCTTGTGTGTAAATCATGTAATATGTACAAACCATGTACAATAGTGACTTAACTTGTAACTTGGAAAATTAGGGTTTTGGGTTTCTCCTTTAGTACTTCAGACCTATAGATGTGTTGTAGTACCTATGAATATATGGAAGTAGGGAAGATTTATTCAATTGAATGCTTGATAGAGTGTTTTTGATAAGTTCCTTGGTATCTTTGGTATTTTTATATGTGAGAAATGAATGTGGGTTTATCTTATATTTATATAAATCCATTTGGAGTAATAAATCACATTAAATAACTTAGGCCAACCATTAGGATATGTTTCATTTAAAAAATGAATGACTTTATGGCATTACACACTTGCATTGGATCATGACACTAATGTCGATGTTAGTATCTATCCCAGAGGTTAGTTTCTAGGGAAAAATAAAGTAGGTACAAGTTCATAACTTGTAAAGATGGAAGATAAGTACATTTTAAGCATTATGGGCAAGATATAAGGCTTGGGTCATCATCATAAGACTAGTCAAACTAAGAGATATAGTCCAAGGGCATAAGATAGAGAAGATGCAAAACTTGGAGAAGGGAGAAAGGTCTAGAATTGAGAGGAATAAATAAGGTCTGAGTTTGCCAAATGTACAAGAATAAGGTGCTATATAATCCATAAATATCATCTACATTTATCCCCTTGAATCTAGTAATGAAAATACTAGTTTAAAGGAAATAAATGTGTACTTGGGTGTGTATAACACACCTTGTCTTTACACATGCCCAAATTGAGTGTTTTTCTAGTGACTAACTTACAACCAAGAGCATGTTACAATATATAATTAGTGCATATAATCCATAATTGAAAGTACTTGAACTAGATTGAAATTGAAGGAATAAGGTTTATGAGTACACCTATGTGTCAATGTAACCATCTTGCCTATTGACAAGCTGATTTGAAAAATATGTATCATTGTAAGGCTCTAAAACTAAGATTATTAAATATATAGACAAATATTTAAAGTGCATATATCTAAAGAGATAAGGAGAAAGATATAGAGAGAGATTAGAAGGCACATACCCACAATTTTGGAGCAAAAGTGATTTTCCACCTAGAAATTAAGATTAACTCAACCATGCAACCCAATTATACTTATAACTTAATGAGGATGGATGATAAAATCAATCCCAACTTGAAAACTTGACAATACTAAGTGATTTAATCACCTCAACCATACCAAAAAGTGAACCAACTACTATAGTAGATTGGCTCAATAAAGTCTATAAAAGTCCATGAAGTATCAATACGAAAAAGTTCGTGATGTGGTAACAGTATGTAAAATAGTTTTGGTATCTAAAATTAGTTTGGATTTTAAAATGTTATGCACAAATTGCATATCATATGTACCTTAGATATGTCTCATGTTGAAACTATGTATAACAATGGCATCAATGTATATAATTCTATAACTATGTATCTGAATCATATAACTATGTGTTTAGGCCAATTTGGAAAATTGTGTAAGTGTGGAGAACATGCTTCTAAAACATCCCCCATTATATAATGATAAATATGAAAACTGATATAAGTATCAATGTGGAGGACATGTTTCCAAAACATGCCTGCCCTATCATCTGGAGATGTTGAATACTAAACAAGTATGGAGAACATGCTTCCAAAACATACCCCCATTAAATATAAAAACTATGAATGTGTGGAATCCATGCCCATGTGACATGCATTCACTGAATCTAAAAACCAATATAAGTACCGTATACTGAATGAGTGTAGAGAACATGCTTCTAAAACATGCCCCCACTAAATCTAAAGATCATGTCAAGTGTGGAGAACATGACTCTATGACATTCACCGACTAAGATGCCCCCCTTTGAGGTGAGGAAAACATAGGAACTAGTAGTTACCTCACCTTAAAAGGTTAATACAATTATATAATATGTGAATGTAACCATATATCATATAGAAGGAACATGTCTAGATAGATATAGAATTGAAGCTCATAGAGCCAATGTGATCACATGTAGGCCTAAGATATATAATAAAGATCATGGAAACATCTAGATACTAATAATACAAGCTCAACAAGAAAACAAGTACACACATAAGAGCACTCAAAATCAAGTCAAAAGGCAATGGTTCAAGGATACTACAAATAAGGGGCACGTTTAAATGTTGCATAATCAAAGTGACATGACTTAATCAAATGTCCATAAAAGTAAGAATGACATATTCAAATGCCCATACAAAAAATAATGAAATATTCAAATGTCAAATAAATCATACATAGGCACAAAGGCTGCAAGTAAACGAGCATATTCAAATTCTCTAACAAGCAAAGTAATAGCAGATAACCTATGTGTATCAAGATCAAGGAAGCAGATGCCCCCAATATTTGCATGACATGAGTATAGGGAAGGCTCAACATCCAAAATATGAATAGATCATGTATCTGTGTATGCCTATATCACACTCGAGAATAAGTTTGACACATATGTGTATGTAACAGTAACTGAGTATGCCATCCATCAACATGAAACTAACACATAGATTTTATGGAGCCAAATAACATGTAGGTGCCAAAAATGTTTTTGGATTTTTGAATGTGTTTGTATTTTTTATTGGGTTTTTTTGGAATTTTGGCATAAGTTTAATCAATTAGGTCCTTATCATCAAAATATATAAGGACACCTAGAAATTATTTTAAGCTTTATTTATATCAATGTAGTACCAACACTTCAATGTTTATGTGTAATGGTTTACCTGAATCCAATGGTACAGGCAAATAATCATTTCCATCATGTGGTATATAAAGCTTTGTACCCATATTATGAAATTTTACACACATTTTTATAGTATCTAACTTAGCGTTTCACTCAACTTGCCAATTTTTTCCAAACTTTAGTATTAAATGTGGTTCATGTGCTAATATTTATATAATTGAAGCTTCAACATGTGGGCCAAAATTAATGGGTAACTAAATGTATCCTTGATATTTGGGACCCAAGGAATAATATATTACTTCATTTTTAGTATGCATTAATCATGTGAGAAAGTGGTCCCACAAGTTATATCCTTCTTTTTTGGATCAAACCTGATATGGTGGCAATATATCCCATCAATATTAGCAATAATAATTAAATCTTCACACTTTTATCACTTTGAGGGATATTTATCTTCTGAAGATAGGAAGGATTTTGCCTTTTGCCTATTTTGGACACATTGTGTATATATCCTTTGATATTATGTTGATTTATTATGTTGTTCAATACTGCACATTGATTGGTAGTATGGCCAATGATTCAATGATAATTAAAATATGGTACTCCCATTATAAGTAGCAATATATTGTCTGATCTATGTCTGGTAGAAGGTAAAAAAATCTTTCTATGTTCAATTAACAAAGATAAAATGGTATTTAGAGTATCTTGTTGTGTCATGATCTATAAAATTTGGTGTGAATCCTTTTGGAAAAACTCCACATTATTCACATGATGAATTTGTGTATGACCCTTGTAAGGTTCACTCATTATTTTTAGCCAAGAGGGATGTATGGAGTAACATACATTTACATGCATGTTTGACATTTTTGTTTTTCCTCTATCTAGATTCAATTATGCATTTTTTTCAATTGGGTTTAGCTTATATGTGTTAGGACCCGTAGGTTCAAATAAGTTATGTGGTAGGTGATCAACTGGATCAAATTTTAAGTTTCACATTTTCTCATCTATTATATCATGGGTTATATCATCATCATTATTATAGTAATATGAAATAGGGAAATATTTTTGTTTGGTATTGAATAATAAAGGAAGCTCAAATGTTGGGGGCTCTTTTAGTTTTACTGGATCTTTTGGTAATGGTTCTTTCTCCTTATGCATATCTTTGTTCACCTTAGAGTTTAGTGACTTATCTGCATTTGGAGTCAACGGAGCCACTGTACTTGACTCACCTATTTCATATGTATGTATATGATTAAAAAGGGATATAATATTTATGTGGTCCAATGTAGGGATGCCTTTAGTTTCAGAATGTATCATTTGGTAAAATTTGAAAGGTTTATCATCAGTAGGCATGGATAATAAGGTCCCCTCATGTATGAATTTTACACATTGATGAAGTGTATATTGGACATATTCCATTAAATGTATCCAAGGTCTACCCAAATGTAAATTATAATGTAAGGATTGAGATGTGAACTAAAAAGCAATTGAAATCATTTTTGGTCATAAGGTCACATCCAATGTAATTTGACCAACCACTTCTATTATGTGAATTGTCAAATCCTTTTATGTGCATAGTTGTGTTTTGAATAAGGTTTTTGTTAATACCCATGGTGGTTAGGAATTGTATGCTACAAATTTTTAGGTTTAATCAATTATTAATGAGCACTATTTTGATACCTTTAATTTGCATTGTCACTTGTACGAACAAAGGAAAACTCTAGTCAATAATATCTTTGGATGGTAAATCTATTGGATCAAAGGTGAAGAGTTTGTTATTATTCTTGAGATATTTCATAATATATATAAAATAAGTAGGCTCAATATCACTTAGAACTTATGTCTCATGCAATACCTTGTATATGATATCCTTATATACATTAGATTGCTTTAGGATCTCAAGGATTGAAATTTTTACATGCGTATTGCTCAATTTTTAAATAATGTCATATCCCTTAGATTTTATTAAAAACTTGGGTTTAGAAGGCACCTATTGTATATTAATAGGTTGAGGAATATGTTGAGCAATTATACCCTTTCAAGTAGTAACAATATGGACTACTGAATCTAATATAAGTTATGGATGTATAATGGGTGAGAGATGATAGCTATTATGTGAATAAGACTTAGGTAGAATGAATAGTTGAGAGCATGCATGTGTCTAGATACTAGATTTATGGAATTATAAAAGGAATTTTGGAGAGATATAAAGTGTTGTTTGCACTTTAAAACCCTCTTATTATAAACATCAAAATAAGGAGCATACAAAAATGTAGGTTTTAAATCACTTATGGATCAGATAGTTTGAACCAGGCAACTAATGTAGTAAACTATGGAAACTATAAGGTACTGGCCATGAAATAATTTAAAGGGATGTCTATGGAAAACATGGTTTCAATATTATAGCTATTAGGGATCAACAATAGAAAAGTTATAAAACCCTAATTAACCTAGGGTTTGATGTTTAAATATCAGGTTCATTAAATGTTTAACCTTAAATTGGGATAAGAGGATATCCTATCCTTTTGTGGTATAATAGGGTTAAGAATATATAAATGACAATACACAAGGGTGATTAAATGTTAAACTAATATATAAGCATACATTGAATTTATTATGCTGAGTATAGATTAAATATAGAAAGTACAATAAGCTATTAATGAAAATGATAAAGCAGTAATATACTTAGTTGGTTCTAATGCTAACACAGTGTTAGATATAGAATAGGTAGAAATTAGGTTGGATGATGATTATGGATAGTCTTCAAATTTTGGATTTGATGCTTATGGACTTCTTGACACTAATGTCAGCCTCAGACAATTACATCGATGTTACTATCTAGGTTTGACAAAAGTGTCCTATATAAAATATATGCTGAAAAGGGATGTAACCACATAGATGATTTTGATTTTATCTTTGCCTTCACTTTGGAGCATTCAGATCTAGGTCATGGATTGTTGCTCCTTATCAATTTTTAAAACCATAATTATTCATCTTTAATGTGACCTTGGTGAAAAATGAATTAATGTGCACATAGTTTTGATCTGACCCCAAAGACCCCTCTATTAATGAGTATTGCCTACATAGATAATTATTTGAAGAGGGAATTAGATTGATGTAGTTCTCCCCTATGTGTTGGCTTGTATGTGATTCATGCAATATGTGCAAATAAAGTATAATAGTGTGTTAGTTTGTAACTTTTAAAATTAGGCTTTTGGGTTGGTCCTTTAATACTTCACACCTCTAGATGTGTTGTACCTATGACTGGTATGGAAATAGGGAAGCTTTATTTAATTTTATGCTTGAAAAATGCTAGGTGAGGAATGGATGAGGGTTGATTTTGTATTTATATCAATCCCTTTATATTAATAACATGCATTAAATCATTTAGGCCAACCTTTAGGATACATTTCATTTTCAAAATAAATGACTTTAGGGAAATGGGTCAAGGTAGGACATTAACATCGATGCTAATGTCTATCCTGGATGTTAGTGTTTAGGGAGCAAAAAGTAGGTACATGTTTATAACTTAAAGAGATGGAAGATAAGTACATTTTAAGCATTTTTGGAAAGATAGAAGGCCTATGTCATCATGATAAGACAAGTGGAATAAGAGATATATGATAAGGGTCATAATATAAAGAAAATTCAAAAATTTTAGAAGTGGGAAAAGTCCAAAAGTGAGAGGAAAAACCAAGGTCTGAGTTTGCCAAGTGTATGAGACTAAGGTGCTATATAATCCACAAATGGGTATGTGCATGGAGTTGGGGTATAATTTTGTGGAAATTTACCCTAATGTGTACATCTTATGGTCATAACATGTATGCATTATGGTCATAACATTTACACATTATTTGAATTTAGGGTTAAGATTATCAAACCATAACAAGTATGCATTATCGAAATATAATGCATACACATTATGGAATTATAATGTGTACACATTATGGAATCATATAACATATGTGTTATGACCACACAATTCATACATGTTATGTTTTCATATCCAAAAAGATAATTGGAAGGGGCATGTGTGTATTTGTGCCATATGGAAGGAATACATATGTGTTCCTTTCACATTGCATAAAAATAAAAAAAAGGGTTATATGAAGGGGTAAATGGTTCAGTTTGATAATAATATAAGTTTACGTTTATATTATTATTTTTATATTCCTTATACTTTAAATTTATTTTAGTAAATATAATAAATTAGGGTCACTCTACATCTAATAGAGTTGATGTCACAACTACACACATTATGATGTGGGAGATAATTTTTCAAAGTCCAATCTAGTCAGTACTTAAGAATTTTTAGGGTCTCAGTATTGAACATAGAGATTTTAGGGTATAATGTTTGTAATATATGTCTATTTTGGATAAACATATAGTCATTTTTAGGTTTTTATACCTTCCATATTGAATTCTAACATTTCTAAGAGTTCTAAGTTTGTCAAAATTTAATTTTACAAAACACTCACTTTGAATTAAAGCCAAAGTGATGTGGTTAGGGAAGCATAGGTCACATTGATGACCTATGCACATCAAATGAGCACTTTATGCTAATTTCACTTACTCATCATCCCTCCCTCATCCCTAATTACTTCCCCCTCATCCCTAGTTAACCCTAATCACTCTCTCTTTGTTTCTCATTATCCCTAATCACTCCCTCACTAACCATCCCCATCCCTCATCATATATAAACACTCCCTATTTTTCCCTCATCACTCTCTCATTGACCCTCAACATCTCTAATCACTGCTTCATCATCCCTCATCATTCCTAATCATTCCCTCTTCATCCCTTATCAATCCCTCATTGACACTCACCATCCCTCATCATCCCTAATCACTCCCTCATTAACCCTCACCATCCCTCATTATCCTTAATCATTTATTTATCATCCTCAATCTTCCTTAATCACTCCCTTCTCATTCTTAATCACTCCCTCATAATTTGTAATGGATAATGAGGGTCAATGAGGGAGTGATTAAGGATGATGAGGGAGTGATTAGGGATGATGAGGGATGATGAGGGAGTGATTAGGGATGATGAGGGATGATGAGGGATTTATTAATAGATAGTTATATATGTGGTCACCAATATGATAGAGTGTATTTCCCAACCCAACTCAATTTATACCCAACTTGATATGAGACACACAAAAATATATTACATTCTAGACAATTAGATGATATCTCTGAGTTCCTTATTTAAGTGAAAGAGGATGAATGGAATAAGAGTTTACTTAGGCATTATTTGAGTGAGTAAAATTTGGAATTAGACCATAATCTAATAGATCACAAGAGGGAAGCCACTACACCCACTATCAAGGTATTAGAGGGAATGATTAGGGATGAGGAGGGATAATAAGAGAGTGAGTATAGATGATGAGGGATAATGAGAGAGCCATTAGGGATGATGAGGGAAAATTAAGGTAAATTATAAAGTGATAAAGGATGATGATGGAGTGATTATGGATGATAAAGGATGGTGAGGGTCAACAAGGATGAGGAGGGAGTGATTAGGGATTATGAGGGATGAGGGGGGAGTGATTAGGGATAATGAGGGGTGATGAATAAGTGATTAGGTATGATAAGGGATGGTGAGGGTAAATGAGGGAGTGATCAAGGATGATGAGGGTGTGATTAGGGATGATGAAGGATGGTAAGGGTCAATAAAGGAGTGATTAGGGAAATGAGGGATGAGGAGGGAATGACTATGGATTATTAAGGATGAAGAGGGAGTGATTAAGGATTATGAGGGCTGATGGAGTGATTAGTAATGATGAGAGAAAATCATGGTCAATAAGGGAGTGATTAGGGATGATGAGGGAATGATTATAGATGATGAGGGATGGTGGGATTTAAATAATATCATAATCATTATTAGTATAAAAACCAAATCAATTTGATAGATATATTACTTATACTTCCCCCATCTATGGTCTAAAAAAATGGGTTCTATCAATAATGATGTTTTACTTATAAATTATATCATTCATGAAAATTATATTAATAAAACATAGAGGGTTATTACTTTGTTCAGGTTTTTAGAATGAAAGACAAAACAATTAGGATCTATGATTGAGCTAGGGATTTCTACCACCTGACACTATTCAATACAAATGCAACATCACAATAATTTTCATATGGCTATTGTCATACTATATTCGATAGAGACTGGCCATAGGTTTAAAATGTCTATAGAGATCCAAGCAACTACAAGTTAGATTATGAGCATGATCAACTTTGAGTCAACAAAACTAGGTAAATATTTAGATAACAATTTTATATTGGTAAATAAAAAATTATATATTTTTTACAATGTGAATTCGATCTAACAGAGTTTTACCATAGTTTGGACCTAAATACTAAACATATAGATCACCTAATATTAAAAATAATATATTAGTATCTTAAGAATGTGAAATTACATTCACAAAAAACTTTCTAGGTCAAGTCAAAATCAGAGGTATTCAAGGATTTTGATTGATACAAAAAATGCATATGGGATGTAAAACATGTTATTAGAAATATTTAAAAATAATCTCATAATTATATTTTCCTATACATCCTAAATTGGTACAAAAATAAACCTACATAATACTTTTATTTGTCCACATTGTTCTAGATTATGAAGAGATTTATCCCAAAGCACACACTCTCTAAAAAATTGATCATAGACTTTAATTTTTTCCTTAAACCCAAATATCCATCTCCATTTTATGCAATAATTTTATCATAATTAGTATTATCCTTATTTTATTTTCTTCTATGCTAGATTTAGTTCCCATAACATGTAAACATCCTCCTTTCCATTTTGAGCTATTTACTTCCTTATTCAAGTTATAGTTTAAACTATCACCTGGATTTAATTGAGTAGAGTCTTATTTTTTCATGCCAAGTGGATTTGTGATGGTTATTAATAAATAATGTTAAATTGTTATATTAAAATACTCACCACATTACATTCCACCCCCCCACTCAACTCACCTTTAAACAACTCATTGGTTATTTAGTTGTAGTTGCATGATTGATTTTTGAGTTTTTCTTTACCATTGAGTAGATGGATTGTATTATTGATTATAAGTTGATTTTTTTTTAATATTTAAGTGAGGATAACTTTTTTCATGGTTGACCAACTGATATTATAAAATTAAGAACTTAAAAAAAAAATTAATTATGGATTTTCCCCTCTAGTTACTTGGTTTGGCTTGCAAACAAGGGTTGAAAGATAACCAAAAGTGCATATTTATGCATTATTTTATCTATACCAACTAAAATTATAGTCCTAGTAATTTTATTACTTTTATAAGACTATTAAATCATACCCCATATTATTACATTATCCTCTCAGAGTTTAATAGGTTTATAAGATCAATTGGATTAGTAACCCTAAACCAATAATAATATTAATAACAATTCATATGCATTCTAAAGTACCATGCATACATATCACATATTGATTCTCCCTAGAACATAGTTATACAAGGTAGCAGGGTGAATCGCTAATGATTAGGCACTCTAATGGTGTTTGGACCTTGTTCAAGTCATTTCATAAAACAATGGTTTTTCTTTGTGTTTAATGACAACCATTGCAAGCTTTATTGTAAAGAATAGTAATCTGAAAAACACAAGAAATCCTAAAACAATCATGTCAAAATAAGATTAGTTATTAAAATCTATAATCTACCCTTTTATAGGTGATACTAAAGGTTTTAGAACTAGGTTTACTATCAAACAAAGTTTCAAAACATGTATAGAAAACATTATATTTATTTTCATAAATAATGCATTATCTCTCTTTTCCCATGGATATAGTCCTTTTTATAGGGGAAAAACATGTATTACAATTACACACTCAACACAACTAAATGATTTGTTAAACCAGGTTAAGATATCAAAATAATATGACAATCATTATCAGTATAAACACCAAATCAATTTTCTAAATATATTCCTTATACAATATGATAATGAGGGATGAGGAGGGAGTGATTAAGGATTATTAGGGATGAGGATGGATTGATTAGGATGACAAGGGATGGTGAGGACCAATGAGGGAGTGATTAGGGATGATGAGGGAGTGATTAGAGATGATGTGGGATGGTGATAATGAATGAGGGAGTGATTAGGGATAATGAGGAATGAGGAGAGGGTGATGAGGGATGAGGGAGGAATGATGGGAAAGTGAAATTAACACAAATTAGTTTTTTGATGTGTGTAGTCATCAATGTAGGCTCCTTCTCTATCAGTAGGCTCACTCTATATCATTAGGCTCCCCATCTAGATGAAAGGAGAGGTCCCAATCGACCATATAGTGGGATCCCCATATAAATATAAGGCCCACATGTTAATTCTATTTGATCGATAGCTCAAAATACCATCTAGATAGAGGTCCCAATATAGAATATCTAATTTATATGGTTATCTATATAGGATGGTTATTTATATCAATATATTCATTTTCATTGAAATAAAACTAGTGATAGTAAACTACCCTAGGAAGACCTTTCACCTGATTTGGTTGGTTCCCTCTCGGTCATAAATATCAATGGTCATGAAATAATGGACATGTATTTGGGATATGTCTTACGCTAATCAAAATCAAACATAACAAAATGCCTTTAAGTCGATGGATTTATGACACACCTTATGAGGGGCATTGGTATTGGTATGGATATAGATATAATCTATATATACCACCCTTAATATACAAATTACCAAACCCCATATATATTTTCTTACTTTTTAACCCCTACCTATCTAAACACTCATACTTTTCATCTTTCCTTTTCCCTTTAACTAATAATATCCATGTGAACAACTATCCATCTATCTAGAATATTTTTAATCATTGAGAATGACCTTATTATGAGATAGATAGGCATATGACACACTATATAGCCACTATTCCCACCAAAACATTCTTAGAATAATGAAATGGCCTTTAATGCAACCCTATATTGTAATGTAGTCATAATTAACACCCATAAACTATATCTATCATCTTCCTCCCCTAGCGATCCCTTATCTTTATATGGGCTTAGTATAGCCCAACCTACCTAACGACTAAAAGATCGAGAATGAAGGTATAAGATAGAGGACAATAAACCCCTATACTAAGACATATTTTCATTTAGGCACTCTAGTTTATCCCCTAATGAATATATGTTTATATATATAGATAGCTTATAATTATCTAGATAAAAATAGATCTCTATCTATTTATGAGGCTCATATCCCCAAAGATAGAGAGGACCTTTAGAGGTCGAGGGGAGAATCGATACAAATATCTATAAGTAAGGGAGGGACCTAGGGCTCAAACCATGGGAGAGGTTTTCCTATCATATGAATGAGAGGCAAAAAAATCCTATATAATTGGCCACTTGGGCCCAAGGAAGATGTCTCAAATACCATAGATAGGAGAAAGGCCCTGCCTCCTTTAAAACCTCTAACCCTCATCCATTATGGATAGGGTTGGATGGCCCAACTAGATATTATATCTAATTATATAGATTTCATGTCAAGAAAATATATATTCATAGTTGACACTTGACCAATAGCCTACTCATTAGCTATAGAGCTTAAGCCTATAGCTGGGCTCAACCAAGCCAATTGAGAACTGACCCAAACACTTGAGGAGGGGATGCAGGAAATCAACTGCTAGAAGAAATCAAGTCAAACAATGAGCCCTATGCTCATGTTACATATATATAGTATATATAAATTCACGTATATCATATCTAATTAATAATGTTTCCCATCCTATACAATCATGCTATGTAAATAGTTAGTTACTCATGTTACCCATCCCATAGAGTCATGTCACTAGTTAGTCAATAGTGTAACTATAGCCATACACATTTAGTCTAGTCATGTTACGTGAAAAGGGCCGCCCAAAGGGTGAGGTGAACTAGAAAATATAAGTCCACTTAAAGGGTGAGGTGTTGATGAGGGTATAGAGAAAACACCTTATGCCTAGTGGGATTTTACTACCCTCGAGATCAATAAAATTGAATGTCAGTCCCCCAAATATGGACAAGTGATTGATTAATTGGGGTAAACATTCTTATCAAAGTATTGATAGACTATATCACTATACCCTATAGAGTATTATAGTTGATATACTTGAGCACTACCCTATCCATGTAGTTCAAGTTGGCCTAACAAGGACTAGTGATGTATATAGGTTCAAAAAAATAGGTAGAGTCAGACATATGGGCATGGTTGGGTTGAACATATTGATACTCTATATGGATTGGATGGGGAGATAGATAATTAAATTGGACTCCAATTAAACTAGAGATAACTATCTTGATCAGTCAAGGATGATGAAGCAATGATTAATGATGGTGAGGGATGGTGAGGGTAAATGAGGGAGTGATTAGAGATGATGAGGGATGGTGAAGGTCAATGAGGGAGTGATTAGGGATGATGAAGGATGATGAATCAATGATTATGGATGATGAGGGATGGTGAGGGTCAATGAGAGCATGATTATGGATAATGAGGGAATGATTAGGGATTGTGAGGGATGGTGAGAGTCAATGAGGGAGTGATTATGGATGATGAGGGAGTGACTAATGATGATGAGGGATGGTGAAACTCAATGAGGGAGTAATTAGGAATTATGAGGGATGAGGAAGAAATGATTAGGGATGATGAGGTTAAAATATGGAGTGATTAGGGATGATGAGGGAGTGATTAAAGATGATGGGGGATGGTGAGGGTCAATGAAGGAATGATTAGGGATTATGAGGTACAATGGGGGAGTGACTAAGGATGATGATGGATGATGAATGAGTTATTAGGGATGATGAGGGTTAATGAGGGAGTGATTAGGAATGATGGGGGATGATGAAGGTCAATGAGGGAGTGATTACAGATAATTAGGGATGAGTATGGAGTGATTAGGGATAATTATGGATGATGAGGGAATGATTAGGGTTGATGAGGGATGATGGAGTGATTAGGGATGATGGATGGTGAGGGTAAATGAGGGAGTGATTAGAGATGATGAGGGAGTGATTATAAATGATGATTAATGGCTAGGATCAATGAAGGAGTGATTATGGATAATGAAGAATGAGGAAAGAGTTATTAGGGGTGATGAGTAATAAGGAAGAAGTGATTAGGGATGAGGGAGGGATGATGAGCAAGTGAAATTAACATAAAATGGACATTTGATGTGTTTAGGTCATCAATGTGACCTTTTCTTCCCCAATCCCACCACTTTGACTTGAGTTCAAAATGAGTGGTTTTTAAACTTTAATTTTGATAAACCTATGACTGTTAAAAATGTCAAGAAGCAATCCAAAAGGCATAAAAACATTAAAAATGACTATATGTTTACCAAAAATAGACATAAATTATAAAATTTATGCCTTAAAATCCCTAGGTTCAATACCCAGACCTTGAAAATGCCTAAGTACTAAACAAATTGATACTGAAAAACTATCTTCCACATTGTAAGGTGTAAAACTATGACACCAACTCTATCAGATGTAGAGTGACCCTAATTTATTATATTTAATAAAATAAATTTAAAATATAAGGAATATAAATATTCCTTATATTTAACATTTATTATAGTAAATGAACCCCCTCCCCCCACCCTCTAATGTATCTCCTTTTAGCATTTTATCCACTCATGGATTGATTAGACCGTAACGTGTACATGTTATTATGACTAGACTTAGTGGTGATAATTTATACATGTTATGTAGATAACATGTATGTATTTTGGTTGTTTTTCATTTCAAACATGTGTGTTTCTTCAATTTGAATTTGTACATGTAACATGTATGTGTTATAGCGCATATGGCTATAGTGAGTTTTAATTCAAAACCCAAGCCTTTTGGCTCTGAAATGGCATAGATTCCTGAGCCAAAGGCTTGGACCTGTCAACATACAACTAAATCTGAGAGTTTTGAGAAAAAATAACAAAATTAAACTTTGATCGTTAAATACACTATGAATTTCAATGAGCATTTTTTAGGCACACTCTTCCCTTTCAAAATATATGATTTTTTAAAATTTTAGACTATCTTAATGTTTTTATCTATGTTGATTTATAGCTATAGATTTTTAGGCCACTACATGACATAAATATACATGCTTATATATGTTGGTGTATGTTTTTATTCATTGATCCAAATTTTAAAAAAATTATATGGTTACAAAATAGGCCTAATTCTACACATTCAAAAAACTATTTTTTTTTTCATTTTTTTAGGTAGTTAGGGGGAGCCACATGGCCGACTATCCATTTTTGTTAGTTTTTAGGATCTATTTACTTGTAAAATTAATTAAAAAAATTATTCATCAAAAAATTATAAAAAATATAGGTTACAAACTATATGATCTTATCTAAAATTTCACTAAATTGGTTTAAATAATATTAAATGATTCTAAAAAAATGAGGGGCCACATGGCCAACTATCTACTCTATTTTCCTAAAAAAAAAAGAGTTCTTATTCAAATTTTAGATGTTTGGCCTAGTTATACTCAACCATTTTTTTTAAAATAGTGATTTGAAAACTAGACTTAAAATTCTACAATTCATTTTCTTATACCATCCTCTTATTTTGAGTGTAGCCATTTCAAATTATGTACAAAATTTTAGATTTCTCAAATTTAAGGAAAAACATGTCCACGGGTAGGCCCCCTTTTGTCCTTCAACATTTTTCACTTACCCAAATATCATCTACATTGGGGTGGCCATAGATCTATTAGAGGGTAATCCATATTCAATGTTAAGGTTATAGGGTTTTAAAGCCTATGCTTAGGATATGTGGTATAGTTTTAATAAGATCTCAAGATAAATCAATGATATAAAAATGGTATAAAAGGGGTATCAAGGATATAAAAAGGAAACTACATACAAGGAACTAATGAGCAAGGGTAACCTAGATCCAAGATAACAATAACACTAAACTAAAAAAATATAAGTGAAACAATGATCAACCATGAGTGGTCTATGCAACCTAAGGTGGTAATGGAAAGACTAAGTACCCTATAACTATACCAACTTATTTAGTATAAGGATAACTTAAACAAGGATAAAAACATACATGTTACTATAACAATAATAAAATCAAATCCATTTACTAGGTAAATAAATGAAAGAGAATAAAATTAGAGATATTTACCTTTGGCTTGACTTGTCGGTGCATCATGTTGGAATTATTATTTTCACACTATTTATTAGTTTGGGTTTATTCCAAACCAAATTTGTATTATCCGTGTTCACCCTAACTATAAGAGGTAAACTTATTTGAGAGTTTGTTGGAAGTTATCATGAATATTTATTTCATGCAATAATTTATTGTTGCATGAAATAAAAATTTAGACCTATTTAATAGGAACTCATTTTATAATCTATGTTGTGGATTATGTGAATATAAAAATAATTTATTGTGCATGACTATTGTGTGTATAATATTTTCAACATTAACTATTGTGCGTGTACTATGTGCATAATACTTTCAATGTTAAGGTAATAATGTGTAGGGGAGATCTTATTATTGCATGAGTACATGGTGCACTCTGATATGGTATTAGAGCTACTCCATACATATATTACCTCATTAAAATTCTTTGAATTTTTCATTTGGCACAACCATACTAAGCCAACAGTCAGTATGGATCACCTTACAGGTATGCAAATATAATTTTTTTTTGATATTGCATTTCCCACCCTCTTACATCTTATATGACATTTTTTTTTTCATTCTTGATTGATTGGATTGATTGATGCATTCAAATCATGATTATTATCCTTTATGGCCTATTTTTTGTTCACTTTCAGTTGATTCCCCTAAAACTACGTACATATTATAGTTGTATCTTATCCTTCTCCTGGTGTTGTTTGTTTTTAGGATTATTTACCACTCCATACAACTATTGGAATTTTTTTATTGGTTAAATAATAATAATAAGTTTTATCATATTTGATTTCAAGTGTTTACAAAGCTTGACCAAAAATGTTAGTTTAGGAAGGCTTAGGCTACAGGGAGGTCAAAGGATCAAACCCAAATCAATAAGCCTATGAAATTTTTTATGATTTTTTTTTTCAAAAACTAAAAAGGGCTATTTACAAACCCATAAATAGATATAAATCTATTTTGTAAAATTATAAGGTTTTTACATATAGGAAAAACTTATTTTCAAAAAGGGGGAAAATTTGTTGAAAGTGGAGTAATATTTTTATGTGAGGGGAGGGCAGGGGGCCAAGGGTGATATTTTTATGTAAAGGAGTCTATTCATTTTTAAAAAAGAAGTCAAAAATTTTCCATAAGAAGGGTTTTTTTTAAATCTTACACAACATTCTCTTCTTCTTTGTATCCTCATTCACTCTTGTAGGTCACTCTCATTGTGCATTCTTCTTGTGCCACTGGACCTATCACTTGTACACATATGCATTTTATGTATAACCCAACATCCATTTTTTGAGTGTGTATTATACTTTTGTGTCACTTCCTTGTACCATTAGATGCATATTCGACATATATCAATGTCCAATTTTGTGGGTGTTTTTCATTTTTTTTGAGTGTTTTTTTACCTTTTGCCATGTCATATTTACTAACACTTCAATAAGAGAATGAGAAATTGCAGAAGAAAAATTCCTTTTTGCAATCCCTTGTTCACAACAAGGACACCATCATTCATGCCTTGCATACCAAAATTACATATTTGTAGCATACTCTAGAAATGTTGGACATTCCTAGTCCATCATGAAATGATCTTGAATCTAACACACATCCACTTGATGTGATTTTAAATTGTGACATAATAGATTCACTTAAAATTACTACTTGTGAACCTACTGACCCTAATTTTTTAGTATCTATGATTGTTATTATATTTATTACTTCAGATGATGCACCTTTTACACATCCCACTACATAACCATTTGCTTATTTGCTTGGTTAATTTTAGAATCACACTACTACCTTTGGTTCTCACATTCTTCCGTCCATAGGTCATCACCTTGGAAAAGGTATTAGTATGAATTCACAAGGAATTATTGTTACCATTCAATCTTTTAAATGGAAATATCACCACAAAATTGGTCATAAAATAGATGTTACATCTTATTTGAGAACTTTTGATGACAACATATTTCTTGTTTTTTAATCTCTTCTCTTCATGAGGAAATTAAGCTACATATGAGCTTTGTTGCACCTTTACTTATGCTTGAAAACCCTAAAAATACTAGGATTTTTCCTATCAGGAATGTTTGTTCTGACACACTATCAGATGTTTTGATGCATGTGCCATTTGTACACTGTGCACAAATGGTATCATCTTCTTCAATTCATGTTCATGATAGATTGATGTTATATACATTTTGGTGGATTTAAAGTGTTTATTAGGAGGGAACTATAGAAATTCATACTCCACTTTTTAGTTTCTTAGTTTTCCCTTCATTTCTCCTATCCTTTACAACTCATTTTGTGATTGATATCTATTTTTGGTAGTTATATTGGGAGCATCTCTCATATTAAGTCCTTTGACAAATTGACATAGCTTTAGAGTATTTAGAGTCTATTTTCCTTTATTTTTTTGTGGTTTGGCTTTTTAGGTAAATTATAAAGTGCCATGGGGGTTTGTTATTGTATCCTTTTGTACCATCATGTGTGAGTAATCTATTATACACAACTTGTCACTTATTCAATTGCTCTTCCATTATGACAAGGGCCATTTTTCCTTTGGAGATATTTTTTATTTGTATATTTGATAGTTGGTAGTATTATTTTTGTAATAAGCTATTTGGTGTTAGCTGGAATGAATTTGAGTAGCGAGATTCACCCACTCATACATATATTTCAAGTCACTAGTCCTATTTCAACATTATGGAGGGGTGCGTGCATATACTGCTTCAAGTTTTATGTTCCTTATTAGCCCTTGGCATATGACATCTCATATTTTTTGGTAGTTATTTTTAGTTTGTAGAAATTTTATGAGTTTTGGATATTGATAGTGTTTGTTGTCTAGTATTCATAACACCTGTCAGCTCTTTATTAGAAGCTTCAAACCATTTTTTCTCACCAAATATTTTGTGAATTTCAAGTCCATTGAGTACATGTGTTTGATGGCCTTCATTTCATATAGTGAACCTACCTCCTCTTTTTTCACTCCCTATTTTTTGCTTAAGGGAGGGTGTTGGAGTAATTATGCTCATACTGACTAGTAGTTTGGGTTTATTCCAAACTAGTTTTGTGTTAGCTATGTTCACACTCACCATAAGAATTAAGCTTAATTTGTGAGTTTATTAGTTTGTTGGAAGTAGTTTTGAATATTTGCATGTAAGTGCAATTATTCTATGCCAATAATATTTATTTCATATAAAAATTTATTATTACAAGAAACACAATATCAATCCTATTTAAAAGGCACTCTTTTTGTAATATATGTTGTAGATTATGTGAATATATAGAGACTTTATTGTGCATGACTATTATGTGTATAATAATCTCAAGGTTGTGGTAATTGTGTGTAGAAGAAATCATGTGGTTATATGAGTGAATTATGCACTCTAATATTTTAGATACTAAAATATGATTTTATATGATAAACTAGTCTTATACACTTGACAAATATCACTCATGGCTCAACCCTTTAGTTTAAGACCTTCTTACTACCAAAAATCTTGTATTTTACATCTCACTATGCCTAAATGCTTAGCTTATTGTTTAAACTTGATATTATGATTACCTAGATCACCTGTATCCCAAAATATACATAAAATATGGTTAATATCCTACTCTAATAATTTTATATCTGTAACAAATTTTATCCTCCTGAACATTACCATTTAGATTAGACACTAGCATTGATTCTAGTGTCACAAGTCTGACGCTAGTGTCTGAAATTTAAAAATGCTCAAATTTGAAAATATTTTGACATGTGTGGTTTGACATATTTGTCTTAATCAACTCTCATATAAGACCATTTCAAAATTTTTGGTATAAATATAAAACAAAAGAACATTCATTATCATCAAATATAAATCAAGCACATATTTATCTTATACCAAGTAAAAACACCTCTCAAGATTGTAAAACTACCATATTCATCCCTATTTCCAAATAAATCATAAGATTAGTCTTATTATAGGTATAAAGAATTAAAAGATAAGCCCAAGAATATTATTTATCAAGTTATAATCTTGATCACTACATGCACTTGCATATAAGATATTTCACAAATGTTCATGCACAATCCTACATAAGGGGGATAACTACATCGATCTAAGATTATATTTAAAGTATATGGCTATGTAGGTAGTGATCACTAACAGATGGATAGTAATGTCCCTTACTTAGGGGCTCCTTTTTTCTAGCAAAATCTCTAATACCACTGTAATGTCCCTTCCTTAGGGGCTCTTTTTTCTCCTACAAAAGCTCTGAACAACTGTAATATTCCCTTCCAATAGGGAATATAGAAACACAAACAGTTTCGAACAAAGATACAATCTTGCAGAATAAATTCAGATCAATAATAAATCACAGTAAATCTCTTATCTGCTAATCAAATATTTTATCACTTGCTCAAATAATTACAATTACAGTCTTCTCTCATACAAATAAAAGAATACTAAAACTTGATCTTAAAACCCTGATCTTCTGCAAGTCTAGAACTGAAACTTGAATTCTGTCTTGTCTCGGCCTGTTGTGTCGAACACACAGTCGCTGGCATCAGTCGATATACTACCGATGTCGGTCTTTGTAGGTCCTTCTCTGCCGACATCGGTCTTCAGTCGGCTGATGTCGGTCACTGGGGATCTCTGTCTACCGAGGTCGGTGCCTGAGCGGATCTAGAAAGCTCTGTGATAACTTTTGGATGAAGTTACCTCTCAAATATATATACCTCTGTGATAACTTATGTATGAAGCTATCTCTCAATTTGGCAATAGATCAGCTGATATCTCACAGCCTCTGAATCACACACAATGAAGAGTTGATGTTCTCCAATGCAAATGGAATCCTGGAACCCTTGGCTCAGTCTTCACAAAAGAATTTCTTTCAATATCAAAATCAATAATCAATGCATAATCATTAATGGCCTCCATGAGAAACCCTTATACCCTCAAAAGATATGCTTGCCCTAATTAGGGTTTTCTTAAATTAGAATTAGGGTTTCTAAATTAAAATTAGACCAAATAATTAATATTTGATTAAATCAATCAAATATTAATATCTCCCTCAATAAATGTCCAATTGAGCCCAAATGAAAGCCAACTGGAAATTTTTTGCTAAACGAAGCCACACCAATCTCCATCAAGACCCTCTAACCATCCTATCAGCCTACAAGGGTCACATAATAGGCTAACCATGAACTCAAAACATGTCAACTGAAAAGGGGACATGACAATCTGCCCCTCCTGAAATTCCTTGCCGTCAAGCAATCGCTGAATGACAAATCAATCAATCCACTTGGATCCCAAATGTAGTCATGATCTCCACCACTGTCAATTAACATGAAATCCATGCCATGTCCATCTATTGGCATCACATCATCTATAGTACTAAGATAAGCACCCCAACATTCAATCCATAAATTAAAATCAGCAAGCAAACTCCTTACCTGAATAATATCTAAAACTAGATTGTGAAGGCTAGAAATAGTCATATCATCATCAACCTGTGACCCGACTGTAACAAAAATCTGAGTCTCTACCACATGTGATAACTCCTAAACAAAACTCACCTCAATACTAAGCTCATCCTCATATCTCCACTATGTTGGTGCCAATGTGCACTCGTCATCGCACTCTATCATGTCATGTGATATAGGCATCTCCATCTGATGAAAAAACATATATCTGAAGCTGCTGCCCCATATTGCCTTAAGAATATGTGTCTTCCCATCAACATCAAAGAGAACCTCCATGTCCTTGAGATGAAGAGTAACTTCCTCAAATGAATGAAGCCACTTCATACCCAAGACTAAGTCTATGTCCCCCATGTCTACCACATAATAATCAGCCTTAAACTCATAGTTGTTCAAGCGCAATGGGAGGTCTCTAATCATACGCTCACACCTAAGAGTGTAACCATTGGATACCTTAACTTTTATTCCCTCAAAATATTCGGTAGTGAGTTCATGCTTCTCCACCAATCTAACATCTATGAAATTATGTGTGGCCCCTGTATCAAGAAGGGTGATAACCTTCTGCCCTGCCAAAACTCCTCGGAGTCTAAATGACTCATCCGATTGAATGCTGGATAGGCATGCCTCCTGTATGTGAAGCTCTAACTCTACCTCTACCTTAGGCCCTGAAGCCTCTGCCTCTGCCCCCTCAGAACTATTTTGCTGCTCAGAATCCTCTGAATCTGAATCCTCATAATATGCCCACATCACACGATTTGCCTTGCCCTTAGGCCTTAAAGGGCAATCATGATGGATATCATATGGAACTTTGTAGTAGAAGCAAAGCTTCTTCTTGCATAGATCATTAAGCACCTCATGATCTAAAGGTGGTGCTACTGGATTGGCCTTTGAATCATTCTTTACACCTAATTTATCTATGTTAAAATCTGGTCTCTCTGTATCTGCGTTGGAGCACTTATGGTCTCTAGATGAAGAAGTACCTTTGGAGTTAAATTTATGGGATGGGGCTGCCATCTCCATACTACGTGCCTTCTTCATAGCTACCTATAATGAAGGAGGATCAAAGGCTTTGATCCAACCTCTCAATGGCTCTGTCAATCCCTCCATGAAGAGAACTACCAATCTACGCTCGAAAATATTGGGCACCATGACTGCCAATCTCTGAAACTCACCAATGAAGGACTCCAAGTTACCTATTTGTCTCAACTATCTCAGATCTTGAAATTAAACCTCAGGATCCTTCCTATCAAATTACTCAACCAATCTATCCACAAAGTCCTGGTACTCTATCACTTGGTTATGCTGAAGTGTTACCATACCATGGTACCACCAATCATGTGCTACTCCATCCAAGTGCAAAGTGGCATATTTGATGGCCTCTATCTCTGACATTGGTCTCAATGCCAAAAAGATGTCAAGCTTATGAACCCAAGCTTGAGCTGTCATCTTGCCACTGCCGTCAAAAGTAGTCAAAGAAAGCTTACCAGTAGCCTTCTTCAGCTCACTGAATTGAACTCTAGGCCTCCTATCCTGTCTAACTAATTTGTAGTGCTCTCTCCTCAGAGTAACAAAATGATCAAAGGACATCTTCTCCTGAACATGAGGATCTAATAAGTTCCACTCATCAGTTACAGCCATGAGGGTATCTGTAAATAGGAAATCACCTGCCGCCTCATCTGCTGGAGCCTCTGGTTTGTCTTGTACAAACGTGGGCCGTGTAGGTCTATCAACGGTCTTGGAATGGGTCTACTGGGGTCTCTAATTAATAGTAGCAATCTTGTTATCTCCTTGTTCCCCATTCAGTCTATTAGGTGCGTTTATCCCCCTTATCATAGTCATGAGTGCCTGTAGTGTTTGATTCATCTGCTATTGGCTTGTCATCATAGCACGGTGAAATTCTCTGGTGTCTTGATCAGCATCATACCTATGGCCCCTAGGTGGGATACCCTCACATCTATCACTCATGATAATCCACTATTTTTTTAACAACTGGGTACCTTTAAGCAAGGCTCTACTGCGTGTGTTATACCTGTGTGGTCCCAACTCTTGTGGCTGCATAAGATTGTCACACCCTCAGGATGGCAGGATTTAGCTCTGATACCACTGTAATGTCCCTTACTTAGGGGCTCCTTTTTTCTAGCAAAAGCTCTGATACCACTATAATGTCCCTTCCTTAGGGGCTCTTTTTTCTCCTACAAAAGCTCTGAACAACTGTAATATTCCCTTCTAATAGGGAATATAGAAACACAAACAGTTTCGAACAAAGATACAATCTTGCAGAATAAATTTAGATCAACAATAAATCTCTTATCTTCTAATCAAATATCTTATCACTTGCTCAGATAATTAAAATTACAGTCTTCTCTCATACAAATAAAAGAATACTAAAACCTGATCTTAAAACCCTGATCTTCTGCAAGTCTGGAACTGAAACTTGAATTCTATCTCATCTCAACTTGCTGTGTCGAACACACAGTCATCGACGTCGATCGATATACTACCAACGTTGGTCTCTGTAGGTCCTTCTCTGTCGACATCGGTCTTCAGTTGATCGATGTCGGTCACTGGGGATCTCTGTCTGCTGAGGTCAGTGCCTGAGCGGATCTGGAAAGCTCTGTGATAACTTCTGGATGAAGTTACCTCTCAAATCTATATACCTCTATGATAACTTCTGTATGAAGCTATCTCTCAATTTGGAAATAGATCAACTGATATCTCACAGCCTCTGAATCGCACACAATGAAGAGTTGATGTTCTCCACTGCAAATGGAATCCTGGAACCCTTGGCTCAGTCTTCACAGAAGAATTTCTTTCAATATCAAAATCAATAATCAATGCATAATCATTAATGGCCTCCATGAGAAACCCTTATACCCTCAAAAGATATGCTTGCCCTAATTAGGGTTTTCTTAAATTAGAATTAGGGTTTCTAAATTAAAATTAGACCAAATAATTAATATTTGATTAAATCAATCAAATATTAATATCTCCCTCAATACATGTCCAATCGAGCCCAAACGAAAGCCAACTGGAAAAATTCTGCTAAATAAAGCCACGCTAATCTCCATCAAGACCCTCTAACCATCCTATCAACCTATGAGGGTTGCATAATAGGCTAACCATGAACTCAGAACATGTCAACTGAAAAGGGGACATGACATGGATCTTTGAGTTCAAATCAACTTCACTTGAGCTTACTAACCACTATTTTACAAGGTGGCATACCATAATAAGATGACCTAGGGTTATGAGCTAAAGACTGACTTCAACAAATTGTGCATGAGATCTATATAGAGAATCTACAAGAAGATAGGGAGATATAACATGTGTAATTGATGGTTTCATAAAAGAGTATGAAATTAGGGTAGGATATAAATGTCAATATGAGGACAATAATGTTGATGATAATGTATAAATTTTGATGATAGTGTCTAAACTAGAAAAAACTAAATTCAAGAATTTGATGAGTTAGGACTAAACATCAAACTATCTTATCCTACATTTATATTTCTCAAATATTCCATAGCACCAGTACATAAACTAAGTATTGTTTTTCCTTCATATTATAACTTTAAAATTATTATTTGGTTTTGTACTTGTCTATATTTGACATATTCTTATATTCAATATATTTATCATAATGTTATAAACATTTGAATTCATTTAATTCATCTATTTTTAGAATAGATTACTCCAAATTGATTAGGTTATTCCCCCTACCCCAATTGTAAAAAAAGTTAAACATTTGGTGAACCAAATATTTGAGTCTTCTTGCACAACCTTAGCTTACTCTTGGGTTTTTAAGCTTCATAGGGTTTTAGATTGCACAACCTTAGCTTGCTTTAGGGTTTTTTCAAATTTGATTATTTTCTATCATGTTGGAGTGTTAGATGAATTCACATATCTCTCCTCTCTTGTTCTTTTATTATTTGGAAAATTTAGAATGGCTAAAAATGTATATCTCCATCATCTTAACCCTCAAGAGGGTGATAACTAATTTTACTATAATGAGGTGCATACTATCACTACTTCAAGGGGTGAGGTATCCCATCCTATCATGACAAAATAAAGTAACCAATATACCCTTCCTCAAACCCCTGCACCTCCCACATATCCTCTAGATGGTGTGTGTATGCATATTCAATCCAAAATACTTCAGGTTTACGCTTGTGAAGCCCTCAAGGATCAAATCATAAGTATGACAAAGTCAATAGAAGAGTTAAAAAATAAAAATTAGTATTTGGTTCCAAATATCACCTCATGGGCAAAAAATAACATACATACAAAAAAATAAAAAATATGCTAGTGTTAATCATGTGTTTGCATCTTCACCTAGAAATTATGTGCCTAATAAGACTTCACATCAAGATGGGAAGATATAAAATAATCCATCTATAAAAAGTGCTTTCAAAAGTGAACATAATGTTACTAAAATCTCAAGTGACATTCTAATTGAAATGCTTCAAAACAAAGTGATCAAATTACCTCTTTTGCATCCTCTTATAAAATCAAAATAATATTATGTATATCATATAATGCATGGTTATCATATATATTATTGTTTATCTTTTAAGAATAAAACACATAGTATACTTGATAGTTTTGACCCTATAATAGATACATAAATCAAATAAGCCACTGACCTTATGAGCACATCTCCTAAAACACGTGTGAAAAAATAAAAAAGTATGGGTATCAAAGGATAATTCAGAGTAAAAAAAATTGCAAATGTAAATCTTAGAGAAAAAAAAGATTCAAAAGGCAAAATTAGAGAAATAAAAGACTCAAAAAGCATAATTGGAGCAAGAAAAGATTAAAAAAATATAGAGAAAACAATGTTACAAAAAGATTAAGATGAAAAGGAATAAATATAAAATCAATGTATTGAAAATACAATGTTACAAAAGAGAAATTATAAAATCAAACTTAGATAAACAAACAAACATGCTTAAAATAGAATTTATAATAAAAGAGGTCAAAAAATAAGAGACACTTGAAAAGGTTGAAGTTTCAAATATGGTTACAATACAAGTTTATCCTCATATCACTACCTTGTCATTATCACTACTCACATAGATGGAAATCAATTTACAAATATCAAGGTTATGGATTATCAAGATACAAATTTTTTTCTATGTCATTTCTTAGCTATCTTGGAAATAAGTATCAACAACTAGATAAAACTAATGCAATAAAAAAAAATGTGGGATCAATTAAGTTAATAGTTTTATTTGATTTAGGCAATGAAGTTCTTGATGTCAAAGGATGGATATGGGATGATGAGGTTGCCAACTATTATTTGATTTGTTAGATTTAGTCAAGTATGATTTGATTTTAGGATTGGGATGCCAGAACAAGTTTATCTTTATAGTTCACATGGGGATATCATGATTGGGATTGTAAGTAGTGAATGAGATATTTGCTTGTAATTAACTAGCATTTATCTTACTTTTCATGTTATTTATAATCCAAATACATATAATGTTGTGCTTAAAAAATCAAGGTTACACTCAATATGATCAATGCTTGATAAAAAAAAAGGTTTCATATCATTTTTTCATGAAGATGAGGTTACATCCTTTTCCAAAGAAGGAACATCTTTAGAACAAGACCGCCCAAAGGAAAACATCTCTCAATCAAAGATAATAAGTATAATCTTAGTAAAAGAACATGATACACTTTCTAAATCTTATATGCACACATATGACACATTTATTTTTAGAAATTTTATTCATTTACCACCCCTCTCAGATTGTTATCCTCATCTTGAGCTCATAGGATAACTTGTGCATTTTAAAATACTCTAAAATCAAATACAAAAACATTCAAATAAATAAAAAATTTAAAAATAATTAGAATTTACATGTTTACTAGCTTTGGCATATGTTATTTTATTTATGTTTAGTATATAACATATCATTTTCCCTTGTATACACATGTTTCTTAGGTAATTGAGTGTGATAAAAACATAAAATATATCCATGATACTTGAGCATACAAATGTTGGATATTTACTCCACATATGTGACACACTAAGTTGGGGGCATATACTTCATTGATCATGATTGATACGTGTTACATTATTTTATTATCACTCTGCATTATCATGTTGAGGTTATATACTAACACTTACACATGTTTATACCCATGCTTACAGCTTACACTATGTAACATATATGCTATGCTACATGACATTTTGATAACACATGTATGCAGGATCTAGTATGATATGTTTATGTTGGTTTATTATATTTCACTTATTCATCTTATCACATGGCTTAATTTAGTGTACTTTTTATTTTATACCTTGTGTTGATTTTGGAACATTAGAACATGTTCCTTGTTTGTTATCCACAATGCCCTAAGTGTTGTTTCTTTGGTGTGTAAATATTTGAACATGTCATCTCCTTTGAATGTGTGGCATTTGAACATGACCATTATTTGTGATTTATTTAGAATTTTTTTTATGACATTGAATGATATTATGTGTGTGATTGATCATCAATTGAGTTTGTTCTTTTTACTTATATATATTTCCATGATACATATCATGCATCTTAGAGCGTGTTATATTTGGATACTATGAGCTTCATTGATATATCTACTTAGACATGATACCATTATATGTTTCATTACTACATGATTGATACATATATGACATAGTTATCATGTACCCTTGAGATAAGGTGATTTTGATAAATAAAAATTAAGAATCTATCTGACCTAAAAAAGTAACATGCAAGCTCATATTCTAAATCTAAACTAAAACCTCAGATGGAGAAACAACAACAAAATAAAACTAAACAATAAGATACTTAAAAAACATATAAAATATACTCTTAACCTTCACTATTGTGAACATATGATTTGATCTTATTTCATTATATGTGGGTTCTCAATTCATTTCTCTAAACAAATGTGAATTTGGAAACATATAGGTGAAAATATATTAGAATCTCAATGGATTTGTAGGATGAATTTTATAGCAATTTGATAGCTTGAAGGTGGATGATGAAAATGGAGGATGAAAATTTTATTTATATTATTTTGAGTGAGAATATTAGTGGTTGAGGTAAATCCATATTTATTTGATAATAATAATTATCAACAGTTAGATTTGAGTCATCACCTCAATGGATGAGGATTAATTCTCATGCATGTGTGAGAGAGGGATAGTTAGTTGGTAGTTGAATGAATCATTATGAATGGGTAAAGGTAGTTGAGTGACTCAATATGGTAGTTTAAATGTTCAATGGTGACTCAAAAATGGTTAATGAAGTTAAGGAAGTAGTTGGATGACTCAACATTTGGTTGAAAGAAGTGTGGAAAATGTTTGGATGAAGTGGAAATTTTAGATTTTAATTAGTTTTGTGGATTATATGTGCATGATAAATTAATAAATACATATTAATTAATTATTAAACAAAGAGGTAAATTATGTTAGTGTAAATTATATTTTGGAATGGTGATTAAGTTATCGTGTCGATCTTAATCAAATTAAATTATGACACTAAATGTGGTAGAATTTAGATGTATATGTTTCCCCTTTTTGAGATGGTGTTTCAACTAGAAGAAGTAATGCCATTTCAAAAAATAAATAAAAATTAAAGTGCGAATGAATATAGAAAGATGATGCCCCATGTGGCTTTGAATGACTAAATGATGCCTGCTCGAGTGTTCGTATGGGATAATGGGTATGGATGGATGCAGAAAATGAAGGATATACATATATATGGATAAATGATGGAGGTAAGACCACCATTGAACATAATTATGAGTGTCAATAATTTTTTTTCATGATTTCAGGCATATGTAAAATGATTTTCCCCAAGTAGATTGGTGTTAGGGAGTAGATTAGAGAAATAAAATTTTCCCTTTGTAATTTGCATGTTTAGATTATGCCTAATGAATGATTGGTACATGGGAATAGATGCGGGAAAAATATATCCCATTGGTAAGATGTGGGTCATAAAAAAGATATATAAATTTTCCAAGGATGAGTAATACAATTTACCAAAGTGATATGCATGCTGAAATAAAGATATTGAGGAGTCTGATTATTTAATTTTATGATTATGATAATGATGGTATGGATATACATGAGTGTATTGATGCTATAGTTGAATGAGATTAACCCATGGATTTTATTAACCCACTTGAGCTAATTATTGCACATTTTGATTGGACTTAACGATGGAATGATTTGCCCCAAGAAATGATATATACAAGGAGTGGATTGGGAATGATATATCCAAAAATAAGTTGTATGTTTTGATGTTCCCCAAGCAACAATATATGCAAGAGAGTGGATTGTGGGAAATATATATCCCAATGAAAAACTATGATCTTGGATTGGATTGACTGATTTATTGATTATTTTATCGATTTATTGATGGGATAAATGATAGATTTTATGATTTTATCGGTCCCAATTAACAAGTGCGAGAGATCGAACATAAAGTTTAAGAAATGATTATGGATGATTGATTTAGTTGATTGATATACAAGCATAAATAAATAAGTTAATTGATTGAATGGATTAATGATTATTGATCACATTATTGGATAACATGGATTTTATTTACCATTGGTATATAGAGGTGGTTATGGCATGCATGGTGAAGTTAGATGGTTAGTATTTGAATAAGTTGACATGCGTTAGGGATGAAATGTATGTTTGGATATGAGGTAATGATATGGATTTGGAGAATAGAAATTTTTTATAGGTTTTTCTTGGAGTTTTCAATAAGATTTCCAAAATTATTTGAGCACCCTTTATTTTTATGTTGCATAAGACAATATGCACCAATGGTATAGAAAAACCATGATATATATTATGTTATGTGAGTAAAGACTGATAGAGTCACAATTACAAGACTTAGTGCACCATGATATGTAAGATCATAATAACACTATTTATAATGTTCATAGTGATCTAGACTCAATAAATATTAATGATGAAAACAAGATAAAAATGTTTGCAACAATGAGACCAAGGAATTCAAGTGAGAAAGTAAACAAATAATTGTATAAGTAAAACACATAATTTGTAAAAATAAGAAAGAAATTAAATGATCAAACAAGTTAAAATATTTTTCTATGTTCGTGGTTAGAGTAAAATCCTTTGAGATATTAGATATTTGATAATTTTAACCACCTAGTATATAATCCATGTAAAGGATGACTAGGCTATGTTGACTAAGGACACTTTTGTTTTTGGATGGTTTTTGTGAATTTTTTTAATTTTTTAGGATTTTTAAATGTTTTTGGATATTATTATATTTTTTTGTGATGGTGGAAAATATAACCTCGGATATCCCATGTAAATGAATATTTAATACATAGTCCATGCGAACCTTAGGCTGATGTAGTTTTTCCAAATGAGGGAAGAGATATAAAGTGATGATATTAGGTAAGATGATGGTGATTATATAAAGGGTACCCTTCCAATAATTGATGATGGATAACATGATTTGATTATGGATAAGTTTTGTTATTGTTGGAGTGATGTGGGATGGATGTGTTATGTTTTTATTGTAAGGTTTTATCTAAGGATTATAGATAAGATTCTATCAAAACATGAGCACATGTATATTATTAACCATGAAGATCAAACCTTAAACTAAAATGTCATAGGAAACTAAAAGGATGGGATACACATAAATGAATTGGGATATATAGACAAATGGATAAAGTTCGGGGATGTCCCCAAGTAACTAGGGTGTATATAGACAATTGTCTATGCATGACACCAAAAATTGGTTTTCACCATGGTACTTATCTAAAGTTCCATAAGAATGGTTATTACTTTTGGATGGATTGTTTTTCTTTCTCTCCACCCTGATTTATTTTCTTTTTCTTTTTAATTTTTTTTCTTTTTTCCTATTTTTTTCTTTTTAAATTTTTTTTAATTATAGATATATATATGCATTAACACTAAAGTGGTCTAGGTATGGAATCACTTGAGGTGAATGGTGTTCATAGGTTCATCAAGCTCTTCTATTTCTAGTTTGTAAACACTCGATCCATATTTGGTAATGATGATGTTTGGACCTAGCCAGTTAGGTTCAAACTTGCCTTTATTTTCACGATTAGCATTGGTGTTATGTTGGTTTTATTTTATAATGAGAACTTTTTTAAAAAATTATCTTTATCTAATTTTCTTATTATAGTTACAACCAAGATAGTTTTTGTAGGCTTAAAAATGGTTAAGGGCATTAAGATGTTTCTCATCCAGAAGATCAAGCTCATGTAGACTTGAGATGTGATATGCTTCATCATCAACAAGATTTTGTATAAAGATTCATAATGAGGGAAGATTTATTTAATAGGTAATATGGAATCAGTGCCGTAAATAAAGGAATACAAGGCGACCCCATAGGTATGCAAATTCTAGTATGGTGAGCCCACAAAGCACAACAATGTTATAAATGCCAATCACAACCAACATCATTGACAATATGTTTTAGGATTTTTAGGATGTTTTTTATGCCTCTATTTGACTATTATATTGGGGATAGTATGGCATGGATCATTTGTGCTTGATATTGTATGTTTGGTAGAGGCTCTTGACATATTTATTTATGAATGAATTTTCATTATCATAATAGTAAAAGAGATACCATAATGAAAAATTATGGGGTTTAGGATAAACTTGGAATTTTTTTTCTAGTTACATAGGTTAGCGGAATGGGCTCAACCCACTTTGTAAATTACTCAGTGGTAGTGATTATATATTTGTGACCATTTGAAGAGTTGGGCTTGATTTTTACAATGAGGTCTAACCCCATGTGGAAAAGGGCCATGGAGTGGTAATGGGTTCTAATATTTATGATGGACTATGTATTGGGATACCATGTTTTTGGTATGGGATACATTTATTTACATATTGACAGGAATTAGTTTTCATTATTGGCCAATAATATCTGATATGTAGAAATTTCTCTGAAAAAACCATGCCACTAGCATGAGTACCACAAATACCATTGTGAACTCCCTTAATGACTAAGGTAACCTCTTCAAAGTTTAAATATCATAATAAAGTTCCATCATGACTCTTATGATATAATGTATTTACAATGATGGTAAAATGAGAATATTATTGGATGAAGGATTAACTTTTATTGTGGGATAGGTTGGGAGGAATCACATTATCATGGAGGTATGTGTATATATCCTGATACCAAGGGTAATTAGGACCAAAAACTTCACATACCATTTTAGATTCAGTAATGTCATATGTTGGACATATTAATTGCTCGATAAAGAAATGACCTTGATTATCATCTGGATGCATGTCGAAGAACAAACCAATTGTGGTCATGGCATTAACTTACTTTTATTGACTTGAGGAACTTGCTCAAATTATATGGACTAAAATCATTGTTTAAGACTATCCACCATCTATTTATAAGAAATTTATTTATCATCATTAGCTTGGTATTCATCAGTTACTTATTTGATGATTATGTGAGAATCCCCAAAAACTAAGATATGTATATTCCATTGAATTGTAAGATTGAGACTAGAAATAAGAGCTTCATATTCTAATATCTTATTGATATAAGGGAATCCTATCTAAAATTATTTAGTGATGAGATAACCTTGAGGAGTGATGAGAAAAATACCTATCCCTGAGCCATGGCTTGTGAAAGACCCATCAAAGTATGATTGCCACTCTAATGATTCATCTAAAGAAATGATTGCTTGATTTAGAAAATATGTGATAATAATATTGACATATTTTAATGGTGTTTATGCCAAGGTATATGAAATTACCTATCTTTTGATAGCTTTTTGGTTGACATACTTTATATCAAACTTGCTTAGGAATATGACACACTTATCCATTCTTACTATTAAATCTGATTTGGAAAGAATATACTTAGGTGGATCTACTTTGGTAATTATTTTGGTTTTATTATTGAACATGTAATGGAAAAGTTTTTGGGAAGAAAAAATAACTACTAGACATGATTTATTAATGATATAATACTTTATTTCATAGGATACCAAGGTTATACTTAGATAATACACAACTCTTTTTGTTCCTTGTTCATCATGTTATGATAGCTATGTGCCCAATGCATACTGTGTTGCTAAAATATATAGGAGTAAAGGTTTCCTAGGAGGTGATGACATTAGGACTGATGGGTATGTTAGATAGCATTTAATATTTTCAAATGCTTGTTTGCATTACACATTCCAATAAAAGTAGTATTCTATTTGAGAAGAAATTTGAAAGGATGACATATGTATACAAGCTATGATATGAATCTACAGATGGCTTGAATCTTACTTTGCAAACTATAAAGATGCTTGAGGTTTGTTGGTGGAGGCATTTACATGATAGAGGTGATATTTTTTGGATCTAAATCTATACCTATTTGTGATACATTGAAGCCCAAAATCTTACTTGAAGTAACCCAAAACACATATTTGTTTGGATTGAGATGAACCTTGTATTCTATTAATTGTTCAAAATTTTTGTGTAGTGCCATAGGATGATTTATTCTAGTTTTTTATTTTTGAAAATATCATCTAAATAGTCTTCAATGATATCATGAATCATATCATGAAAGATAATTATCACTTCACTTTGATAAGTGGATCCAACATTCTTGAGGTCAAATGACAATACTTGGTAATAAACATGCCCCAAGGTGTTGTAAATTTTATCTTATGTTGTTTTTTAGGAGCTAATTTGATTTTATTTTACCCTAAAAAACCATCCATTAAGGACACCATCTCATGGCCTATTATGGAATCAATAATCTTGTCTATGTTTGGTAAAGGAAAGTCATTTTTAGGAAATGCTTTATTAATATCCCTAAAACCTGTACAAACTCATATCTCTATTGGTCTTTTAGAGACTGGTACTATATTGGATATCCACTCTAAATAGTCTATTGGTCATATGGAGCCAACTTATAAATGTTGTTTCAACTCTTACTTATTGAATAGTGTCACCTTTAGATGCATTTTTATGAGTTTCTATTTGACTAGTTTTATATCTTTATGTATAATAAGGTAATGAACAACTAGTGATAGATACAACCTTGACATGTCTGCATATGACCATGTAAACACATCTAAAAATTCTTTGATAAGTAGAGTTAAAGTGGACTATTATTATGGATTGAGGGAAGCAACAAGTTTCATAATCTTAGGATTTTATTCAGTTCCAATATTGATGTCAATGTCCTTTTTAATTAATAAAGTGGATTCTTATTGAAACTTTGTTGGAAGTGGAGGAAGATTAATTTCCTCCTCAATATATTACTAATTGGGAATGTCTTCATCAATATTTTTAAAATTTGGAGCTTCATCATCTGATATTTCTATCGATCAAATTGTACTATATGTATGATGGTGTGGATGAGTAGAAGTTGTAATTTCCATAAATTATGCAAAAATTTTCAATTTAATTGAAAAACCCTTCTTATCTTCTCTTATTGGTATATGATATCTAATTCTCAAAAACTCATATATAGCCTCATCATTGTGAAAATGATTAAGCAAGGGTGGTTGTTGTGGTCCCATAAGATAAGCTATAGAAAGGCTAATTTGAGGGGCAAAATGGCATTATCATGAAATAGGCTGGTGATGGATAATCATTCAAAGATAATATAAATGGAACTCATTTTAGTGTTTGAAGAGGATTTTTTAGATGTAGTAGTCATAATTACATATGCTCACACTAGATGGGTTGAACCTAATACCGTGAAAGGCTTCATGTGCTACAAACATTATAGGTTTAATGAGACCTTGTTTTTGGAGACAAAGACCTTTTCATTTATATTTCATGATATTACACATAATTTCTTTTGGTATAAAATATTGATTACTTTGGAAACATATAACTAAATCATCATAGTAGAGCCAATAGGAGTTTGAATCTTCAATGTATTCCTTAGAAAGGAACCCACCTTCCAAAAAATAATTTTTAACAATATTATGAACCACATGTGTGTTTTATATGATGGGATCTACCATGATTGTTGGGGGACATATGGATTTTTCTTAAATAATGGGCATCATTAATTTCATATTTTATTATACCTACATCCATAATGAAAAATATAAATGGTGGATATGTGGAATTTGATGTGGATGGTGTATTTATGGAAGTATATGGCTGAATTATGGATGTAGAGAGTAACTCATCAATATGGATATAATTGGAAAGCTCTGGTGACTCCTCAATAGGTTCATGAGTATCTTCATTAAATGGTAAATAATTAAAATTTTGATATCTCTCTTATAATAGTTTTAAATATTGAAAGGGTCGAGGATCATTTGGAATGGTAACTTCTATACCATCATAAGAAAAATTAAAAAATTGATAGAGGGTGGATAAAATGGTGTTCATGGAATGGATTAATAGATGACCAATGAGTAGGTTGTATAGGAGATCTAGATCAAGGACATGAATGAGGGTTTCTTGAATGACATGCCCCACCATAAGTGTAAGATAGATATTTCCCATCGACTAGGGATCATTATTATCATATGCCTTTATATTAATGGAATTAATCTCTAATGCTGTTGTATAATGTCACAAATGCTATATTAAACTTAATGTACACAAATTTACACTTGACATGTTGTCTATAAACACCCTTTTTACTTTATGCTTGGAAATAAAGACTTTTATGTAAAATGGACAATTATAGCATGAACCCATGAGTGAAATATATAAATGAGTAAAAGTAACTCGATTATTTTAGGACAAGTGTCTTACAAGCACATGGAAGTTGGATGGATTGATATTTTATAGAATTTTAGATTCTTGTAAGGTTTTATACAAAAATTCCTAAATGTGGGAGATGTATTGAGAAGGTCAAAAATGGAAATTTAGTCTAGAATTTTCTTAAGTTTCTTTATGATGTTACATTTTCCTTCAAGGGTAGGCAAAGGGACACTTGGAATGGTAATTTTTGCATTCCTCGTGGTGATGGGGAAATATTGGGATTTAATTTTATTAACAGAAACATGATGATCCATATGATTAATATGATTGACTATAGAAGCAAAGGGATGAGTAGTTTTGTTAACATTGTTCACTTACTTTTGAATTTAAATGTGCTTAGTATGCCCTTGCTCATGTTTTGAGAAGGGATATTTATATAACTCTAGTTTTTTATTCTTGTATGTTGATGCATGATCATCTACTACTATTTCACCATTGTCAATAAGATCTTGGATATATTGTTTGAATATCATACAATGGTTTGTGGAATGACCTTTGATTTTATGGTAGTCACAATATTCATTTTCTTTATACCTCTTATGTTTTAAAACATTTTCATCAAAGGGTTTGATAAGGTAAATTTGATCATGTTTTCCGCAACTAACTTTCAAAAGACTACATCATATGTTTCTCCCAAAGGAGTGGATTTTAATTTTTTTATTGTCTTATCAAGGTTGAACATTTGGCATAAAGATGTTGTTGATATGTTGGGTGTTTTGAATTTGTTTAACATCGATTAAAACATATCCTACCACATTCCTGTTCTTTGCATATAACTTAGGTTTTTTATTTTGGTATGAAGAATCATCTTGTTTAAATATTTTTATGGCACCCTTGGAAACTAAAGCTCCTTCAATTCAAAATAATTTATATATGATTTCAATAAATGATGTAGCGTAATAAAGTTTTAGATGATAAGCCAATTTTGAATTAAGATTTTTTGTAAAGATAACTATAAGTTGTTTTTCAGGAGGTGAGCATAGGAACCAACTTGCCAAGGCATTCCATCCTTTCAAGAAGGAGGTAAAAGTCTCCCAATTACATTGTTTAGTGTTATATAGATCTAACATGGTCAAATCATGTTTAACATTACATGAAAAGTGATGCACAAAGTTCTTAGAATGGTCCTCAAATATTGTGAAGGATCTTTTAGGTAAGTGTAAAAACCACTCTAGTGCTTGACCCCCTAGACTTCATGGAAATAACATTGATAGATAATAATTTATATAAGCAATGTATAGACATGACATATAAATATTTTAAGGTGTTCTCTAAAATCTCCTTTTCATTTTTACTTATAAAACTTTGGGGGTTCAAAATGTGAAGGAAAGGGTACCATCATTATGTTAATGTTAAAATGGTATGGAAAATTTTCTTTGAACTTATATTATTTTCTTTTGGAATCACTAACATATTATAATTCTTGGAACTTATATTTCATGCTTTTCCATTCTTGGATATATGTCGTATTCTTGAATGGTGATAGTTGGTTTAGATTTGGATTTGAAATTGGATTGGAAGATTGACTTGAAATTTAATTTGTATTGGAAAATGAATTTGGAATAATATTCAAAATAAATTTTTGATTTTAATTTTGATTGTTTGGATTGGTGTTTGGAGTAAAATCGAATGTTGATTTTGATTATTTAGATTGATATTTAAAGCAAAATTCAAATGTTGATTTTGATTTAGATTGGTTGGATTGGTATTCAAAGTGAAATTTGAATGTTGATTTAGATTTGGATTTGTTAGATTGGTATTTGAATTAAAATTTTAATTTTGAATTTAATTTAGATTGTTAATTAAGTTCGAATGGACATTTGAATTTGGATTGTGGGTTTATTTGAATTTGAATACACATTCAAATTTGGATTTGGAATTTGATTAGTCGATTGATTTAAATTTGAATATGCATTCAAATTAAGATTTGGATTGATTGATGGGTTTATGGGAGGATTACTTGACATTTTGGATTTATTAAGCTATTTATTTGTTCAACTTCTTGACATAATATTCCAAGATAAATACATGGATTTTTTGGGATGTTTCATTTATAATTATTTTACCTTTATCCATGTAAGTTTGGGAGACATTTTGAAGATTGGTGTTGGTAGAACCCATAATGGCTTTATAATTACTATGTTTTATTTACGTTGGGTGGGAGGTGTGATTTATTTCCTCAAAATTAAGAGTGATAAGTCCTTGGGAACAAAATCCGAAGGAAACTTGGTTCCTAGACCCAAAAATTGTAACCAGACCTAATTTTTATTTTCTAGGAGATAGTCCATGACTTGGGATGGTGGATTTCTATGCCAAATGACTTCATGGGTATGTTAATATTGATAGGATTCTTCATCATCAACATTTTCATTGATATCAATATGATGTTTTTGGTATCCAAATTAAAAGGGGTCATTTACAAAAGATTTTTCTCTAAATTTAATATTATTCAAAAAGACCATTTGTCTTGTAATGAGAGATATTAATTTAAAGGTTTGACTCAAACAGTATAAAACTTAAGAACTTAAAAGTATAAATGTTTCAAAAAGTTTTAGATTTTGGACTTTCTTTATTGATTTTAGGAATTTGGTTTTTAAAGACATTAAACTTAGTTTTCAAACACAAAAAAATAAAATATGTGGTCTTCACAAAGAGGTAAAATAAAATAAAAAAGAACAAGCAAGATCCACTTTAACCAAAAATAAATATGTAAGTCATATAAAGGGATAAAAACTAGGCAAAAGGACTTGAATGATTTATAGCCTCTCATATATAATGGCTTGTCCATTGGAAAGTGTTGGCACAATGTTTTAGAGCACAAACTATAGAGGTAGAACCATATCCATATCCCTTAACCTGGTTTTAATAGTAAGTTGAGAGTAACATCTTGGAGCTAACCATTTGTCGGTGCACTATAATTCAAATGACTAAAATGGCTATCCTAGGCTTAAGGTTTATACAAGCTTATCTAAAGAGAATTATTATATGTATATATATTTTGGTACATTGAGGCCTAAGACCATGGATAATTTGATTCAATGGATACTACTATGCCCTTAACCTATGGTGTGTTTATGAATATGTATGGCTAAATTGTGGCTCACATACCTCTTTATTATCTTGTCATATTTATCTATGTTATTAGTAAGGTTGGCCTAGGGAATAACCATGTCTAAGTAGAGTATATAGGAGATAATGGTTAGTTATGGAGGTTTCCCCCTTGAAGTGGCTCAACTATATCTATCAAGCATTTTACTCTTCTATCAATTATTATTGTGGATCTACATATTTTGTGATATAATATTCTATTATGTGAACATATAAGGAATTTCATTACAAGTCATATCAAATATTTGATTTGGATTTTATTTTACAATTTTGTTTTTTTTTAGATTTGGTGTTATGGGTCTCCTACAGGTGGAAAGATAAAAAAAACATAACTTGCAGCCAGGGAATAATTTTTTTTATCACTGCAGTATCGTTCAAAGTGTTTTTAAAATAATAGTAAAAAAATTTGGAAAAAAATTCACCCTTGTGAAAATTAGTAGTCATTAGATTTATCTTAGTGATATGATCACAATGGTATAATCTGCTAGTACACTTTTTAGGATGAAAATTTTCACCCTTGTGCATATTAGTAGTCATTGGATTTATCTTGGTGACATAATCATAACCATATAATTTTATGATACACTTTTTCAAGGATGAAACCCTCTATTTCAAATAAATTTCACTTATATTATTTATAAGTAAGAGAAAAGAAACTTGAGAAGGGTATGGTAGAAAAACCTGATATGTTGTGGATGTGTTAATCCAGACAATTGTAGATACTCTTCTTTGGCTTGGGAGGAATGACCTGAAGATAAGAAAACACTCAAAGAAATGGTTGATTAGTTAGATAGTAGGGTGGATTACCTAGCAAGCTAGATCTAAGAAGCATGAGCTTCTTTGGGGGCTATCAATCCAAACTTTTAAACAATCAAGTTCTAAAAAAGAAAGATAAAGTACTTGCATATATCATAGAAGATACTGAAATGAAATACAAGAAGTTTTGATGAAAAATAGACTAATTATAATAATAAGTGGTTCAATATTAATGCTAAATAGGTTAGGTGTGGTTTAGAAAATAAGGTGAGGCTCTGTGATTAGGTCAAGAGTCTGAAAGTGAGATTTAGTAGGAGAAAAAAGATTAATATCTATTTATCTGATAATGATTGTCAATGGTTAGGGTGACCATCTATGATTGGGGTAACCATCGATGTTTGAGATAAACATTAATGATTGGGGTAACCATTGGTGGTTAAGATAGACCGTCGGTCATCAAGGTGACTATTGATGGTTATTATGGGTTGGGTCTGGTAAAAAAAGGCTATTTAATGAGGTCACAAAATGGAATTCTGAGAGATGGGCTTAGGCTAGGTTGATTTTGAAATAGAAATAAAGTAGTTGAATGATTGAAAATTAATACTTAGCTTGTTGGTTGTTGATCTGATGAAGGGTTGAGGTGGTTGGTTGATAAAATTATTGATGGAGTCTGGGGAAATTTTTGCAAAGTAACGGTACTTGGATGTTGGCCAATGGATGACAACGCTTTGGATCTCCATTGCACTTATTGGTTTACTGGATTGCTAAAATAAATGAGTTGTAAAATAAAACTTTGATGCAAGAATCTCTTGATAGTTGCAAACATGGATGATGATCACTTGATTTTGGATCTCCCTTATTTTCACCTTCCTCCTCTATTTTTATAGGAAAGAAGGAGAGGTGAATTAATATGCTAACAAGAGGTTCAATAAGTAGTTCACATTTAGATTTCACATGCATTAGTTTGCACATGAATTAGATGAGATAAATATAATAAAGTAAGTTGGAGTTGACTAGAGTTTGACTATATAGGCGGTGAAAACTTGACCATCACCAGTAATGCCTAACCGTCGATGGTTAGGGTGATAGTTGGTAGTCAAGGCTCAAAGGTTAAGTTGGGTCAAAATGTAGGTTAGTTGGTGGGTCATTTTGACTTGGGTTTGTGATTTCAAGGGATGTAGATGGGCCTTAGGGGGTCCCAATGTAGTCTAGGGGTGTTTTAATATCTTGCATTGTCATGTGCAATTTTCTAGTATCTATATTTTTCCCCTTTTTATTATGCAATTTGTATCAGCAAGTGGTAAAACAAAAATGGAGTGGAGGTCAAAGGTATGATTGACCCAAGCATGGGAGGATGTGTTTCCCCCTCAAACCTGGAGTCAATGAAGGGAAATATAATTGAGTATAGGTTTGATAAGTTATTAAGTTGATGTTAAGTTAGTGGTTAATGGGTTGGGCACTGAAGTGCTAACATATGCACAAAGTATGACTAAGTGCAATAGCTAAGATCATGTATTGACTAGGTTTCTATTGTCAATAAAAATTAAGGATGGTATTAGAAGGATAAGTGATAAGTGGACCATGTGACCATATGTGACATTTGGTCTACACTTATAAATGCAAGTCTCCTAGACAAAGTCAGTGTATTATTGGGCATCCAAGGTAAGAAGTGATCTCATGAAGACATAAATTGGTCGAGTGTGCACAAGGTAGTGAAAGTTCAAAATGTTCAACTTCATCATAAAACATGTAAAAGTTGTGGGTCAAAATGATCGATGGCAAGGTTGACATTTGTTTAGTTGTGTTTGTTAGAAAATGCAATCTCCTGTGGTGGGTACTAGATTAGGTTTTGGTTTAAAAATGTTGTATAAAAATTTATTGTTTAGAAGAGAAAACCCAAAAGGCTGATTTTTGATTATTAGAGTTGACCCTCAGGGTCGACCGTCGATGGTCACCTTGACCATCAATGACCAAGTGTTAACCCTAAAAGGGTGGAAATAAAAAGTGCCTCCATAGGTCTTATTTACTAAGTTGAGTGAATTGACTTTGGTGATTTTGCATCTTGGCATTTAGTGAGAGAATTGTGACAGTGCTTGCTAGCAGTTGATTAAGTGAGGTTGATTGCATGGGTTAGAGGTTGGATTGATGAGGATGTAGGTGGGTGAGGCAGGGCACATGGCTAGGCCATGGGTCCTCAAGTTCCTCCTTGATTATGGTCAAGGAATGAGTTAGGTGGTGTTTTGAATTGGTAGATGGTAGATTTATATTGTAAAATGAATTTGTATTTTGAATTTGTTGTTTATGGTAGATAGTTTAGTTTATGGTATAGTTGACTTAAGTGTAGGTTGTGAGAGTTTTTTGGTTAATTTGAAGTCAATTTTAAAATAGGTAAGGGTAGGGTAGTTAGGGTAGGTTATAATAGGTAGAGTTAAAAGGTTGTTTATTTGATCATGATCATTGGATAGGTGTTTGGGATGGGTAGGGTTTGGAGGTTCCATCGATGGTCATGCATAGTGACCATTGGTGGTCACCACTAATCGTTGATGGTCGATAAGAGACTGTCAAAGGTAGAGTGACCATCGATGGTCACCATGACCATCGGTGGTTGATAGGAGGTGGATTCATGTTAGAAAGTTATTTGAATGTTTTAATTATTTTAATAGTTGATGATTTATATTTAATGTTAAAAAGTTGAAGGTTAAGGTGTAGGAGTGAATGTCATAGGGTAGATGTTAAAGGTTAAAGGTATAGTTGGATGTTTAGATGCTAGAATTAGGAATTAGGTTTGGTTGAATATTTGTTAGATGGAAGGTGTGAGTATTGGTTTAAGGGTTCATAAGATTGTTGTGTATTCAGGTAAAGTTGTAAGAGATAGATAGATGAGGTAGGGTAGGTTGAACAAAATGACGCAGTTCATATAAGTGTTTTTAGGTGAAAAGGTATAGTTTGTAGGAAAAGTGTGTCAGTGAACTAAGGTTTTTTTGTTTTCAGACCTTACAGGCATGGAAGAGGATCTAAATGCGAGATCAGGTGCCCTAGATCTTTGATGAGATTCATCAAGGTATGAATGTTGATGATTGGGCCCATATGGAAGAGGTGGGTCTTAGTGGTATGATGCATTACCAACATATACCATGGGATACAATGATGATAGTGACACTCTTTGAGATATGGGATCCTACCACTAACACCTTATTGATACCTACAGGTGAGATAACCGTCTTACCAAAGGATATCCATAGGATTACATGATTACCCCTATGGGTGAGTTAATTTACCATATTTAGAGGGAGGAGTGCAATGTTTTTTTAGAGATTTTGTATGGAGATGACCTAAAATTTATGAGATGGCATGCAAGAGGCTTAAAATATACTCTATTATGCCAAAAAGATAGAGATGATAGGTGGTTGCTACTGATGATGATCATAGCAGTCTTGTCTTATGCCATACCATATTCAAGTAGTGGGAGGTTCCCTTATTTGTTGTTGGGGGTGTTGGTTGAGATGTTGTTGGGATGCACAGTGTTTGAGTGGGTGCTTATACTACTAATTCAAATTTATAGGGACTTATGGGGATTCTAATCTCATAGGAGGTACATGATCAATGTCAAATTTATTCTCCACTATTGGGCCTATGAGCACATCTAGGTACTTAGGTTGATGGGGCTACTATGGGAGGAGTAAGCTTAGATGGGTTTTTGAGTTGGATTTATGTGGTAGAGATCTCATTTTTCCCTCTCAAGACCAAGTGGAGGGGATCATAATATTGATTGGTTCAGAGGTTTATTAGAAGCCTTGGTCATTGAATATGTGATTTAGAGACCATACATTAGGTTTATAGAGTGGGAAGACTATAGGAGATAGACACTATCATTATAGAGCTATCAATGGATCTTTGGTAGGAGCGATAGTGAGATAGAGCTCATCCTTTTGATAGGGTGCAATGATAGTTTAGCCTTAGGATATTTTCGGTTCATTCTTGAGATATAGGTAGGAAGATGTAGAGATGTTACTAGCTAAACCACAACCATTTCATGTTGTTATTGATCACAAGGAGTTGCTTATGAGGATAGATAGGGATGATGGTAGTGTTACACAAGCCTACCATGCATGGTACCAAGCACTCTATGCAATGGCTGATTTTGGGGGTGATGATGGTGGTCAACAAGCTATGGATGTTGACCCAACTAGTGGAGGTGGTTAATAGGCATCAGTATAGGGGGTATCCCTAGATATGTATGTAGTGATTGGTCAGAGGGACCAGGCACGAGTGGAACTAACCATGGCACAAACATCAATGATACCATTATAGGCATCACTAACAATAGTATAGGGTCAATTGTGTTAGGTTGTGGAGCTAAAAGCTTCACTAGGATGCAAACAAGAGAAGTTATGGAGGTTGTAGAAGAGTTGCAGAGTGTCACAGACACTGGTGTCAGTCAGGACAACCGACGATGACAGGTGGGAGACAGGAAGGCAACCGACGTCGATCATGGATCAGCCGACGTCGACACCCCCAGGCAGTCAGGGGCCAGCGTCGGTCACCTGTGGTTCGAGCTGTGAGTATGTTACGGGCAGTTGGTTGATGAACCAAGTGTTTGCATGTTTAGAGCTATTTTTAGACTGAGAGCTGTGGATTTAATTATTGTATTATTGTCTAATTATTGTTTGGATGAGATCTATATATGGACTCATGATTGTATTGTAAAAGTGTGCTAGAAAGCCATAGAGCTTTTAGAGAGAGCTAGTGTAGCTCCTCCTAGTTCCAAAGGGGTGCTGAGTGTGTATGATCAGGGAGAGTTGCAAGGTCTGCAAGGTCAAGGAGCTGATCCACCAGGGTACTGGTTGAAGAATCATAAGGACTTGGTGAGGCAAGGACAAGGGTTCTTTAGGGGTGTAGAGATATCTACATGGTGAGTAAGGTCTAGTGATTTGTAGGTAGCAGTAGAGAGCAGGAGATCTACTTGGAGTACGGTTGTGTACTTGGTGAACTGGCAGCATGTTACTGACTGGTTGGAGAGGTGAACATCAATTCTGTATTGGAGTTGATTGTTGGGACCAAGTAGAGAGAGAGGAAAGAAGGTCTTGAGGTGTGGTGAACCTTTGAGGTGGAGGAAGAAGTGGCATCTTCCTTATTGTATATTCTTCTGAGTGATTATTAATACAATTGTGTATTGTCTCTCATATTCCTGTGTTGTTTCATATTTCTAGTTACTTATTGATTCTGGTATAATTCCATGTTTAGTTGCTAATACAAGAAGTAATCACATGTGTTCTAATTGGTAGAACAAGATCCTGACTCAGTAGGGATCAGAGCATGTTTATTGTTCTGGGGGTTTCCCTGACACGTGGTATCAGAGCATTTGGTTGGGTTACTAACAGGTGGTTTCAGATCTGGTAGTGTTTGTTGATTACAGGTTACTCACAGGGGTTTCTAATTGAGTGGGAGTATAGCAATGGCATAAGGAAGTAAGCTACGAATGGAGAAACTAAATAGCACAAATGGTCTGATTGATGGAAAGAAAGAGTAGGTAAATAAAGATTGTTGGTTGGTTGTAGATCAATAGGGAGGAGCAGATGTTGCAGGTGATGTTGCACAGGATGTTCTAGATAAAGTGGAATCTTGGTTCACAGATTCTTTTTCCTCTTTCCATGCAGTTCAAAATAGAGCATCTTTTCATGAGTATGTATTTGGAGACTTTGGAGAGATTTATTTAGGAGCTGGTGAGCCTTGTCAAAGAATTGGCAAAGGGGAAGTGAAGCTGAAATTGCAGATGGATGACACACAGTGGTTGAAGGTAGTCATGCAGGTACCAGTCTTGGAGATGAGTCTAATTTCTTCAAGAAATTTTGGTGATGGGAGATGTACTGTAACTCTCACAGTGGATATACTTGAATTAGATGGCGGTAAGAAAGTAGGTATCCTTTATCTATCTACTTACATTATTGATTCACCTTCTGTTACAGAGATGTGGCTTTGTAGGCTTGGTTACATATGTAGGAGGAGAATGCAGGTTCTAAAGCAAAAGACAGATGTTTTTGACAAGCTAAAGAACTGGAAAGCCTTGGTGTTCATGGAGGAGATGACGAACAGAGATTAGGTGAGGGAACTGATTTATTCTGAGTAGAGCAGGGTTGATTTGATTAGGATTTTGATCCATGGAGAGCTCACAGGTAAAAAGTTATCACTCACAGATGAACACAGGTACTGGCATCGGTCACACAGTAACCAATGTCAGAAATAGGAAGACCGACGTTGGTCATGAAGAAATTGACGGTGGTAGAAAGGATACCGGCATCGGCCAAGGAGACGACATCGGTAGTCAGGGTCAGTGCAGGGAACTGACATCGGTTGAGAGCAGACTGGGAGATGGCCGAGATCGGTCACTAAAATGGATATTAGGTGGACAGCAAGTCTCAAACGCTCATGTGGAGGTTAGAAAGGGTAAGTGAACCTCATATTCGTTGTTCACCTTCTTTATATTGCTTACTGATGGTCGAGAACCAGGAGGATGTGAAGAGGCAATGCAGGTAGAGTCCAGATACAGTGGGAGCTTGGCATGGATGAGGAGTGTGAGTCCTTGGAGAAGAACCAAACAGGTATTGTTGGTAGAGTTGTCAGCTAGAAGAAAGCACTGAGAGACAGATTCCTATTTTAAAGAAGAGAGTGGATGGATACATGAGACAGAAGGCCAAGGCATAAGGTCTTGAAGAAGCTGCAAGACAGTGGTACAGGTTTTGACAGGTGGATGACTAAGCATGGCTTCAGTCAATGTTAGTGTAACTATTGTGGTTTTGTTCTTACCAGGTGGATGATGAGTTGCGACATTATCCAGTTACTGTATGTGGATGGTTTGCTAGCAGGTTTTGTACATACAGGGATTTGCTGAGCTAAAAGGTAAGGTTAGTTCAGAGGTGTGTCATGGAGAATTTGGAGCAGTGAAATTCTTTGGCATAAGAGACATGGAGATTTTATCTCCAGTGGGAGCTGATGTGAAGACGGTGTTGGTGAGGTTCATTACGCAGGATGTAGAATCAGGAAGCACACCAATGGCTGGATAGTTCAAGCTTAGCTTGAAACAGGATTCAAAATCACATGAGGTCTAGTGTAGGCCTGATTTTTCCCAATCAGTGGAGGTTGTCAAAAAGTATGGAGCCAATTCGGGGAAGGAGTACTTGAGGGCAGTTCAGTGGGACTAGCTGCAGGGATTCTTGTTATGCAGGGTCAAGTTCTTCACTGCATGGATGTGTAGGTTCGGATGCGGCAGGTTACTTGAATGACAGGTATAGCATCACAGGTTGTGTGGTGGTTGGTCTTTAGGATGGATCTTGAAGAGGGATACAAGCCAGGAAATAGATTAGATGGGCTACAGATACAGGTATAGGTGCAGTTGTTTATCTCCAAGTGGGAGATTGTTAGGTTGTGGAGCTAAAAGCTTCACCAGGATGCAAATAGGAGAAGTTATGGAGGTTGCAGAAGAGTTACAGAGTGTCACAAACACCGACGTCGGTCAGGAAAATCGATGATGGCAGGTGGGAGACAGGAAGGCAACCGACGTCAGTCATGGATCGGCCGACATCGGCACCCCCAGGCAGTCAGGGACCGGTGTCGGTCACTTGTGGTTCGAGCTGCGAGTATGTTACGGGCAGTTGGTTGACGAACCAAGTGTTTGCATGTTTAGAGCTATTTTTAGACTGAGAGCTGCGGATTTAATTATTGTATTATTGTCTAATTATTTTTTGGATGAGATCTATATATGGACTCATGATTGTATTGTAAAAGTGTGCTAGAAAGCCATAGAGCTTTTAGAGAGAACTAGTGTAGCTCCTCCTAGTTCCAAAGGGGTGCTGAGTGTGTATGATCAGGGAGAGTTGCAAGGTCTGCAAGGTCAAGGAGCTGATCCACCGGGGTACTAGTTGAAGAATCATAAGGACTTGGTGAGGCAAGGACAAGGGTTCTTCAGGGGTGTAGAGATATCTACATGGTGAGTAAGGTCTAGTGATTTGCAGGTAACAGCAGAGAGCAGGAGATCTACTTGGAGTACGGTTGTGTACTTGGTGAATTGGCAGTGTGTTACTGACTGGTTGGAGAGGTGAACATCAATTCTGTATTGGAGTTGATTGTTGGGACCAAGGAGAGAGAGAGGGAAGAAGGTCTTGAGGTGTGGCGAACCTTTGAGGTGGAGGAAGAAGTGGCATCTTCCTTATTGTATATTCTTCTGAGTGATTATTAATACAATTGTGTATTGTCTCTCATATTCCTGTGTTGTTTCATATTTCTAGTTACTTATTGATTCTGGTATAATTTCGTGTTTAGTTGCTAATACAAGAAGTAATCACATGTGTTCTAATTGGTAGAACAAGATCCTGACTCAGTAGGGATCAGAGCATGTTTATTGTTCTGGGGGTTTCCCTGACAAATTGGCTACTATCATAGGTGAGAGAGATTAGGTGAGAGCTAATCTATCTCTAGTGACATAAGAGAGAAATTCTTTTTGATAGGTAGGAGATGGAGTACCAGTAATAGGGGATCAATAGAGACTATCTTGATATAGAGATATGTAGTGATTATGGAGTAGCTACGATAGTATGAGTCCATAGTCTTTAGGCATTTTCTAAATGAGCCCTAGTGGGGTGAGTACAAGGCTAGGGTTTTAAGTGGTTTAGGTATAATGACACCAGGTTAATGGGTCACATCTATAGGTGGTTAGGTAGGTACATGAGGATAGGCTCTAGGGGGTAATGGTGCACCAGGAGGTAGTGGTGCCTTAGGTTCTTAGTTTGTTTAGGAGACATCATACTTATTATGTATATGAGATACTAGCCTATGAGCTGATGCAATGAGATGTATATTTATTTTTAGAGATACATGTACATGCTTTTACATAAATGATGATTATGATTATAGACTTATGATTTATAGATATTCTCCTTGTTTATGGTTTGTGGTTCATAGTTGTTGTTACTACTGTTTATGATGTGATGTTATATCGATTATGGTTATGCTCATAATGATGTTGATGTGGACCTACCTAGCTAGGCATATGATGATATGTCCTTTTAATTTATGTCTATGATAATGTTTGGTTATGGATTTGATGTTATCTCATGTGATTATGATGAGAATGTGATGTTGTTAATGACCAGGATGATGTTTATGACTTTTATGGTTATGGTTATTAATGATGTTGTATATGGATGTGATGACTTAATTTCATGTTTGAGATGATCATGTTTGTGATATTGATATGATGATAATGTTTATGCTGAAATTTGATGAGTATATGCTTCCTCATTTATATTTAGATATGTGGTGAAAATGGTTTATTGCTCATTGTTCATGGATATTATGATGTTAATATGATGTTTGATGTTATGGATTTTGATGATGATTTTGATGATGATGTTATGTGATGTGCTTATGATTATGGTCATGCTATTTAAAAGTGAAGCACATAAAGTAAGTTAAATAACAAAACCAAATGTGAAAAAAGAAGATAATCAAGAGACAAATGTCTAAGTGAATATATCAACCATTATGAGAGCATAAGAAGAGGGCATGATGCTTCTTCTTTGGAAAGGACTAAAACAATTTTTTTTGTATTTTTTTAAGGAACATAAGCCCTTTGAATGCTTCACATTAGCATTGGTTAATTGGTTAAAAAGGTGTCTTGATCACATAATGTCAAGTAAACTCATAAATCCCTTACTTATAGTGTATAAAGGGGGGATGGATGAAGATGGAACCGTCTTGTGACACTAGCATGCCTCTTTTGGAGGTTATCTAAGACCCAATATAAACAAGTCCATATAAGGTGTAGATTGATCATGTGGGAAGTCTATTCATGAGAGCCGATTACGGTTTTCAAAATTATTTTTCTTTTTTTGATGTTTTGATAATGTGTCCTTTACTATTTTTTTATTTTTTGGGAGGGTTGGGGAAGTTAATTGATGTGATAAGCTTCCAAGAAATTGCTATTATTTGACAAATTCTTTACTTAGCCATCCTTCAAGGGAGTGGTCTTAGTTTGTGTGATTTGTTTAATACTTTTGGTAACTATCCTTCAAGGGAGCAGTCTACCTTACTTTGCACAATTTTGATAAGTTTTTGACAACTATCTTTTTAGGGAGTAGTCTGTGAATGCTAGGAATGACCCATGATTATTTTTGGCTATGACTTTAGTTTTTATTTTACTTGACATACACTTGATTATATAGGCTTAAAAGTTCTCCTTTTATAAAGGCAAGACTAAAATCACAAGAAGATTAAGTATGTGTGAAAGAGGTTTAGGTTATAATGACCATGAGAATCCATCTTAGGAAAAAGGTAGAAAGTACCATGAGAATCATGCCATGGGTAGAGCCATGGTACTAATTGTTCAAGATTAGGCTATGATTGTGATAGATATTCACATGATTTAGTTTTAATTGGTTTCCCCTAAAATAGGGAGATGAATGTGGTTTGAAAACTAGGGATGAGCTTAAGTTAGACAAAAGGTGAGTTTGATCCTTTTTAACAAAAAAAAGACACATATGCGAAGCATTGAGGGGCTCAGGCTCTAGGTTTCCCTCAAGAGAGGATAACTAGTAAGCCCCTGATTTGTACTTATGCACTATGATATAAGGTCCAATAATATTTAAAGCAAACTTTCCTTGCTTAATTTTCTCCATATTGGTGACATGCTGATTCTCCTTTAGAATGAGGTTTTCGATATTGAATTCTCATACTTTAAGGTGTTTGTTATAAGTGCACTTGATTCACTCTTGATAGACATGAAGGTGAATAAGGGTTGCTAAATGATTCTCATCAAGTAGCTCAAATTGGGATAAATGTTCTTGATGATAATCACTCTCAGAGATGAGATATTGAAAGGATATGCAAAGAGAGGGAATTTGGACATTGAGAGGCAAGACAACCTCTATTCCAAAAACTAGAGAGAAAGGGGTAGCACCCATAGGGTTTTGAATGCTATTACAATATTCCCATAAGGTGAAGGGGATGTGTAAATGCCAATCTTGATTAGATGTATTAACCATTTTGGTGACCATGTTATTGAGGGTTTTGTTGGAGGATTTTTCTATCCATTTATTTGAGGATGATAGGGTGAAGAGAAACTTAACTTGATACTAAATGTGCCACAAAGACCTTAGACTTGTTTATTTTTAAAAGATTTATCATTATTGATGATAATTATATGGGGAACACCAAAATTACAGATGATGTGATGATTGATAAAGTCAAAAATATTTTCATCTTTGGTTGAGAGAAGAGAAATAGCCTCCACCCATTTGGTGAAATATTCAGTTGCAATGATGATAGAATGATGTCATTGTGAAGAATGGGGGTTAATTTCACCAATAAGGTCTATACCCCATTATGATAAGAGCTAGAAATCTGTAGATACATGAAGACTATGGCTAGGTGCATGATGTAAATTGGCATGTTGTTGACACTTAACACACTTCTTCACATAATCATAACAATATTGGTTAAGGGTAGGTCAATAATAGCCAAGATGAAGGATACATTTAGCAATGATGAGGCCACTAAAGTGTGCCTTATAAATCCCATCATGCATTTACCTGATAGCATGAGAGGCTTCATGACTACATAGGCATCAAAGAGGAGACCATCAAAGACACATTTAAAAAGAATTCCCCCTATAATGGTATAATGTGAGGAACTCTAGATAAATGCTCTTTGAGCATTCCTGGAAAGATCAAAAGGAGTGATGGCAAGGTTAAGATAGTCAAAGGTCTGATGATACCAAAGGTCAAGTTAGGTCTCCTCCACATTGAATATGGTGGGAGAGTCTAATTTTAAATAAGAGGGCTGGGTAAGTCTATGGATAACAACAAATAGCTTAGAGTCAGAGGGTGTAGATAAGATTTGAGAAGCAAGGGAAGCCATCGTATTGATGAACTTGTTCATGGATTGTAAAGTGGTTTAGATACTATAGTGTTTGAATGATGTTAAGAGTACATCAAATAATTATTTATACTATTTCAAAACATCATTCTTACACTGGTAAGAGATTTACCACAAGTTAAGAGTCACCAAAAATGCTGATTGTTTTGAATCCCAAGGCTAACACAGTTTGAAGGCCTATTACTAGGGCTTTATACTTAGCCATATTATTGGTACATTTAAAATATATCTTGAAGGATAAATGAATAGGTTCACCATGAAGGGGGATAAGGACAATGATAGCTCCCCCACCATGGTGAAATTTTGATCCATCAAAGAACATGGTCACTTGATAGGTGAAGTCTGACTGAGAGAGGGTCGCGATGGACTCATTGAGAAACTCAAGAGGATGAGGTTGATCATTTTCTAAGGGTGAGATGACTAATTATTAAATAATTACCTACCCCTTTAATCAACTTTTACTAAAGAAAATCAAGGTCAAACTCAACCAGAAGCATGAACCACTTAGCCATATACTAGTTTTGGTATGGCTTGGAGTACATATATTTGAGTGGGTTGGTATTGGTTATGACATAGGTCTTGTGGTTGAGAAGGTAGTGGTAGAGCTTGGTGGCCATGAGACCAAGGCTAATAAAATCTTCTTGATATGGGTATACCAATTTTTATATTCTATAAGCATGTGGCTAATGTAGTAGACAACTTGCTCTTTATGTTGTTCATCTCGATGAACAAGCATTGCCCTTAAGGAGTGGTTGGTGGCAGAGATATAAGGTAGAAAGGTTGATCATATTTGGGAGGAGTGAGGATAGGTGGAGATAAAAGGTAATTTTTAAGAGAATTAAATGCCTTTTGATAGTTATTATTCCACTTAAAAGAGACATCCTTCTTCAAAAGGTGATGAAAGGGTTGGCACCAGTCTGAGAGCTGAGAGATAAAGCTGCAAATGGATTGGAGCTTCCCCTACAAGCTACAGAGTTGATTGAGGTGGGTAAGAGGAGGCATGTCAAGGATTTCTTTGATTTTGGTTGGATCGCTTTGATTCCATGAAGGGATACGATGAATCTAATGAGCTTTCCTAACAAGACCCAAAAAATGCACTTCTTAGGGTTAAGACAAATAGGTAATGGATGAGTCACTCAAAGATAATCTTGAGAATGACTAAATGATCCTTAAAATATTTGGATTTCCTAAGAAGGTCATCAACATAGTCATCTATGATTTTGTGGATGAGGTCATGAAAGATGTGGGTCATAGTGTGTTGGTAGGTTGCACCAGTATTATTCAGTCTAAAAGACATGATCTGATAGCAAAAAGTCTCCTATGGGGTGATAAAAGCAATTTTTTGTTGATATTTGGGGGAAATTAGGATCTGATTGTAACCTTAGAATCTATCTATAAGAGATAACATCTCATGGTTAGCAGTAAAATCAACTAGCTTGTCAACACTTGGTAGAGGAAAGTCATCTTTTAGGTAAGCAAGATTAAGGTCACGAAAGTCCACATAAATGCGTAGTCCTACTACGGATTTGGTGATAGGTATGATGTTTGAGACCCATTAAGGATATTCAATGGGTTGAATGAAATTGATAGATAGGAAATGTTAGATCTCTTCTTTGATGATAAGGGTTATGCAAGGGTGCATTCACTAAAATTTTTATCTAATAAACTTGGAATCATGGTTGGTAACTATGTTATGGGTAGTGATGGAGGGGTTTATTCCTAGCATGTCATTGTAAGACCAAGTAAATGCTATGATACAATCTTACAGGAAGGAGGGGAAGTCCTAAAACTACTTAAAATTTAGCGATTGGGCAATTTTGATAATACAAGGGTTGTTCAAAGTGCCTAGGTTGATATCCATGGTGGATTTGTTTAATATGGTCAAAGTCTTAGGAGGAAGGGATTTATGGATATAATAATATGGTACACTAAGATAAGTGAGAATGGAATCATCATCCTAAAACTAAATGGTATTAATGATAGGAGAGTCATCTCCTATCATCTAAAGGTGGGTCAGAGGGATGGTTATGACCACCCCATCTTTTTGATAAGTCAAGGGTTTGAGGTTGATCAAATTGATGAAAAAAAAGTTAGGGGGATGATGTCAGAATCCTCAGCTATCAATGGTGGAGTATATGGTGAGCATGGGATTTCCTCATCAATGATGGTAATGTGAGGTGGGTTGGTTTGTTATTTAGGTGGCATGAAACCAAGGCCATGACTTTTGTGAGGTTTTTAGGTTTTGATTGGAAGAAAATCATGCAACCTGTGTTCATACCAACCTAGACCAAATCGTAGATGAAATTGGTTTGACAGGTTGAGGGTCCAAAAGGAATAATGGTTCCAATATTGGGGTCCTAACCAGATTGATGATAAAGTTTCCCATATTCTTAGGGAGTAGGGAAAGCATAAGGGTTAGGATATGACACTTCCCCAATGAAATATGTTTAAAGGTTGATTTCAAAGGGTCTATTGTGGGGATTTTGGTGGAAGGGATGGAAGAACTAGTGGATGCTTCATTGGTAGAAGGAGATGGAATTTCATCTTTTACTGGTGAAGGTTTGTTATATGGAGGAAGGAGAATGTCATTGGGTTAGTACATCATATTGCATGATGTAAAGGGACTGGGGTTAGCTTGTATGGTAACAACTTGACCTTTATACTTAAATTTAATGCACCAATGTAAGGTAGATGGCACACAACCCATGCAATGACCAGGGGCATCATCAAAAGATGTTGTACTAGAACTCACCTTTCATTTCATAGAAGAGCTCAGGAAGTGTGTGAGGTCCTAGGAAAATGTGAAGGATAATAGTTCCTAAAGCCATGATCATGGTATTGTTGAATGATTAGAGTATCATATAATTTGTTGACATGATGTTCTTAGGTAATTTGAGTTGGTTGTAGGCATGAGAGGAGATGATGTTGATACTAGCTCTTCCATAAATCATAACCCTCTTGATATGGGTCTAGTTGATAGAGGTGGTAATGAAGAGGGGAGGGTCTAGGTCATCTAGATAGATGGAAGGTATTTTTGAATCCTTGAAAGTGATAAGGTTCTAAAGGTGGAGAGCTCTGACAAAGGATACTAGAGGTTATAGGTCTTTTGGCCTAACCTCTATGGATTACAATGCTTCTATCATTGCAAGGTGATGATGGATTGAAGTATTGATTAGTTCCTAAAAAATCATCTTTACCAACATCTAGTGAAGCTATTTGATAACTACTTATTGGATTGATTCAAATAGATTGGAGTGAGAGGGTCCTAAGGTGGACACTTTGGGTTTGGTTGAAGGTAAAGGTGCTTGGTGTTGGCTAGGTGGTTTTGTGGAGGAAGAAGGATATGTCCATGGAATGGACACCTTTGTCTTCCCATTATCCTTTGGTTGAGCTTATGATTGAGTGACCACATGGATGGTATGGATCGGAGGAAGAGTCAGGCCAGGTGATTACTTTGGTTCCTCTTCACTCTAAGGTGAGAGTGGAGGGGTAGGTAAGTGGTGGTCAATGGCTGTTGGATTTTGGATCGATGTGGGGCTTAGTAGAGGATCCTTTGATAATAAGTCATCCTCAGGATACCACTGATGGGGTATCACTTGGAGAGCTTTATAGTTCTTTGTGTCATGCCTAGGTGTCTTATAGTATGAACATATTTGTTTGCCATTATACTAGGAAAATTTAGCACTCTGTGGGTTGAATAGTTTGATAGGTGGTAAGGTTAAGTAGGATGCTTTTAATAACCTTTAAAGGATGGTTGATTAAGACTCTAGTAAAGGTGGCAAGGGCATGGGAGTCTTAGGTTTGGTGGTTTGGATAGGAGCCCTTTTATGAGGAAGCTTGATGGTGGAAGTCTTGGGTGAAGGAACTTTTTTAGTGGATGCTTTAGGCATGGATGGCTTGGAGGTGGATGAATTAGGGGTAGAAGGTGTTGGGGTAGATATTTGAGGGATAGGTAGTTTGGTTATAGGAGGTGTGGTGAAGTTGGGTGAGGATGAAATTAGGAGTGATGGTGTGATCAAAGGTGGTGGTCGGGTTTAATATTTTTTTAGGGTGGAGGGTTTCCTTGCTAAGGTAGAGGGGTGAGGTCCTAGAATAGAGGGAAAAGGGGAGAGGGGAGGTAAAGTTTTGGTTTGTGGGATCTTGGGTGGTTTTAATTTCTTGGCTGATTTGGTTAAGGGTTTATTTTGTGGGTTTAAATCCACCTTTATTGATGGATGAGTAAGGTTTTGAGTAAGAAACATGCCAAGATTCATGATAGCCTTGGTTGGAATGATAAGAGGTGATTGGGCTACTTTAGGTAGGTTAGGTTGAGTTTATTTGGTGATGGTTTGGTTTATAGAGACGTCTAATGGTTTAGGTGTGGTGGTTGGTGGTGGTGGTTTTGCTAGTAGAGGTGATAGGTTGGGTTCATAATGTTGTGGTTGGGGGTTCTTGCCTAGTTAGGTAATGAAGTTTGAGATGGTGTCAAAATGTGGCATGATCCATGTCAGTTTGAGATAGGTATCCTAAGTTTTGGACCAATTGAGAAATTTTTTTGTAGATAGGTTTGATCCTCTCGATGTTGGTCTTAAAAGATAAGCCCATGGGTGGAGAAAGGGGAGTGGATAGCTCATCCTTTACCTCAATCAAAGGTTCTGAGGCTTAGGAAAGTAGTTCCTCAATAGGAGGAGTAGGTAGAATGATTTATTATTTAGGGATGATTTCTAAAGGGAGAGTGGATTATTGTATGATGGATTAAAAAGATGTGGTGGGAATGGTCATCTCTTCTAGTTTATCTGCCAGAGGGGTTGGTTGCTCCACTATCTCAACAAGTGTAGGAAGGTAAAAGGTTATCTCCTTTATTTTGATTTTAAAAGGAGAGGTTGGTGAATCAAATACCTCAATAAGTGGATGGGATGGTAGGGTTAGATGGATAGTGGTTTCTTCAATAATGATTTCACTAAGGACCATGTTAACAGTGTGTACCTCATGAGAGGATTCTATTTTGTTTTTGTTGTTGGTATATGGAGCATGGTTGGGAAATGGTTATCTGAATATGTCAAGTGATTAGTTTGGGGGTGCATTGGGATTGTCCAGTGCAAGATCCCCCTTGTCAATGATATTTGGGATAATGTTCTTGAAGGTGTTGCATCTACTAATATCATGGCCAATTACATAGTGGAAGGTGCACAATTTGTGCTCTTTATACCAAGCAGGTGCAAGATGAGAAGAGTAAAATTATTTTGGAGGTTTGATTAGAGGAAGTTGGATAATGTTGTATTTTAATAGTTTCTCCAAGATCGAAGCATATGACTCCCCTAGTGGAGTAAATTATCTTTGGTTGTTGGGTTTGGAAGATGAGGTCTCACTTGATTTGAAGGTGGAGTTCTTGTTTTTCAAATTTAATTTTCCCTCATCAACGACTCTATTTTTTAGTTTACAGGCCATGGTGAAAGCATTTTTAAAGGTCTTGAAGCTCTAAACTCATAAAGTAGAGGAAATGTGTTTGGCACATGCCTGGGTGAAGAGCTCAATGATCTTGGGTTGGGGAAAAGAGAAAGAGAGTTCGTTTATGAGACTTCTCCAAGGGCCATGAAGTTAACAATAGTTCATCATCAAACTAATAAATGGAGTACATATCGGTGATGTAAACCTTCATAGAGATGTTTATAGAAAAGTGGTCTAGGATGGTTTGGATGAGCTAGGTGAAAGAAAAGAGAGTGCCTAGGAATAACACTATACCAATCTAGTGATGGCCCTAATAAAGACATGGGGAACGTCCAAAGGAGGAGAGAATAATCATAGGCAATCAAGTAACACAAGTGTAAGAATTCCCTCAAATGTTGTTGGGGATATTCTTTGATTTTAAATTTAGAAAATTTGGGAAGCTCCCATTGAGGTGGGTAAGGTCGTAGGGATGGATGGGTGAATAGGTTCATTATAGATTTGGTCATATGATAAAAATTTCTAGGTATTAGAGATAGATGACTCTAAGGTGATCTTTTTGTTCATTAACAATTTTATGAGATTAGTGTGTGGTTGTGTTCCCTTATAGTTATAGGGTAAGTTTTGTTGGGTTTGCATAGGCATAGAATAAGGATAACTAGTAGAAGGTTGGGAAGTTGGCACATATTGGTATGCATATGGGAGTGGTTGAGAGGGTGCTGGGTATAGGTAAGTAGACATGGAAGGTTGGGTAGAGGATGGGGCCACATATCCTTATGGGTTTGGAATATTGCTTAGGTTGGGTGCAATAGGTACTTGTTAAGAAGTTGGTATGGGTTGAATGAGAGGTATGGTTAAGTTTTTGGGTTGGGGATAGGTGTTTATCTTAGTGCTGATGGGTGCAAGGGTGGAAGGTATAAGAACCACCAAGTTTTGGAGTGGAGTAGAGGTAGGTGGGTTTGAAATAAGAAGTAAAGTAGTAATACTGGTAGGAGGTACTCCCATTGTAAGAAGGGTATGGGTGGCCAAATATTGGGTTGATCCTATGTTAGAGGAGTTGTTAGTTGAGGTAGATGGTGTTTGGTATTGATTGGTTGGGTAGATTGGTTTTGAACAATGGTGTCAGTAGGATAATGGGTAGAAGATGAGGCCTAGGTAACCAAAGGTTTGGTGGAAGTGGGGGCACTAAAGATGGTGCCCATAAGGTGGGATGGAATCCCATAGGGCATTTCAGTAGGTGGAATCAAAGTAGAGGTACGAAGAGAGATGGTGTTTAGGTAATGCTATAGGACTATGGGGTTATTATCCATAAAGGTAGAGAAATCTGCATCACCTTAGACAACTATCCAAGGGATGGTAGGGCTCCTAAAAGGATGGGGAGAACTCTCTACATCTGAGATGTACTCCATGGATGAGGGAGAAGAGGAAGACAAATGATTAGAAGGTGGGTCCTAGTTGGCTTGGTTTCTTAGTTTTTGCCTAATCAAGACTAGGCATATGAAGAAAGGAAGAAGATACAAATAATCTCACAACTCAAACAAAGAGAAGAGAAGAAAAAAGTCAAGGAAACAAAGCACACACCAAAGCATGTTAAATCCTAGGGTTCTTTTTAGTCTCTCTTGTGGTTCATGCCTTAAGATTTAATAATTGTGTGACTCAAATTGGCTTGTAGAGAGGGTACTAGAAAAGAAGTCTATGGTTGGTTTTAGGTTATGTTTAAGCTCTTAAAGGGATATGTATTAGAAATTAGTATGTGGCTTGATATTGGGGCCTACCCCCTTACTTCACAAACCATAATGATAATGGTGTTGAGTGCTTATCCAAGATATACCAATTTTTAGATTTTATACTCAACCAAAGAGCTAATTTGGTTCTCTCCTTGGTGATGAAATCCAAGTAGGATAGCTGAGAAAGGTGACCACTAGGTGATGAAATCCTAGTCAAGCCTTATGACAATGTTTTTATGCTTGATTAAGTGTGAGTGGTTTGGTCTTGTGTGTGTGATAAGAGTGAAGCTATAATTGAATTACTTTTCTTTAATTGCAACTATGTGAACTAAACTTGCAAGCAACCAATGTATTTAGTTAATTTAAGCCAAAAAAGAAATTGTGATTTTATTGTATGTATAGAAAGATAAGAAGAAGAAGCACCTAGATGCAACTATGAACCCAAAAAAAGACTCAAGGGTCCCACTAAGCATGATAGAATGTTTTAAAGAAATTTCAGTTATATTCTTTTGAAGGAAGAGAAAATAAACTTGAGAAGGGTATGGTAAAAAACCTAATATGTTATGTGTGCATTGATATAAATGGTTGTAGATACTCCCCTTTGGATTGGGAGGAATGACCTGTAGATAATAAATCACTCAAAGAAATGATTGATTAGTTAGATAGTAGGGCGGATTGCCAAGAAATCTAGATCTAAGAAGCATGAGTTTCTTTGGGGGCTGTCAATCCACACTTTTAAACAATCAAGTTCTAAAAAAGAAAGATAAAGTACTTATATATATCATAAAAGATACTAAAATAAAATATAAAAAGTGTTTGATAAAAGAATAAACTAAATTGACTAATTATAGAAAAAAGTGGGTCAATATTAATGATAAATAGGTCAGGTATGGTTCAAAAAATAGGGTGAGAATCTATGATCAGGATGGGAGTCTGAAAGTGAGATTTGGTTGAGGTCTAGTAGGTGAAAACAACTTATTTATTTATTTGATAATGACCGTCGATAATTAGGGTGACCATCGATGGTTAGGGTAACCATCAGTGGTTGGGGTAACCATCAATTATTGAGATAACCATCAATGGTTGGGGTAACATTTGGTGGTTGGGATAGATCATCAGTGGTCAAGGTGACCATCAATGGTTACTATGGGTTAGGTCTAGTAAAAAAAGGTTATTTGATGAGGTCACAAAATGTAATTATAAGAGATGGGTTTGGGTTGGGTTGATTGTGAAATAGAAATAAAGTAATTAAATGATTGAAAATAGATACTTAGCTTGTTGGTTGTTGATCTGATGAATGGTTGAGGTGGTTGGCTGATAAAATTATTGATGGAATCTAGGGAAATTTTGGTAGAGTAATGGTACTTAGATGTTGGTTAATGGATGGTAGTACTTTGGATCTTTGTCATACTTGATGGTTCACTGGATAATTAGAATAAATGACCTTTAAAAGAAAACTTTGATGCAAGAAGCTATTGATAGTTTTAGACGTGGATGATGATGACTTGATTCTAGATCTCCTTTCCTTTCACCTTCCGCTCTTTTTATAGGAAGGAAGGATAGGTATAACAATATGCTAATAAAAGGTTCAAATAGTAATTAAAATTTAGCTTTCACATGCATTGCATCACACATGAATTAGATGAGTTAAATATAAAAAATCAAGCTAGAGTTGACTAGAGTTTGACTGTTTAGGCAGTGGAAACTTGACCATTGGTAGTCAGGCCTAATCATCGATGGTTAGGGTGACCATCGATGGTTAAGGGTCAAAGGTTAAGTTGGTTCAAAAGATGTGTTAGTCAATGGGTCATTTTAACTTGGGTTTGTGGTTGTAAGCAGTGTGAATGGGCCTTAGGGGGTCCTGAGGTAGTCTAAGGGTATTTTATGACATCTAAAACCATCGTGTGTAATTTTCTAGTGTCTACACCCTCCATCCTAAGGTTTATACATGGATATTCCTAACACTCATAGATGTGGGAAGGGGAAATAAACTCTAAAAACTCTACATAAGGATGACATGGAGTCTAATACTTTTGATCCATTTATTTATGAGATGGTTTACCAAATTAAATATAATTTCTAAATCATGGTAGGGTAAGATGATCTTGATGTGGTCAAAGGGGACATCATTAGGGTGAGAGGGAACCTAAATGTTTTTAAGGATCAATTGATACTTATAACAAGGCTATTGTCCAATCTTACAACTCAACCTTAATAAACTAATCCTTAACCACTCTAGTTCGGTTCTCCCTATTCTAACAATCACACCTCCAATCTTGGTCTGAAGTAATAGTTAGCGAAATCGGAATTGTGAAATTTTGATGGTAAGGATATATTGAAAGGGAAATGCAACTAATCTTTCAATCAATCCTAGCTTAGAGAAGATAAATCTTACTTACAATTTTGATTGTTAATACATTAGATATTTGGGGTCATAACTAAGATGGATCCATTAAACCTAACCAATGGATCTCTTACCACAATAGAATCAATAAAGAGGGTTCCAAAGTCTCTAGTCAAACAACACCATTTAATAACCCTATCTAGGTCTTATGTTTTCATATTCACAAATTATAATGAAAATTAAAGTAAAGTCTAATCTAGTGTTCACCAAAGCTTGTGGCACAAAGTGGAGGTAATAAACATAAAAACTAAACATACATAGGATAATCCTAATTAAGACATATATAGGTAAAATCCTAATGCATGGAGAGAATAATATATTCAAAATTCATTATTTATGATACTTCTATCTACTAAAATATATGAGTAAATTTAGAGATACTTACCCTAAAGATGAACCCATAGAGATTCAATATCTCCCCTGGCCAAAGGTGATTTACAAGAGGTTGTTGTGGTTTGTAAGTATCACTAAGAAATTCCGAAGCATCCAAGACTTTTCCACAAGAAAAGATTCTTCTCCAAGTATAAAACCTAAGAAATAACTCCTTAAGTAGAATGGTGGAAGAGAAAATTATAAATAAGTGAAAATGAATAATTAACTCTTGTCTCTCTCTAAGAAATGGTGAAATGAATGTGTATATAGTTGGATCTAACCCTAAACCTTTCTTAAAGTTTAGATGATAGGGTTATCCCAATTGACTCTATATAGTTAATTGATAGAAACAAGTTAGGTCCTGGTCTAGGTTAGCTAGAGCTGATCTAGACCTGTAACATGATTTTAGTAATTTGAATACAGGGTTGACCCATACCGATAATGTAATTCAAACTATCAAAAAGGTTTTAGGCTTAGGTAGGTGCTGATGAAGGTGGTGAATTACTTAGAAGAGTGTGCAAGAGAGAAGGCAAGGATTAGGGAAGTATATAAGATAAGGTTATGTAGATAACAAGTGGTAGTATAAAGAATAAAAATTTTGTGAAGCACCAATGGTCTACCCACCCATTTCTCGATGCACCCTTCAAGGCGTGCACTCAGATAGAGTGAGATTTGATGGGTTCATGCAAGAGGAAAAATATTAGTAATTGATAAAGTTTGAAAATATTATGAGTATACATATGTCCCACTCTAAGCTCATCATGTGTCACTCAGACGTAACATGGGATGATGCTTTGAGAAAAGAACATAAAAACACACATTGCTGAAGCTAAATAAATTGTAGTATTTTAAAGCATAAAATAACTAAAAATAAATGACTAAAAGGGAAATAACTAAAAAAATAAAAGTAACGTATACGTAACTTGAATTACCTTTATCACTGGATGTTTGTCTATTATGTTTGTAGTTTTTATTATGGAGGGATTAGAGACTAATTTAGACAAACCCAAGGATATAAACCTAAAGAGAAAAGAAAAATAAACATAGGGAAGCCAATATAACTAATGTGGTGTAGGCATGATGTACTTATAAATTTGGTATGCTAGGGTGACAAATGCTAAGTTACGATGAAATGACCAAGTCAAATTTTAGAGTAAATTAGGTAACTGAAAATCCAAGGCTACTAAATGATGGTAAAATTAAAAAAAGTAAACCTTAAGTAAGAAAGACAAACAAACCAAGTCAAACCAAGGATACAATTGAAATTGGTAATCAAACATCAATGTAAAAGCATTAACAATCCTTAAATAAATATGGGCAAGTAAATGGAAAAACCACATTGATGAGTGATCAATAACAATCCTTACTCAAACATTAATGGAAAAGGTACATAAAATGAAAAACAAAATTGGTGAGTGAGAAGTAACACGACAACCTCACTCAACAATCAAAAAGTACTAGAAGTAGAAATGGATGTAGTTATCTGAAAAAAGGAAGTAAGATAATGGAATTTTTTTCAAGTAAACCAAAGCAATTCTAAAAATGTAAAGTAATGGTGTAAAGAAAGTAATCCATAGTTACTCAAGCATAATTTTTGTTCTAAGGATAGAGAAAATTGAAACAAAGTAGTGCTAGCATGTGTTTAAAGATGTGTAGAAGAGGGAATATAGAAGTGTAAGAATAATTTAGAATTAAACTTGTTTGTCAAGGGGGGAAATGAAATGGTTGGAGGGGAAATGAAGGAAAAAATAAAGGTAGAGAAACTCTTTATCAAAGCCAAGACACTTAAATTAGGTTTGTCAAAATAAGAAGACTTTTGACATTAAGGATTTTAACATCCCCATTGGGATTTACTAGAATATCATAATTTTTTTAAATTTAATTTCATTTATTTGTACTTTAGACTTCACCATAATAATCTAACCAGTGAACCAAAATAATGCACTATTTATTTTTAACCATAAATAGACATGTAACAAACCATTTAGTTACTGATCACTATGATATAAATAAACAAAACAAGTATAATGCTGATTTACTCATTTAATTGCATAAATTTCAAAAAGGTACTTACACCATTTTAGCCACGATTGATACAATATTACATCCACTATTATCAATGTACAAATGAATATATATTACATTTTCATCAAGGATAATGTCACAATATTAAATACTATACAAGATATAAGAATCCATAGAGCATGAGTCACAACGAACTCTAATATCCTATAGTAATCTCAAGTGTAGTCTCCAATGAAGTACTATTGTGGGGAGGAAGAGCATCATCTGAGTGCTTTTACACACCAACCATGGATCATCTATCTCCCACACAATCCACCAACTAGGGAATGAACCTCCCTTCATATATGGGTAGATAGTGATAGTGCAAGAATTTAGAGAGATAAATTAGTACCCATGTGCTATAAGATATCTAATACATGATGTGTACCATAGAGAAAATATGTTCTAAAATGATATCACACAAACATGTAAATCAAACATATAAAATGATAATATTTAACTAAACATTACCTTAGCCAAAGTTTTCAAATAAATAATGATCTCAAGGATCAGTCCAATTCATACACACAACTTGATCGGATTACCCTCATATTGCATTGATGATGCTAAGTAAGTTATTGAAGTCTGTCTCACTACTTGTTTAGTGCCATCAATGCAAGATTTGGTTAATTATAACATAACCAATAGATTCAATCATATTACTTCCTATCAACAAGTTTAAACATGATAAGTACATAAATAATCAAAGTACATACATTTAATCCATCAAACATATGTAATGAATCTCAAATCATATTATTTATTAAATAAATAATAAACATAAATAATTAAAATTCTTAAAGGAACATACCATCTGGGTAGATTATATAATTAGTCTACAAGTTACTAAACTACCAAAATTAACTCAAATGTAGTACCATCTATGACAAACAACATTTATCACAGTTTATTTCCATGTACACATTTCTCAATTAACAACAAGCTAGTCATAAATAATTTCAAGGATCAAATACCTTATATTTAATGTCTTAACTCGCATTAAAAAAAAATCCATCTTTCATATTTACTTGTTTTATTATTGATGAGTTGTATGCATATAATCATATTATACTACCTTACATGTTTTATAACTTATTTAACAGTCATAAAGTACTCCATATTTATAAGCACACATCTCATACATACATACATACATATATATATATATATATATATAATATATATATATATATATATATATATATATATATATATCAAATACATACAAAATATATCATGTATACACATATTAAAATACTGTTGTCATAATTAACAATGTATCCATTATGTTGTAAGTATTTGTATGCCATACCTTTAGAGTATAATGTATATATCTGTTGTTCATTCAATTTCTAATTTCCATTATGAACTTCATGTAGTTTGAACAAACCAATATAAATACCTATTATGCAAATAACATACAAAATCAAACATAAGATTTCTATATTTATGAACCCTTGTTCTCTTTTCCCTCTATATTTCATTTCAAAACATAATCCATTATCAATTGAAACTAATCAAAATCCATTTTCTCTTATTCACCTATAATCTGGGTTCATTTAAATAGGTATTTCTTTACATTTTGACCAACAGAGCTACCAAGTTAGCATATCAACTCAATTTATTATAATCATGTGCCATTCAAGTCCAAGCACAGTTATATATAATGTTGTCTTTCAATATAATTTAAGAACAATCGACCATGTATGTACATCTTGAGATTTATAACATAAACACAGTTTATGGTTCGACTTAGTTGACTTGTTCTATGAAACATAAATAATACACCATATGAATTTATAACATGTTGCAGGTTCTAAACACATAAAAGGATTCAACCAAATAGCCCAAACCACATAAATGTTATACAATCCATATATACATATCTATATATGCGTGTATGTGCATTTGTATGATATACATGTATCCATTTCGTCATATAAAAATGACAAGTATACCCTAAAAAATTCTAAAATTGGTATAACATTCTTCTTATAATAAAAGATTTCCATATAAAACTTAATGTTTAAATGATCATATCCACTCTTATAACTTACCCTAGGATGACATTATTTTACCAACCATTCAAAACATAACCAACTTACTTAGACCTATATTTACCATCACAACGTTTATAAAAATATATTCACAGTCCTTTCATCTATATTCAAGGTTTTGAAAACAAAATTACACAATCCATTCTTTATAGACTAAAATTCATTAATAGGATTGAAATCTCATAGCTGGGTTGGTATTTTATAAGAACACATAAAATTTAAATACCATCCCATTCATATAACAAAATTTACTTAGACCTATATATTTTACCTCAAGAAAATAAAACACACACACACACACACACACACACACACACACACACACACACACACACACACACAATGTGTTTTGGAATATTAATAACCTCACATATGAAATAAGGGTTTTTGAAACAAATAATACATAGTTTGTCTATTTACATTAAAACCCAACTGGCAAAATCTTAAAATTTCTTAGCTTGAAAATTATATTAATCACACCCAAACTAAAACCTAATTTGACCATATTAATTTACATAGTTTTATTCCTCAATTTTAAGGATTCAAGGGATATATATTTAGTGCTATGGATGGCTGTGCCATCCACATGGCTAAGTATCTATTTAAAATATATAGCTAGGGAATCACCCAAAACCATAGAAAGACAATTATACATAAAATTTATTGTGTTCAACAATAAAATAATGAAATAACTTCACCAACCTAGACAATATTAAATGCCTCAAAAATATCTTTCATTTTTATTAGCTCACAAATCCCTTTACTCTTTCTCTACCTACTACCTTCGTATGCCGTGTGTATCCCCCAAACCAATCTAGTCCCTTTCCTTTTTATTCTTTTCTCCATTTATCCGACTACCACTTTCTCCTGCATGTATTTATTCTCCACCCATCTCTCCCAAAACCATGATGGATCCATAATTAGACAAAGCAATGCATGGAAAGTTAATTGCAACTAGACTCACAAAAACTTCAGTCCATCACCATATTCATCATGCAGTCTCCTCAAACTCCATAACTCAAGTCAACATGCACCAACTTATCATCATCCAAGTATTATCATTACCAATGATAACTATCACTCACAAGTCTTATTAACATAGGACTAATGCCTATGCATTCAAAAATTATCAAGGGGTTAGTTCATAGGATAGCTTAGGTAGTTATCAAATCAACTTATCAAGGATCAACATTATCATGAATTCAAATAGCAAAGTGACTAGTGTAAAGTCAATAACCAACTTTTGATTGTAATAGAAAATTAAACAACCATTATACCAACATCAAACATAATGATATTATAATAATGTAATTTTTTGTCATTACCACTATATAGACTATCCCAAATGTATTTAACTATCTCTTATACATAAAGGCATTAAGTCAAAATAATGATATTTCCCGAATATCATAATAACCAACTAATGTATTAAGACATTTTAAAGACACTCCAATTAGTCTATAGGTAGTAGTAAGTAAATACTAAACATATAGATTTACTTACTCATTAAAGAAATAATATCATCAATCATGAATACAATAACATGACATGATCATAAAGTAACATTATGCACTCAATGTATTCTAGCCATAATTTAATCACATAATTAGATACACATAAGAATTAAATTGAAACTAGATCACAACTAAAGCACATAATCAATCATCTTAATGAAAATAACACAAATGACATACTAAAACTAAAAATTCAAGCAATGAATATAAATAATGCTAACTATCATGGCATGTTCATGGATTTATAGTTGTTACTCTATCATCCCCCAACACATTCATCTATACCATACTCTTCGATGATGCTCTCCCTCCATCATGCTCTAAGGGATGGATCTATCCTTCATCGACCTCATGACAAGAAGGTAGTTAGCCCATAATATCATCATATAACCATAAAATACTATTGTATAAACTAACGACATGATCATAATGTAAAGAATATACAAATACAATTAACTCATAGCAATTTAATCATGTAATCTAAGAAACATACAATTGACCCATAAGAAAATTATGACATATAACTTAATTAAATAGTAATTAATTAATTTAACAACCATAAAAATCCATAGATAAAAGGTTATTAAGCTTAGAGAGAAATTAGGATGTGACAAGGAATCTAAATAAATTCTCTTAACCACATAAATCTTGGGTCACCAATTGAATTATGAATATTATCCCACAAAGGTTATATACATGAAAAGTAAAATGGACCTACTTTCCTACAATGTGTTTTTCATTATTCAAGACCCTTATAGAGTTGTCGATCTACTATGAATATTGGGTATTTATGTGAGAAAGTATGTAGCATCATATATTATTTTTGAATTTTCCCATTCAAATCAACTAGCCTACCACACCCCAATGGACCTCAACTCTATTATGAGGCCAAATGTGTAGTTTTAAATTTGATTGGGGACATGAGGTGTGTTATGAATCATGTATTTTTATGTGATTTTGAATTTTGACTTTGTATGTTTCTTTTTTATCATTGCATTTTGTTTCAAATGATTTGGATTTTAACTTTTGAGAGATTTTTCTATTCATCCTCCATATAGATTCAGAGAACCAAACATGGGTGCAAAAAACTGACTATCATTTAAAAAATTTAGGACTTGGTTGCTAAGAAAGAGAACTTAGAGAACATGGTGTCTAAGAGTCTTGTTTATTTATGTGAAATAAAAGTGTTATCTTGACTTTGACCTTATTTTATCTAAAGTGGAATGAAAGGAAATCAAGGGGAATGAAAAATGAAATAATTTAAATTACTTTAAATTTTAAAAAATGTGACAAAGGTGAAAAGGTAATTAGGATTATTTATTAAAATAATGTTGGAAATGTAGGAAATCATTCTAACATATTTTTTTGTGTAAGTTTTATCTATAAAAGAAATAAAAGTCAAAGCTGAAAACAAGGGGTCACAAATTTGTAGCCATTTATTGGCATTCTAGAAAAGGAATACTGAATTAATTGAAGATGGTGATTTCATGAGGAGAGCTTGGTCCTATCCATTGTATTAAATTAAAACTCATCAAAGAGAAACCCAAGAGGGTGAACAAAGCCTATGAAAAATAAAAATGAGATAGATGGTGTATTTATGAGGAAGGCCTAGTCTTATCTATGGTATTAAACTACAACTCACAAAAGAAAAACCCAAGGGGGTGTAAAATGAATTGAGGAATATAAATTTGATATTAAATCAAAATGAATTCATGAGGAAGACTAGATCCTATCCATGGTTTTAAAATGCAACTCATGAGAAAGACAAACCAAAGGACCAAGAGAAGGAACTAAAGTCTGTGGAAAGAGAAATTACTGTAGAGGGTGAGACCCATGAATAATTTATGCAAAAAGTGTTAGTATAATAAAATATATTAGACATGATATGTGAAGGATATAAAAAAAGTAATTATTCAATAATTATATATTGGTGGGATCTTTGAAAACATGGACTTCATTAGTTTGGGGGTGATAGGTACTAGGACCAAGAATATATTTTACTAAATAAGGCCCCCACCATTTTAGATGATTTGCCTTATTTATCATGGGTATGGTCTAATTTAAAGACTATATAACCAATATTTAAAGTGTGAAATTTAACCTTTTTTTATGTTTCTTGGAGATACGAGCCTTGTATTGGCAATTATGTTGTAGAGAAACTAAACAATTTTCATCAAGAATATTGAGAGAATGAAGGTGAGAGTCACATAATTATTCATCATAGATGATGATGTGGAGAGATATAATTAAGGAGGGAAGCTCAAATTTTAATGGTAAGATAGACACAAAATTGTAGAATAGCGAGAATGGTGTTTCCCTAGTGGTAGTGTGTATGTTAGTGAGATAGGCCCAAATTGTGGGATATAAATGAAGATGCCAATCCTTATGGGTTTCATGGATTTTATTTTAAAGGATTTTATTGATAATTTTGTTATTAGTCTCATCTTGGAAATTACATTATGGATGATAGGGTGTGAAATATTTGTGGGATATCTTGAATTTAATGCATAATTGCTTCATATCCTTTTTCTTGAAATTACTGCCATTATAAAAAAAAATGATAGTATGGGAACTCTAAAACGAAAAATGATTTGATGAAGGATGAACTTAAAAATAGTATTTATTGTGATGTTGATAAGAGGCATGGATTCTACCCATTTGGTAAAATATTCAGTAGCCGTGATGATAAAAGCATGCCCATATTGTGATCTAGGTAGTTTGCCTATGAGATCTAATCCCCACATGGATAATGGCCAAGGAGATTACATAGTTTGGAGTTTAGATGGTGGAAAATGGATTATATCATCATGAAGTTGGCAAGGAATACAATTTTTTATCAAATTTAATAGCATCCTTTTCAAGAGTAGGACAAAAGTATCCCATACATAGGTATTTACATGTAGTATCTCTGCTATAGTGACCACTACAAATTCCTTCATGTGTTTATTCAAGAAGAGGAGGTAACTCTTATTTCATTACATAGTGGAACAAGGTTCCTTCAACCTTGTGATAATAAAGGTTGGTATTTTGAAAGACATAATTGAAACCTTGTTTACAAATATAAGTCTTTTTTTGGGAATCCATATCTAGGGGATAAGTTTGATGCTCAAGGAATTGGATAATGTCTTTGTACCTAGGCTTTGGCAAATGGTGACAACCTCAATATGATAAATAAGTGAATCTTGTGGTTGGATGGAAAATGGGGACTTTATTATTTGAATAATAAATTTAGAATTAGTGAGAACTTGGTGCAGATGAAATAAGGATGCTAAAGAAGAAAGTGAATCAATGATAGAGTTTTGATCTCTTGGGATGGGATCGATGGTAAAAAAAGTGACTTCTTTGGCAAGGGTAGTGGACCTTTGATGATAAACAATAATATTTTCACTTATACATTGATATTCACCATTATCCTATTGGTAAATGAGTTGGGAGTCACACAAAGCATGAAAATATGCAATATGTAAGTCAATTACCACTCTCATACCTTGGATTAATGCTTAATATTTTGCCATGTTATTAATGACATCAAAGGTAAGTCTAAATGTCAAATGGATATTTTTACCATGAGAAATAGTAATTATATAACCTACTCCATCTCCTTGGAGACATTTGGTGCCATGAAAATGAGGGGTCCAAGTGTCTTTGTGTAAATAGACATTGATTTCAAGAAGTTATTCGATGACTACTTTAGATTTAGTAGTATCAAGAATGGCGTATGAATTTTATTAATTACTTTATTCTAAAACAATAGTGAAGTTATGGAAGTAATATTTAAGAGAGATATCATGATTAAGAATTTTAATATAGAGGATTTTATCATTAAGGAGACTATCTTGAAGATGATTGGTAGCAGGTATGGGTGCCACTACGAGTTGGTCAATAATGACTTGTCCTTTGACAAATTTTTACATGATGATGAGAAGATAAAATTCCTTTTAAAGAACCATCCACTTGAAAATTATATCTCTAGGGAGAAAGGCCTTAGATAAAGTGATGAGGTGGGTCAGAATGAACTATGAGATAAGCGGTTTGATAAAGCATGTAGTGATGGACATTTTAAGATATGAAATAGATAGTGAGGCAATCACATTATACTTTGGTATAACATTTTTTTAATCGATGAGACCTTGATTGATATAGTAGATAACATACTCTCTTCCAATATCATCTTGTTGAGAAAGCATTACCCCAACTGATAAGGGTGTGGAATAAGTGTATAAAATTAAAGGATGGTCAGTAGAAGATGGATGAAGGGTGGGCAGATGGAGCAATGATTCTTTCATGTTTTCAAATGCATTTTGATAAATATCATTCCATTATAGAGCATTACTTTTATTAAGGAGGGAATTAACAAAATAAATTCAATAAGCCATTTCAAGGATAAATCATTAGATTTCCCTAAGCTTGCAAAGGTAAGTACAAATGTTTGGAATGGATCAAGGAATAGGCATGTTGACTATAATACTGATTTTAGCAGGATTGACACTAATACTACAAAGAGAGACTAAAAACCATAGTAATTTATCAGATGTAACACCAAAAACATATTTTCAGGGGTTGAGTGTAACATTATATTTGATGAGTCGATCAAAGATGATAGAAAAATCAGAAAGGTGAGTTTTTAAGCTTTTGGAGTTGGCAATGAGATCATCCACATAGGTTTCCAAAAATTTATGGATAAGTTCATAAAAAATGTGAGTCATAGCCCACTGATAGGTAGCTCTAGCATTTTTAAGGCTGAAAGGCATTATAACATATTAATAAGTGTCCCATTCTGTGGTGAAATTTATCTTGTGTTGGTATTTAAGGGTGATATGAATTTAATTTTAGCCCAAAATCCATCCATGAGGGATAACATTTCATAAAAAATAGTGGAATCGATGATGGCATTTATCGAAGGTAATGGAAAGTTGTCTTTGGGACAAGTGAGATTGAGATTATGAAAAAAATGATGCAAATACAAATGACCGTGGTGACTTTTTTATGAATGAGGATAATGGTAGAGAACCATTCAAAATAGTCCATAGGTTTGATAAATTTGGCATCATGGGGATATTTTCATTATTTTTTACAAACAGGTTTGGCATCAGGATATGTGATGGTGTTATGCACCATGACACTAGGATAGATTTCATACATGTCCTCATATGATGAAGATAAAGTCTCATGATATTTTTCAAAGAATAAGCTAAAGTTATCATGCACAATTGGTGTGAGTTTATCTATAAACTATAGGTTGAGGGTGAGTTTATCTATAAACTATAGGTTGAGGGCATGAGGGGGTGACATATTCGATTCTCATAGTTTCCTTGATAAGCATAGCATTTCCATCTTGAAAATTATATGATGCATTAGGAAGAGAGGAAATGGAATTGGTTTTAGGATCAATGCTAGCAATGAAGTTATTAAAATGAGGGGCCTGTTGGCCAAATTTGGCCTACATGCCTAGTTTAAAATGAGAAGTTGAGTAGAGTTGTGATTGAAGAGTGACCCAATGTCACAATGATCATATAGAACTCAAGAGGATATCACATATAATTTTCAACATTTTTAAACACTTTAAATAGTCTTAAAGTGCAAATCTAGTGATCTTAAGAGACTCGACCATCATTAAGACGTCATGTAGGAATGAGTGGAGCAAGTTGGTTATGCATTTAATAAGTTTACCTAGAGAGCCTCATAGGCTAAAATAAATGCATGGAAATGATGCCCTTCATGCCTTGATCTTTCTCTAAAATTTCATGTCTTGATGAGTTCTCTATCTCAAGATATAAGTCTTCAAATTTTATCTTGCAAAATGAAATGTTCGCACATATGTCAAAATTAAGCCATAACAAATCGCTGTTGGGGTTCAAAATGGAAATGGGTGTATGGAAGTCAATGATGATCATGTAAACATCAAATGATGGGCACATAGATGTCAAATTTAAGTCATAATAAGTAGATATTGGGGTTTAAAAAACCTAAGATGTTCACATAGACATCGAAGACGTCTACACAAACATCAAATACAGGCATCCAGACGTCAAATTTAGGCCTTGTGAAGTATCCATTTGAGTTTAAATGGTAGGTTCCATCAATATCAATGACTCACATGCATTTGTACATCTTGATCTAATGGCATGATTTAAAGTCAAAGAGTTAGAGGATCTAGATCAAAAGCTCACGTTCATTTGTACATCTAGATCTAATGATGCAAGTTTAAGTCAGTGAGTCAGTGTATCCTAAGGATGAATAAAGAGGAGACAATTCGGCACAAATTAATAGGTCTGAGTGGGAAATAAAAAAATAATAAACAAAGGGTAAATCCAAAAGCTTTTGATGGAGGTCAATGAACTAATTTTTGACCTAGGAAAATAAATATTTCAAAGAGCCATGTCACCAATAGAGCTTGGTCAACAACAGATGTAGTCATATAGGAAAAATGGTAAAGGATAAAGCTCTATCACCATTAAATTTTAGACAAGACATCTGGTTGATAATTTATAACCTATCAATCATGTTACTGGATTACTCTATTGATGTGTTCATTGCTCTTCCAGATTAAAGATCCCCACATGTAGTAGCTTCTCAACTCTCACATGGTTTAGAGGCAAAATAGGTCTTTTTGGGCCTAATACAAAGATCAAACAAGATTAAATGATTATCAAACTTTCATGGATATTGTGACTATATGAAAATTGATAGATTAGTTTGGTTTTTGATATGTGGTGGACCTATGTTCAAGTTGGAGCAAATACAAACATATATGTGATTATGGGGAAGTGTCTCATCTTTTGATATGGTCACATTTTTGATAAACAGGTACCTATGGTCATACAAAGTAGATGTGGCATGAATCTATTAGTTCTGAGATATGAGAAGTTTTTCCTCATCAACAAATCAAGTATAAGGTGGCATGGAGTTTTAAGCAGGAGACCTGGTGGATAGATAAAGATAATGGGCATTCAATTCTATTATAGAGATTTTAAAATATTGATTCCTTTTTTATAAGATCATAACTCAATAGCCTTTAATTGGTGCTAATCCATCATAGCTTCCCCTCTCTTCTCCCCCTTTTCTATATATGTTTCATCTTATTCCACATTATAGATCTCTCTGGAAGTTTTTAGACAAGAAATATCTAAGATTTTTTAGAGAAATAGAATCTTATGCTTTGGCTTGCTCAGGCTATGCCAAATTTTTTACTGTAACACCTTTTGATGTAATAAAGATTGAATTCTATCATTTTTGCAAATTAAATTGAAGTGTGTTTTATGAATTCATGTACTATGGTTAAGTGAATATATGCTTTTCTTGCATATGTCTAAGTTTCATCACTTTTATTAAGTGCTTTATAGTCCTCACAGGTCATTTTAAGTGCAATAATTAGTTTATTGATTAGTTGGGAAGTGGATATCTACCCTCTCATGATAGTTTGATAGTTGGTCAATGCCTTATTATGAAATAATTATGTGGGACTAATCTTATTTGGTTTGAATGTGTCTTATAACGTGTCTTATGAAAAGTATAAGTGTTTCAATTACTGGTGCATCACCTAATTTTATATGATTTCATATATTTTTGTTACTCTCTCCCCTGTTCCAAGTAATTATTAGTTTAGGTCTATTTTAGGTGATAGATCCAGAAGGAAGCTGACCTTGTCTAAAGGTTCAACCCAATTTTAGGTGACCCACAACCTAGGGTCATTCCCATGTTAGACTAGATTTATTTAGGACTTGAACAATCTCCTTACTCATCTAGGGTGCAATATAGGACACCAACATGGCCTTTCACTTATAATTCCCAAGTTTGTGATGTTGCCAAGGAAGTTGAGGTTCTCGGGAATGGAATAATTTAAGGATGGCTTCATCGCTAGGTAACATAGGTATAGGTCCATAATATTCCACATATACTTCAAGATTAATAATTTTGTTACCATGGCATCCATATTCAGAATACATTTGACATACATATGTGGCCTTGGTGTCAAGAGTGATCTAGGGAGTAGGTGGAACTATAGAGGAAGGTTGATTAGATTAAATTTATGTATGTTTGTCATTATTGATGGGAAAAGGATCAGGTAGAATTATCAGTGTGATAATAGGTATATAAAGTTTCAAATTTTTTGAAGATGTAAGAGGTAATATTTGTTTAACCACCCAAGGAGTATTAAGAAGAGGAGAATTGACTGGAGGTACATGACCTTTAGGTTATAAATCAAAATCCAAGGAAATAATATAAACATCATGATTACAAGCATGTATTTGGGCTAATTTTTTTTTATAATATTAAAGATTCAAGTCTCTTAATTGATCTTGGGCCATAATTTAGCTATCATCATAAGTTGGAGAAATAGTACATGCTTGCAACTCATAAATAACGTCAGATTGTGAGATGCCTAAATCACTAAATTTATGTGGGGACATAATTAAAAGATCTTGAAATAATTTGGCCACTCTGTAGTCATTACACATGAAACCATCTTTTTTATAAAATATGTTTCATATGCATTACATGGAAGAGGGAAATTGGTGATCTCATCGATAAGAATGATGGTAAGATCATGAGGTAATAATGAAGGAGGTAGCCATTCTAAGATGTAAGGAGGTAGCTTGGTAGTATTGCATTTATTTTGTAGATAGTTGGGCTCATCATCATTATAATCTATGAACTAGGAATTTGACTAAAAAGAGGAGATTAGTATGGTGTTAGGTATAAAATGTACAAAACAAATTGACAAAAAACATAATAAGCTAACACTTTCATGCCTAGTTACTAGGGTGAGCTTAGTAACAAAAATAAATGACAAACACAACTAAAAAGTAAGGAAAAGTACAAGAATTCCTTCACCTTCCTTGGATGCTCCAAATTCCTTTGTAGTAGTGGCTTGCTTAGTTTTGTGCTCATGAAGTCCTTGGCAATGAAAGCTTATCTACCTCTATCTCTCGTTGGCACCTTTGGCTTTGGCTTGGCTTAGATTGGAATCAATTTGGCATGGTAATACTAATTACAATAGATTATTGAAGATATTTGTGCATTATAAATTTTCACCAAAATAGCTTTTTGAAGATATTTGAGCATATTAAATTGGCACCAAAATAGCTTAGAAATGATGTTCATGGCATCTCTATTTATAGATTTTTGAAAAAGGCTAGAATCAACCTAAACTATCTATCTCAATTAATAGATGTGTGGATATTTGGGATAAAAGAACAATTAAGAAGCATGAAGGGTATTGATGAGGCATGGAGGGCATGAATCCTGATATTTGTGGCATTTATGGCCTAGGGATGTCTTCCCAAGAAATGTGGTCCCCTGATGATGCAAATATTCAATATTCATTTCCAAAACAAATTATTCAACAAGTTTCCATGGAATTATTAATTATGCCTTGATTTTGGTTAATTAGCTCTTAAGCATGTTTAAGCACTTTGTGTAAAAATTACTCAAATTGATTAGAATGCCTTGTTATTAGTCCAAAATTTGACTAGATTGGAATTGGAAGGCAATTTCAGATGCATTGGATCCATCATCCCATTTAGGATGTTACCAAAAACAAATAACAAAGGCACATGTCTTGTGCAATAGATTTGATAAAAAATATCAATCTAGAGCACTTAGGTGCAAAATTGGCATTTTGACTCAAAATGATTTGATCAAAGTTAGCTAGCCCATAAATTGCATTACCCCTGTTTCTATCGCTAATTCGCTTTTTCAGATTATAAAGAGAGAAGAAACTAAAGAGATAAATGGACAAGGCATGTGAAGTACCTGGATAAAGATCGCGCACCATAATCCAGACGTTTGTGAGCACCCCTCTTTGGCTGTGGAGGAATGACACCTGCAAAGAAAAGGAACTTGGACAAGAAAATGTTAGATGGATAGGCAGTGGGTTGCCAAGCGAAAGCTTGTTCCCGGAAGTGTGAAAACTTCCTCAAGGGAGGTCAACCCACTGATAACAGACAGATAAAAGATCAAGGAAATACAGAATACCAAAATATAGAAGTGATAAACAAATTAGAAAGGAAAGAAAAGACAAAATAATTACCTGAAGGAGTTGTCGGGCTGATGACAGTCGCCGAGGTCGGGAATGTCGCCGGCGTCGGTTAGCTGATCTGCCGACGTCGGTTATCCTGCCGACATCGGTTGGGGAAGTGACCGGCGTCGGTCGGGGTTGTGGCCTGTAGTCGGGTCTGGTTTGGTTTCTGGACTGTGGACGGGTCAGAGATAGAGTTTATGGACGTGCTTGAATGGTTTGGAGAATGGTCTAGGTTTGGTTAGGTGCCCTGTATAGGGTCTTTGTTGGCAGGGGAATGAGGAAGTTGTCTGGGACTAGATTAAAAGGGGGACAGGAAAGAGGAAGATGGACAGGGGACAGGTTCTGAGAAGGCTTTTCAGCCTCTCAAGAGAAGGACAGAGGGAGTAGAGGACAGTAGATAGGATAGATAACTGAAAACTAAGGGAAAGAAATGAAATGAAATAACAGACTGTGCTTACCTTTTGGCTTGCTGGCTGAAGAGTGGGAGCACTGTTGTTGGAGCCACGGAAGACTTGTTGCAAGAAGAAATCCCTGATCTAGAGTCTTTGCACCTATTGCTTCTGTTACACGAGGTCCAAATGGAGAAGAGATGAATGCCAAAACGCCAAGAGAATTTTGTTTGCGAGCTCAAGGGTCCAGGGGCTGCAATGGATGCAGAAAGGGGTAATGAAGGCTGCCGATGCTGGTAGTTTCGCCGACGTCGGCCGAAGGGTCACCGACGTCGGTGGTGGCAGAATGGGGACAGAGACTAAAAATAGCCTCTGCCCATTCTTGCACGCCACCGGGAGAGGGGTTGTGGGAAGAACGGTCACGAGGATGCTTAAATGGGCACGGGGGGAAGATAATGAGGAGATTTGGCATAATAAATGCTAGGGGGAAGGTGGAGGGATTCAAGGGAGGATCCAAGGTGGCAAGGGTGGGGTGGAAAGGGGGCCACTTAATTAAAATATTTAAGTTATTTTAATCAAATGAATGGAGGGGGCTAAGGCCAAGGGTTAGGATAGGGGTTTGAGGCGAACAAGGGGGAGAACTAAGGTGCAGACACGTTTGCGGTGTCTACATTTGCCCCTTTTTGTCTTGTTGGTTGTTCTTGACGAACTGCAAGACAAAAATAGGAGTTGGTTGCCCCAGGAAAAGGATGAGGTGTTCCCCCCTCAAAGCGATAGTCGAGAGAAGGGAACCGAAGATCGAGTGTCGATTTGACAGAGAAATGGATAAAAGAGAGTGAGTGAAAATGCTGCAACAATCGTGATTGCGCGTAGACCACTTCACGGGAGGGTCGGGTCAAATTGTCGCATGTTGAGGGTCAAGGAGTGCCAAAATTGAAGTAACCGGGCCCCAGCATTTAGTCGTCTGCTGATCGGGTCACTCAATCTAAGCTGAAGCTCCAAATGGTCATCGTGTTCCAGGTATCCAGGGCTCAGGAAGTGCTCCCAGAGACACAAAAAAGCCACAAGTAGTAGGGATCAACTGGCTCGCGATCCTATACTTGCGAAGGGTCAAAAATAGTCTGCAGACAATTCTGCTAACCAGCCGTGAGGTAGCACACATGCAAAAACAACCAAGGCAACATTGGCTTGGAAGTAGTCGAAGGTCGAAGGAGATACGCATGATCTCCAATGGTCATTGGGCAAGGGGATGGATGGACGAAAGGATGTGGCCGAGCTAACCTCAGAAAATGTCATGTGATCTGAGTGCTACCTACATAGCCCTTGTGTGAAGGGCCTCAGGCCAATGTAGTTCTCCCTAAAAAAAGGGAGGAAGGGTCAAAGAGGTTGATTGGTCTTGGTCAAAGTCGCAAAGGGGAAGGTTTGTCCATCAAAGAGACGAACAAACGGGGGTGGTCGAGCTAACCTCAGAAGATGTGGTATCTGAGTGCTGCCTACATAGCCCTGGTCATAGGGCCTCAGACCAATGTAGTTCGGACTGCGAGGGTCAAAATGGTCGATGATGAGTTTGGTCATGTGTTGAAATGACGAGGGTAAGATGATGCTATAGATGTCATAGGGGTCGAGAGGCTTTCATCTCTAGCAAGTTTCCATAGTCATGATGGATGCATGCTAAAAATGAATGGAAGTCTATTTATGCTTTAGCAAGTATTGGTTTATGCTTAACATAAATTGGGTCTGGTCGGTAGTTTCCATGTGTATTGGTGTCTATAGAAACTATGTGAAAAGGACAAGTCGATGCCTGATGTCATGTTGAAAATGTCGAGGTTGGTTAAGGATGAGTCGACAATTGATGTGGTTAAATGTGACCAAAGTGTAGAGAAAAGATGAAAGGCAAATTGCTCTTTCATTGACAAGGACCAGAAAGGAAGCATAGATAGGGGTTATTAGAACCAAAGCCCCGTTCATGCATTACGTCATTGACCAGTGTGGTGTTAGAACGGTAATCGAATCACTTTGACATTAAAGTGAGCTCGAAGTCCCCTGAGCAGGTGATAGGAGGTGGATAGGGTAACCCAGTTTAAGAGCAGGAATAACCTTGCCCCTTTTATAGGAGACCCTGAGACAACTACAAGCCAAGTCCATGACCCATTTTTTTGTTTTTTTTTGTTTTTTTTTTTTTTGACGGTGAACTGATCGATGTGGGAAGTCCACATAATGATGTCATTTGATGTAGTGGTCATGTTGCGAAGCTGATCAATGCAGGAAGCTTCTAAGAAAGGTTGTTGTTTGATAGCCATCCTTCGAGGGAGTGGTCTATATTTTTGCTTTGATATGTTTGATAAGTTGGCCTAGCTATCCTTCAAGGGATCAGTCTAGTAATACAACAATTATGTAGCTGTCCTTCGAGGGAGTAGTCTACATTTAGAGTGTTTTATGACCTGGGATTATGTTTTGACATCTTGATTTTGATTGATTTTTTTTTGATTTTTGAGTCACGGACAAGGCTGTAGAAGTTCAAGGACTCCCCTTTTATTAGGACAAAGCATCCATGCATCATAAAAGGGTCGTAGAGGACTTGTTAAAGGGAAATAGGGTTGAAAGGAATGAGGATTAAGAGGACGAGGATTGCTCAAGGGACGAGCTCAAGTTACGTGTCAAGTAGACGAGTACTCAACTAACAGAAGAATGGTCGAAGACGCAAGACATAAGAAGGGGTTTAAGGTTTAATAAGACCCTGGGCCATGCTTGTATGTTATGATAAGGTCCAAGTCAATTAGGAGCAAACTTGCCCCAATTTGCCTCTTTCCAGATTGGTCAGGTGTTGATTGATGGCTGTGAAGTTGGTTGACATTGTCGTTGGTTGGTTGAAAAGGTTGAATGTTTGGTCGAGAGGTCTGGTTGATTGATATTTGGTTGAAGTTTGGTTGAGATTGGTCGAATAATTGGTCGGGGGTTGGGTCGATGGACACTTGGTCGAGATTTAAGATTAAATGAGTGATTGATATGTGGTAGAGACTGGGTTGAAGAGTTGGTCGAGGTTTGGATGAAGGATGAATTCCCCCAGCGGGTAGGGAGAATGTTTGAAAGATTGGTTAAGGTCGGTTGAGGTTTAGTGGTCAGATGGATGGTATTAATGTCGAATAAGGGGGTCAAAGGTGGCAAAGGGACCACAGTCTGGCGTGGAGATCCTGATTTAGGTGATGAGGTTGGAGAGGCATGAGTCGGGGTTAATGTTTTGTCGAAAAGGTGGTCAAGAGGATCCTTGGTGAGAAGGGTGTCCTGTTTCCAGTGCTGACGAATGACAGCTTTGAGAGCGCAACAACGCTTAGTGTCATGTCCCAGAATGTGATGATAGTGGCAGAACTTAGAGTTGTCGAACCAAGATGGCCTTGATCCGAGAGTTGATGAGTGAGGCGGTGTTGAAGGTTTGTTGATGATGTGGTTGAAAAGGGAGGTGTCATTCTCCAAACATTGGCGAACGATGACCTTGAGGGCATGACAATGCTCCGTGTCATGCCCAGGCGTGCGATGATACGCACAAATGCGAGTGTCATCGAACCATGGTGGTTTTGGTCTGAGAGAGTGATATGGTCTAAGAGGCGGGAGATCGAGGCGAGAGGACTGCAACAATTACCGTAAGAGTAGGGCATATGAACCTGCTAACGGGTCGAGATGTTTTATTGCAGTGAGGGTTGGTGACGTTGGTTTGGGAGGTGAAAGAGGCATAGGTCGATGGTTTGAGGGAGATATATGTCTGATGGGTTGAGGGAGTAATAGAGGCGACTTGCCTCTGTGAAGGATGGGAGTGGGAAGCACTCCTATTAAAGTGGACGGATGCGGGCCCAAGATAGAGGGCAATGACGAAGGTGGGGGAGGAATCCTCTGATGTGGTCTAGTGGTCTTTGTTGGTTTGGGTCGAGGGCCACCGTTGTGCGAGGCGAGGTTAGATGTGGGTTTGGGTTTAGATGTGGATGGAGGTGCGTGAGATATAGCAATCTCAGGCAAAGGGTAGGAGGAAACCGTGACTGGGTGTTCCTCGGTTGAAATGGGTAAAGAGACTGGTTCTTCTCTTGGTGGAGAAGAAATAAGAGAGGGCGGCTCCTCAAGTGGACAGAGGGCATGGATGATCGTGCCTTCTACTTGTAGTTGAGGAGTAGGTAAGGTAGGGTCTTCGGATGGGGGTGGGCTTAATGACGTTGATGTGGTCAAAGCGTCCTCCAATACAAGAGAGGTAGATGGAGGACTAGTAGGAGAAGAAGGTTCTTCATCCTATAATGGAAGAGGTTGGTCAAGGACAAGAGGCAAGATAGTGCTAATCGTGTGAATGTCATGGTTTTGGGGGTCGTTGGTCGAAGTCTGGACGTTGTTTTGAGTAGGCGGATGATTCGGAAATGGGTGTTTGAAAATGTCGATATGTTGATTGGGTGGGGCGTTCGGGTTATCTAAAATAAGATCCCCCTTGTCGATCATGTCTTGGACGATGTTTTTGAAAGTTTGGCAGTTGTCGATGTCATGGCCTTGGACGCGATGAAAGGGACAGAAGTCGGCCTCCCTATACCATGTAGGGATGGCTTTTGAAGGGTCAAATTGAGGTGGTTGAATTGGAGGGAGATTGAGGACCCCCTGCTTGAGTAGTTTTTCCAAAATGGAAGCGTATGGTTCTCCAAGTGGAGTGTAAGAACGCTAAATGTACCGTTGTTGGAATTGTTTGGTGATGCTTGGAGATGTCGAAGGTTGGGAGTAATTCGTTGTTGTCGAGGATGGTGATCTAATGACCACAGTATTGGCCACTCCTTTGGACTCGGAATTGGTAGAAGAAGAAGGTCTGGAAGAAAAATGGCCATTGGTAGATTTTGCGTTGGTATTACGCAATTTGACCTTATCTTCTTCAAGGGCACGGAGTTTGAGCTTTCGAGCCATGATGAAAGCTTCGTCAAAAGTACGGAATGTCTGAATCAACAAGGTAGAAGAGATGTGTCTGGCACATGCTCGAGAGAAGAGCTCGATGAGCTCGGGTTGAGGCAAAGAGAAGGAGAGCTGGTTGATCAGACCTCTCCAACGAGCGACAAAGTCGACGATTGATTCGTCGTCAAACTGCCTGATGGAGTAAAGGTCTGTGATTGAGACTTGTTTGGTGATGTTGATTGAGAAATGGTCAAGAAATAGTTGGGCGAGTTGGATGAATGAAAAGATAGAGTGTCTGGCAAGAGAACTATACCAGTCAAGGGCAGGGCCAGAAAGGGACATAGGGAACGTGCGTAAAAGTAACGCATCATCATGGGCAATAAGATAACAGGCATGTCTAAATGCCCGTAGATGTTGTTGTGGGTCTTCCTTACTCTGAAAGCAAGTGAATTTAGGAAGCTCCCAATGGTTAGGGTATGGTCGAATGGGGACGGAAGGATGGATGGGCTCATTGCAAATTTGCTCATATGACAAAGTATTGCTTGAACCAAAAATAGAGGCTTCGAGACTGGACATTTTATCCATCAACATCTTGATAAGATCTGCTGATGGATTGGCAGGTTGAGCGCCCCCTAGGTTGTAGGGTGCTTGGAAGAGGCTAGAGGAGGCGTGCGACGTAGTTGGTTGCACTTGTAAGGGCGCAATGTATGGATGACTAGTCGCAGGGACAGAAGTAGAGGCTAAAGGTGGTTGCGTTACGAAGGTCGAAGGTATAGGTTGACTGGGCACTGCCAAAGGTGGTTGAATGGCGGCACTGGTAGAAAGATAGGTTGGCACTCCTACATTTGTGGGCGCAAGAGTATGAGGGGTCGAGACAATCAAGTTCTGATATGATGTAGAACTTGGTTGAATTGTAGGTGGTTGAGGGGGTAATGGAACCCCGATGAAGGTCGGTCTAAAAATAGACGGGGAGGCCAAACTTTGCGTATTGGCCATGGTTGCGTTAATAGTTGAGGCGGAAGGCTGAGTCATAAAGGGTCGGGTGGTGAATGGTGTGGATGTCGTCGCCATGTCACCCAAAAGGTCTCATGTTGGGTTTCTCGCGAGATAGTTTTGAAGGGCTGCGGTATTAAGGTCCAAGAATCTCTCAAAATCTTGGTCCCCTTCAGGGATGATGGAAATTTGAGTCGGGGTCGGGGTCGGGGTCGGTCCTGTAGGAGTTCTTTCAGTCTCCGAGTGGAACTCCATGATAGGACTTGTTAGGGACGGGATAGATGGAAGCGGTTGTTGGCTAAAGTGGTTAAGAAGAGAGTCCTGGTTCCAGAAACTATGCTCTTGCAGTCTCAGAAAACCAGAATGTGGTTTTTGACAGAGAATGGACAGGTTTTAGGCTGCTGGTTTAAAAAAAAAAGGACAGTGACAGAGACCAACGTCGGTTGAAAAACCGATGTCGGTAAGGAAGATAGCCGACGTCGGTCAGATAATCGATGCCGGTAAGAGGGGAAAGCCGACGTCGGTGACAGAACCGATGCCGGTGACTGTGTCTTCCAGAGAACCAAAAGATTTTAAGATTCTTTGGAAAAATAATGAAGAAAGCGTCCTCACTCACTCAAACAAACAGATGAGAAGAGGAAAACAGAAAGAGACAGACAAGCCTAAGCGATAGATCCTAAGAATTAACCTTAGAATTTTATGGCTTATGCCTTAGATGAATGTTTGGGGATATTGGCTATCAAGAAGGTCCTAGAAGAGGCAGTCTAGAGCTGGTTTCAGGTCTTGTTTTAGGTGCTCAAAGTCTATGTTAGGGTCTGGTACATGGCTTGGTGCTAAGGAGCAAGCTCCCCTCACTTCATGATTCCAGTGGTTAGCTGGTCTCGCTTAGCCAAGATATACCTCGCCTAGAGTTTATCCTCTGCCAGAGAACGGAGTGGGCTCCCCCCTTGGTGATGAAATCCAAGTAGGGTCACCGGGACGGGTAAGGTATCCGCTGGGGGATGAAATCCCAGTCGGGCCTTGTCTGAGGTAAGTTTTATGTTCGTTTTAGTGCATGTGGTTCGGTAGTGTAACATCAAGTGTCTACGATTTATTCAATATGCGGATTTAAGTTACTAGATGTGGACTAAGAAGATGCAAGCACAAGCAGAGATGAATGCAAAGTGTTTTAATGCCCAAGTTGAAATGTGATGTTTGTTATGAAGACAAGTTTGAGAAAGGGTTGAGAGTATGATGTTTAGACTAGTCTAGAAATGCAAGGAAGAAAGATTCATTTTAGTCCTGCTTATAGTGTCATTGAGAAGAAAAGAAGGAGGAGAAAAGGTAAGAACCTAATGCTCCTAAATGAATGAAGAAGAAAAAGGAACCCAGGAGGAACCTAGGGTCCCACCGGGCGTGCCAGAATGTTTCTATCTCTAATTCGCTTTTTCAGATTATAAAGAGAGAAGAAACTAAAGAGATAAATGGACAAGGCATGTGAAGTACCTGGATAAAGATCGCGCACCGTAATCCAGACGTTTGTGAGCACCCCTCTTTGGCTGTGGAGGAATGACACCTGCAAAGAAAAGGAACTTGGACAAGAAAATGTTAGATGGATAGGTGGTGGGTTGCCAAGCGAAAGCTTGTTCCCGAAAGTGTGAAAACTTCCTCAAGGGAGGTCAACCCACTGATAACAGACAGATAAAAGATCAATGAAATACAGAATGCCAGAATACAGAAGTGATAAACAAATTAGAAAGGAAAGAAAAGACAAAATGATTACCTGAAGGAGTTGTCAGGCTGATGACAGTCACCGAGGTCGAGAATGTCGCCGGTGTCAGTTAGCTGATCTGCCGACGTCGGTTATCCTGCCGATGTCGGTTGGGGAAGTGACCGGCGTCGATCGGGGTTGTGGCCTATAGTTGGGTCTGGTTTGGTTTCTGGACTGTGGACGGGTCAGAGACAGAGTTTATGGACGTGCTTGAATGGTTTGGAGAATGGTCTAGGTCTGGTTAGGTGCCCTGTATAAGGTCTTTGTTGGCAAGGGAATGAGGAAGTTGTCTGGGACTAGATTAAAAGGGGGACAGGAAAGAGGAAGATGGACAGGGGACAGGTTCTGAGAAGGCTTTTCAGCCTCTCAGGAGAAGGACAGAGGGAGTAGAGGACAGTAGATAGGATAGATAACTGAAAACTAAGGGAAAGAAATGAAATGAAATAACAGACTGTGCTTACCTTTTGGCTTGCTAGCTGAAGAGTGGGAGCGCTGTTGTTGGAGCCACGAAAGACTTGTTGCAAGAAGAAATCCCTGATCCAGAGTCTTTGCACCTGTTGCTGCTGTTGCACGAGGTCCAGATGGAGAAGAGACGAATGCCAAAATGCCAAGAGAATTCTGTTTGCGAGCTCAAGGGTCCAAGGGCTGCAACGGATGCAGAAAGGGGTAATGAAGGCTACCGACGCTGGCAGTTTCACCGACGTCGGTGGTGGCAGAATGGGGATAGAGACTAAAAATAGCCTCTGCCCATTCTTGCACGCCGCCGGGCAAGGGGTTGTGGGAAGAACGATCACGAGGATGCTTAAATGGGCGCGGGGGGAAGATAATGAGGAGATTTGGCATAATAAATGCTAGGGGGAAGGTGGAGGGATTCAAGGGAGGATCCAAGGTGGCAAGGGTGGGGTGGAAAGGGGGCCACTTAATTAAAATATTTAAGTTATTTTAATCAAATGAATGGAGGGGACTAAGGCCAAGGGTTAGGATAGGGGTTTGAGGCGAACAAGGGGGAGAACCAAGGTGCAGACACGTTTGCGGTGTCTACAACCCCATTTAATGATACTCTATCAAAATCAGCACTTGAATATGTTAGTTTCACATTATTTAGCATGTTTTAGTGTTTTTAGGATAAATTGCATGTTTTAGGTGGAAATTGGTCAAAAGCCTAGTTGGAGGTCATTAGTGGCCAAATTTAGGTGTCTACAGTTTGCCCCTATTTGGGAAGATGTTACAAACTGTAGGCAAAATAATGTCTTCTCAAATAATGAGAGATGGCCTATATGCCAAGAAGATGATGATGTTTGAAGGACAAAGCTCCAAATGGTTTTGGGAAGCCTATGATGATGGCCCCTTGAGGGAGTGGCCATTACATTTGTTGATGAACAGTCCCTCAAAAAGAAATAAGAAGAAAGGTGGAATTAATCTTTGGTTGAGATTAATCCAAATGAGAAAATGCTTGCATGCATTGATGTAAAAATGATACTAATTTGACCAAAGGTGGTTATAATTAGGAATAAAATTCAAAATAATGATTTATCCATAGATGGTTATAATCATTAAGTGGACCTGGATTGGCTAAAACTGATGGTGTCCCAATTAGGGATGATTAGCAATCATAACTCAAGGATATAACCTGATATACAAATTAAAGATGAGTGGGTGAAAAGTGATGAAAGAGATAGATAGAGGAATAAGAATGATCATTAGAAATGATTCAGTTGTACCTACCAATGAGGAGATGCTCATCCTTATTAGTAATGATACAACTAGAATGGATAATGGTTTAATTTGATCAAGGGTGAGATGGAAGATTTTGACAAGGTAACAAGGAGAAACTTATATAGCTCCATTAATTATAGAACTTTTTGAAGCCAATTTTTACTATAGCATGTGATGATAGGCATTATGATAAAACACCATAAAGACTTGTCTAAAATATGCATAAGGATTGACTCTCGATCGAATAAACACTCAAAAATAATGCACCAATGATAAAAAACATGATGATAATGTTGACATATAAATATGGATGAACTCAAGAATAATGTGCACAAGGAATCACCCAATGAACACATATAGACTGAGTCAAGGCAACAGTTCTAACAGTAAAAAAATAGGTAAGTGAACAAATAAATAAACAAATAGAAAAATAAACAAACAAATGAACAACTTGAAATAAACAAACCAAATAGAAAGCTTGAAAATGAAAGCAAAAGAAAGCATCCTAACAATGACTATGCCCTAGTAAGGCAGATTGAGGATAATTGACTAAGCTTAGATAGGACAAAAAAATTTATATTTTTTAAATGTTATGAATGTTTTTGACATTTTGAGGTATCTTAACTTATTAGAGAATGACAAGATACCTGCTCACAAAATGGCAAGAGTATTTGGCTTAGGTTTCTCATAAAATGGTGAGAGCATATGGAAAGGGGGACTGAGGTGACCTCAAAATGAATTGAGCATGACCTATATAGTCCTAAAATGATCTCAAGTCATAGTAATTCCATCCACACAAAAGACAAGGAAAAACCAACTAGGTCCTAATAAGTTCTCAAATTTGATAAATAGCTAGTCAAATGAAAATAGTAATGGCAAGGTGATGTGACAATGCATGATAAACAAGTGTTGCCCCTATTTTGACTATAGGAAGTTATAACTAGGATAAAATAGCATATGTCAATGATAGTAATTTCCCCATATGTGGTTATAATTAGTATCAAGATTGGTGAAACATTGATTTGCCCATAGGCAGTTATAAATAGGCTCACATAAACAAACCTGATATATGATGAAAGATATCTTGCCAGATCAATCGTCACACTACTTTCATAAATAGTACATTTTGTGTATTTTGAGTACTTTCATATAGGTTTAATTCTTGACTAATAAGAGAAGATTAGTACGGTATTAGTGACAAAATGCATGAAACAAATTGACAAAGAACACACTAAGCTAACACCTTCATGCCTAGTTACTAGGGTGAGCTTAGTAACAAAAAAAATGAAAAACACAACTAAATAGTAAGGAAAAACATAATAATTCTTTCACCTTTCTTGGATGCTCCAAATACCTTTGTAGTAGTGGCTTGTTTGACTTTGTGCTCATGAAGTCCTTGGTAATGGAAGCTTGAGCACCTTTAGCTTGTGGCTTGGATTTGTTTGAAATCAATTTGGCATGGTAAAACTAGTTTCATGAAGTTTTTGGAATCATTTGTGCATTATAAGGTGTTAAAATTCATGTGGTAAGGCCTCTCTATTTATAGATTTTTGAAAAAGGCTAGAATCAACTTGAACCGTCCATCCTGAGATGAAGACGTGTGGTTGAGGATTAATTAAATTTTTGGAATTAAAATTGATAAACAAGCTCATCAATATTTGGGATAGAGGAGAAATTAAGAGGCATGGAGGGCTTTGGTGAGGCATGGGAGGCATGAATCCTGATATTTGTGACATTTTATGGCCTAGGGATGTCTTCCCAAGAAATGAGGTCACTTGATGATGCAAATATTGAATATTCATTTATAAAAACAACTATTCAAAAAGTTTCCATGGAATTTTTAATTAGGCTCTAATTTGGTTTAACTAGCTCTTAAGCATGATTAAGCACTTTGTGCACAAATTACTCAAATTGATCAGAATGCCTTGTTATTGGTCTAAAATTTGACTAAATTAGAATTGGAAGGCAATGTCAGATGTGTTGGATATGTTATCCCATTTAGGATGTTACCAAAAAAAACTAAGGCACATGTCTTGTGTAAGAGATTTGATAGAAAAGATTAGTCTAGAGCACCTAGGTGCAAAATTGACATTTTGACTCGAAATGATCTGGTCAAAGTTAACTAGCCCATAAACTGCATTAGCCCATTTAGGGATACCCTAGCTAGAATCAGCACTTGAATATGTTAGTTTCACATCTTTTAGCATGTTTTAGTGTTTTTAGGTCAAATTGTGCATTTTGGATGAAAATTGGCCAAAAATGTGATTGGAGTTCATTCGTGGTCAGATTTAGGTGTCTACAGTTTGCCCCTATTTGGGAAGATGTTACAAATTATAGGCAAAACAATGTCTTCTCAAATAATGAGAGATGGCCTGTATGCCAAAAAGAAGATGATGGTTGAAGAACAAAGCTCTAAATTTTTTTTGGGAAGCCTATGATGATGCCCCCTCCAGGGAGTGGCCATCACATTTATTGATGTATGGTTATTCAAAAAGAAACAAGAAGAAAGGTGGAAATTAACCCGTGGTTGAGATTAATCCAAAAGATAAAATGCTTGCATGCATTGATGTAAAAAGGATGCTGATTTACCCAAAGGTGTTTATAATCAAGAATAAAAGTCAAAATAATGATTTACACATAGGCATCTATAATAATTAAGAGGACCTAGATTGGATAAAGATGATTATGCCCTAGTTAGGGCTGATTAACAAGCATAACACAAGGATATAACCTAGAATACATATTAAAGATGAGTGGGAAAACATGATAAAAGAGATGAATAGAACAATAAGATTGATCAATATAAAATGATTCAGTTGTACCTACTAATGAGGAGATGCTCATCTTGATTAACAATGCTACAATTAGAATGGTTAATGGGTTAATTTGATCAAGGGTGAGATGGGAGGATTTACCAAGGTGCCAAGGAGAAACTTCTATAGCTCTATTGATTATAGACCTTCTTGAAGCTGAATTTTACTATAGCGTGTGATGGTAGGCATCATGATAAAATACCATGAAGACTTAGCCAAAATATGCATAAGGACTGACTCTCAATCCAATAAATACTCAAAAATAATGCACCAATGATAAAAACCATGATGACAATGTTGAAGTATGAATATGGATGGACTCAAGAATAATGTGCTTGAGGAATCACCTAACAAACACATATAGACTGAGTCAAGACAATAGTGCTGAAAGTAAACAAATAGGCAAGAAGACAAACAAACAAACAAATGAAAAAACAAATAAATAACTTGAAATAAATAAACAAATAGAAAGCCTAAAAATAAAAGCAAAAGAAAGGATCCTAACAATGATCATGCCCTAGTAAGGTGGATTGAGGATAACTGACTAGACTTCGATAGGACAAATATTTTTGGATTTTTGAAATATTTTTAGAATTTTGAGGTATCTTAACTCGTTAGAGAATGACAAGATAACTACTTGCAAAATGATGATAATATTTGGCTTAGGTTACTCACAAAATGGAAAGAGTGTATGAAAAGGGGGACTAAGGTGACCTCAACATGAATTAAGCATGACCCACATAGTCTTGAAATGACCTCAAGTCATAGTAATTCCATCCACATAAAAGGCAAGGAAAAACCAACTAGGTCCCAATAAGTTCCTAAATCTGGCAAATGGCCAATCAAATGAAAATAGTAATGGCAAGGTGATACAAAAATGCGTGATAAACAAGTGTTGCCCCTAAATTTCCCATAGGTGGTTATAACTAGGATACACCATCATAGGTTAATGATACTAATTTGCCCATAGGTAGTTATAATTAGTAGCAAGATTGGTGAGACACTGGTTTTCCCATAGGTGGTTATAATCAGGCTCACATAAACAAACTTGATAGGATGAAAGATATCTTGCCAGATCAACTATCACATTAATTTCATAGACTATCATTATAAACATGAATTTGGTAAGAGTTAAATCCATATTGAAATCCCCTCACAAAAAGTGGAGGAAGAACTAAAGTAGCCAAGATCAAAATAGGATTGCGTAGAATGACTAAAAATAGGCTTTGGTCTAGATAGGAATGGAATGTTTAGATGGCATGATCTTGTTAAGGATAATGATGGTTTGATAAATTACATAAAATTGGAAGAGGGTTTCCCCTAGGTGATAGGGTGAATAGAAAAAATATACGATAATGGTAAATGGATATGTAACAATGGCAATGGCATTATAATGTGAAATGGTATGGTACATTTTTTTGGCCTAGGTGTGGTTTTTGATTCTATTGTTCCTAATGATGGGGAGATGCACATCCTAATCAATAAATGACACAAATAGTATACTTGATCATGTTAATTACTATCCCACACCTTGTCTGAATAGCTGCTTTGTCAAGAACTACCTACAGATTTAGATGTCAAGAATGCTTTTGTGAACTTCATTGGTCATTGACTTTGATTTCTTCAAACATTGAGACAAGGTATCTTTGTAGCCTCTACAAAGGAAAGTGAAACCATGGATGGTAAACAAGGACAAATAATGGATGGTAGGTTTGATTGTGAAATGAAATGGTAGATGATAATGGAATGTGGAATGGTTGGGAAATAAATAAAGATCAAGACTTTTAGTCACACATAATATTACTGATGCCAAATTTAACATAACTTTGGTTGTGGTGGGGTTGAAGACTTGTTCTCTCAATAGGACCACTAGATTTTTCTATTATTTGATTTTGAGAGTAGCTACCATCTGATTAGGCTGTAGATTGGAAGCTATTTTGATTTGATCTTTGATTTTGTCTTCATTAAGCAGTGGAAAACTTTTATGCTCAGTTATTGGTGCCTCAAAGATGTTTTCACCAATGAAGTTGTCTTGATTGTCCCATAGCACCTTTGAGAAGGTTTCAATAATGAATATTGGCTATTGACTTTGATTTTCTTCTAGCGCTTCTAAAAAAGTTTCACTAGAAGATGCTAAGTTCTGACTTTGATTGTCCCTTAGTGCCTTTGAAAAGGTTTCATTAGGAGAGTGCTCTTCTACTACATGAATGTGGTCTTAGCCTCCTTGATTTTCTTCAACTCCTATGTCTCCATGGATGCAGTTTAAAAAAGTGTAATTCTATCGATCCCAATCAACACTTGTGGGAGATAGAATGTCAATGATATGGCTATTTTGGTTGATGGTAATGGCCTGTAGAATGGTAATATAATGGGGAGAGGTTGCATAATCCTCATATAAGATACTAGGATAACTTGTGTCAAAGTTGAAGTACTCATCCTCAAAAACTATAGAAGGATGATAAATATATTCAAATTGATCTACAAGGCAGGATTAACCAATGTTGTAATAGTCATGAACATATTCTATATCTAAATCTGATTCTGACTCAATAAACTCTAAATTCAATGTTGAGACTAATGTTGATTCAGATTTTGATGGTAAATCTGATGTTGGTTCAAGAATAGAACCTAACTCTAACTTTGATTCTTCATCTGATGGGTACTCTGTTATAATGATGTCTTGTTGAATATTTGGTTTTGGACAAATAAATTGTGATGGCATAATGAGCTCCAAAAAAATTAGTTTGTCAGAGTGAGACTCCTCTAGGATGGGAAAAAGGTCAAGAAATAACTCCTTAAAGACTGGCTTATCAATAGGAGGCTCTTCAAAAATAGGCACATGGTCGAGGTAATGATTTTACCAAAGGTGGTTATAATCATTAAGAAGTGACTCGATAAATACTAGCTCATTAGAGTGAGACTCATTAACAACTGGTATAGGATCAATAGACAATTCATCACAATTTGACTTATCATAAATGGTTGATTCAATAGAAACATTTTGAATTGGTTGGTTCTCTTGGCCTTATTTTTCAATGAGTTGGAATATACCACTTTTGAACATAGATTGGTCTTTGAGTGATTGGATCGATTGAGGTTTCAATGAGATTGGTATTAGATGAGGAAAAACTTATGTTTAGATAATGATAGGGCATTGGGGAGCATGATTTCTTGCATAAGCCAAAGGATGAAGTCCTAAAATGGTAACAATAGGGCAATATGGAGCTTGATTTCTCACACAAGTCAAAGGACTAGGTCTTGGTATGATGAAGGGGAATTGTAGAGCTTGATTGCTCACATAAACTAAAGGATTAGGTCTTGGTATGGGAATGGTATGATATTGTGGTCTTGGAATAGAAATGGTATGATGTAGTGGATCCTAATTACTTGCATAAGCCAAAGCATCAAAGTCTTCCTCATAAACCATATCATCCCAGTTGTGAGTTGGCTCATAAGCTGGTTCTTGACTATGTTCCACATACCAATTATTTTAAAGAGGGTATAGATCTGTATCCCAAAAAATATTATCTATAGTTGAGTCTTCAATGTCCTCCTCACAAGCCTCTTCATACCAATAAAGGTCTCGAGTTGGATTGTAAGTCGATTCATGACTTTGTTCTCATGAATGATAATTATGAGGTGGATAAAAATCTGCCTCACAAACCATATTATCATCATTGGGGTCTTGACTAAAGCCATAAAAGTCATTTTGTGTGACCATTATATCATAATTTAGATTATATGTGACTCTACCATAGGTGTAGCTAGACATATCTGCATAAATGATGAAATCTCTAAAAACAAAAAGGCTTAAATTTCTACAAACTCCAAAAAAACTATGTCCAAAGGACAAATGGTTCAAACTTGGTCTAAATTGGTCAAAAGGGTGGAGTTGTATCTCCAATGTGGTCTGAAGGTGGATCTGTATCTCCAAAATGATTTGTGCTAAGACTTGGCATAAAATAGTCTAACATCAAATGTCTAATGTCAAATGTCATATGCATAAAAGGTGAAGTGTTTGAATAAAAATCGGCATGTCAAAGGTCTAAATCCAAGTGTTCCAAACAAGGTCTAAACTAGGAAAGGAAAATGTTGAGTTTGTTAGGTCTCTTATCTAAATGTGGAGTCAAAAGCTAGGCTCAAACAAACAGGTGTGTGTTAGGACTTTTGGCCAAATGACATCAAAAGCTAAACTTGAAATAAAAGATTGATGTGAATTTAATCTAACAAGTTTAGAAACAACTTTGACATAGACCTGGCACATGAAATCAATCATAAACATGATCAGTTGGCATAAGGCATAAGACAAAAGGATCTTTGATAAAGGTTGTGTTCTCCCAAATAAAGGCACAAACAATGATGAGGATAGGCATTAAACAAACAAACCATCAATAGTTTTCAAATTTGGGTAATTGATTAACCAAAGTTTATGCAACCCAAAAGAGAAAGATCTGTGCATTAGCCCCACGAATAAAGGCCTAAACAAAAATCAATCAATGTTTGAATCCAAAATTGATAGGGATAATTGAAAAATCAACATTAAAAACTAGTATTTGATCAAACAAGATAGACAAGATTGGATAACAAGATGGCATAAGACAAAGGTCCAAATGATAGACATGACATGGTTTGAAACAATTAGTTTTTATCACAAGGTAAAACAAGTATTGAAACAAATTGAGCAGTCTAACAGTGTAAGCATGCTCAAATGATGTGATCTATGTTACGATTCAAAAGACTCAAGGGAAAAATGGTTTTAACATAATTTAAGCAGCATAACACTACCCTCCTCAACTCAAATGACACACACAAACAAGTTTAGCAAAAAATTCAAGGCACAAGTGTCATGTAAAATAGCCAGCATAACACCTCTTTGGACAAAAGAGTGATGTATAGACAAATTGATTTTGACATGGCTTATGAACAAACAAACAATTTTTAGTCTCAAAACATACCAATCAAAAAATGACCAAAATACACTAAGTATAATCATCCAAATCCTAGCAAGGATATGGTAATGCGGGGTTAACTAAACTATCAAGATTTTGAATGTTTCTAGGGGAATAAATTGCACAATGACTTTCACATCAAATGATGTAAACTATATGGGGTTATTTAGGATAAAACACATGGTTTTAAAAAAAAATCCAAAATGGAGTCTATATGACCCCAAACTAAGCATTTTAAAATGGCCTATTAGCTCTTGGGCTTGTGTTTTTAAGAAAAACATAGTGACTGACATCAGTTCTATAATTGATGATAGTTACACTTACTAACTGATGATGGTTATCTAATTGATAATGGTTATACCAATAGTGACTGATGATGATGATAGTTACTATGCCAACTAATGATTTTACTAACCGATGACAGTTATTGTGGCAAAACAAAGTTAAAAAATCAAATTGCAAGAGTTTTAATGATCCAAATGAATATTTTGATCTTCTTCATGTATGGGATGCATCTGATCCCACCAGGCATGCCATTATGTGAACTAGGAATTTGAATAAGAAGAGGAGATTAGTATGGTGTTAGTGACAAAATTCATAAAATAAATTGACAAAGAACACACTAAGCTAACACCTTCATGCCTAGTTACTAGGGTGAGCCTAGTAACAAAAATAAATGACAAACACAACTAAAAAGTAAGGAAAAACACAAGAATTCCTTCACCTTCCTTGGATACTCCAAATTCCTTTATAGTAGTGGCTTGATCAGTTTTGTGCTCATGAAGTCCTTAGCAATGGAAGCTTGTCTACCCCCATCTCTTTTTGGCACCTTTGGCTCTAGCTTGGCTTGGAATCAATTTGGCATGGTAACACTAATTGTAATGGCTTTTTGAAGTTATTTGTGAATTATAAATTTTCACCAAAATATATTTTTGAAGATATTTAATCATAATAAATTTACACCAAAATAGCTTAGAAATGATGTCATGGCCTCTCTATTTATAGATTTTTGAAAAAGACTAGAATCAACCTGAACCGTCCATCTCAAGATTGAGATGTGTGGCTAAGGATTAATCTAATTATGCAATTAAAATTGATAAATAGGCTCATCAATATTTTGGGTAAAGGAGCAATTAGAGGCATAGAGGGTATTGATGAGGCATGGAGGGCATGAATCCTAATATTTGTGGCATTTATGGCCTAGGGATGTCTTCATAAGAAATGAGGTCACCTAATGATGCATATATTCAATATTCATTTCTAAAACAAATTATTCAACAAGTTTCCATGGAATTATTAATTATGCCTTGATTTAGGTTAATTAGATCTTAAGCATGTTTAAGCACTTTATGCACAAATTACTCAGATTGATCAGAATGCCTTGTTATTGGTCCAAAATTTGATTGGATTGGAATTAGAAGGCAATGCTAGATGTGTTGGATCCGTTATCCCATTTAGGATGTTGCCAACAACAAATAATGAAGGCACATGTCTTGTGTAAGATATTTGATAGGAAAGATCAATCCAGAGCACCTAGGTGCAAAATTAGCATTTTGACTTGAAATGATTTGATCAAAGTTAGCTGGCCCATAAATTGCATTACCCCATTTAATGATACTCTAGCCAAAATCAGCACTTGACTATGTCAATTTCACATCATTTAACATGTTTTAGTGTTTTTAGGCCAAATTGTGCATTTTAAGTGGAAATTGGTCAAAAGCCTAGTTGGAGGTCACCGGTGGCCATATTTAGGTGTACACAAAATCAACAAGAGTGACATGTGAATCAAGATTCATATTAATGAATTAGGGTTAGGGGGAACTATTAATCTTTGGAATAGTGGGAATATGATATTGAGATTTCAGATTAGGAAGTTAAATACTCCATGGGTTAGGATCAACCTCATGTTTATATTATTTTACATTATTAATGAACTTGATACATTAGTTTTCAAAAGAGGCAGTAACCCTCATGTGATGAGTCCATGGGCATCCTAGGAGTATATTATGAGATAATGGTAAATCAAGGACCATAAACTTAGTATATATAGTTTTGGGTCCAATATTAAGAGGGAGCCAAATACAACCAAGAATATTTTGATTGGTCTTGTTGAATCCAAGACATGTACAACAAGTTTTCTTGAGATGATATTTTCTATATTCAAGTTATTAAATGAGCCAAAGAGATGTCACATTAATTGCCAACCCCTTGCCTAATAATACTTTAAGAATGAGGGTGGTATTAATGGATTTTTTAATAAAAGGGGGTGGATCATCTACTCGAAATAGGATTTAATCATTGATCATGTCTTCTTCAAGGAACTCTATGAAAGGTTTTAAATAAGGATAAATGGATTCAATGAATGGTATGAACTTCTATTGGTTGAGGGTCCTAAGAATATGGTTCCTATTCTAAGGGAGATGGTTCTTTGATTTATTGGAGTTTTTTCATTAGAAATTTACGATGATAAGGAGAAGTGCAAACTAACCCCATGAGAGGATTTTTTAAGGCATAGAGTTGATTTCTTCTAATAAGTTCTAATGGGTTTTGAAATAAGGAGAACTAGCACAAGGCTTAGAAGGTAAAATATGTTTAGGAGGACTTAAAGTGGTTGGAGGTTTGAATGGAGGAGGTGGTTCCTCATTAGTTTCCAAAGATAAGTGAGTAGTAGTAGTATCTTTTAGAATTTATTCTTCTAAAGATAGTTTCTTTAGTTTAGTTAGAGGATCTTTGTGGGCTGGTTTGTGTTGATAATTGACCTTAGTCACATTTATGTATTGGGAATTGGTGTAGTATTGATCATAATCGATGCCAATCACACCAATATGTTTTTTTGGTTTTTGAGGGTTAGATGTAGAGAATTTTTTTGGATTGTTAGAAGAAGAAGCTTTGGAAGTTTGTTTCTTTTGAGAAGTGTTAATGCAATCTTGATGACATATTTTAATCATGGCATCATGATTGAATAAATCACCAAGCATAAAATAAATTAAACATTTTGTAAGCCCTCGACATGTTTCATGGGAATGACCTTTATCAATGTGGAACCCACAAAATTGATTAGGATCATACCATTTAGGGGGATTATTAGGATACATGAATGGTTTAGAGGGCGCTAAAAATTATTTCATTTATTGCACGATTAATGGCATATTACAAGGTTGGGAATTTTATGATTTGGATACTCATAATTTGGGTTGAAGGGATTTTGATTATCACATTGGTTGAATGTTAGAAAGATACCTTGATGAATTTATTATTTGGTTCAAACTGTTTCATTAAGAAGCCTTGATACTTAACATGGTCAAGAGCCTCAGTTAAAGCTTGGGGAGTGAAATTTTGAACCTTGTATTGGAGTGAAGGTGTTAATGTTATTATAAAGAGTTTGAATAAGTTATCATCAATCATGTTGTGATTGGCCTTGTGAGCCAAATATTTCCATCATTTGATAAATTCACAAGCTGATTCAGTAGGGGATTGCTTAGAATTGATGAAATGACTAAGACAATTTTTAGGAAGATTATTGTGTTTAAATTATTTGATTAGAAGTTTGACTAAATATTTTAGTTGCCATATATAATGTTGGATAAGTTGGTTATACCATTATAATACATCACTGATGAAGGTTTTAAATAAAATTTTGGTTGTGGTAAAAGTATTAGTTTGGATCCAATCTTTATAAAGATTACCAAATGCCTTAATAAAAGATATCGGGTCTTTAGTCTCATCATATTTAATAGTTGGAGATATATTACCAATATCAATAAAAATAATGAAATGGGCTAGAGGCTCATTTTGGATGTGTTGAAGCATTTTATTGTGCAGGATAGTTTGGGGAATGACATTACCCATGTCATCTCTCAGAGGTTAAAGAATAAAGTTTTGACTATATTGAGGGAGAAGAACAGGAGGTTGATTAGACATGTTGATCAAATGATTTTATAGATGCATCATTTGGGAGGTGTTAAATGTTTTCATGATGCTCATTTTTTTGCTATTTGTACAAGAATTTGAGTTGTGCCAATTAGTGGGTTAGTATTTATAGGAGGATTCCCCGAATTGGTATTAAGGGGAGGGTTTCTAGGTGGAAAATTCCTTGTGGGGTTATTGGATAGGATTGTGTCAATTACCCCACATTATGGTGAGATTCTTTAAGATGGAATTGTCTTGATAAGTATGAAAATGATCTGAACCACCAATCTTATCTATTGGAGTGATTTGAACCATGTTGCAATCAAAAGATGAGGGAGGAGAAGAGGTGATCCAAGAGTGAGGATCCTCTTGGGAAGTGAAGGTATGAATAAAAGATCATCCCTTCTAACATCTAAATGGATTTAGGTTATCCAAAAATATTATGATAGGGTATTTCATGATGCTTGAAGAAAGAATCTGAGATCAAGAAACAAGAAGGAAAAATAGGGATAGAGTCGGCCAGATAGAAAAATGTTGACTAAATGGTATATATTTGATTGGGATGATAGAGTATGTAAATAAAGTTCATTAAAAATGAAACCAAAAGACATGGTTGAGCTTGTTGACTATGTGCTACAAATGATAAAATTTGAAATAGGCTAGAGAGATACATAATCATATGAGTCAATTATGTATTGTAGATGAGGAAACTAAACATATGAGAACATACATAGTTGAATGGGTCAACAATGTACTTGAAAAGGGGAATCTGATCAGGCTAATAAGATACATAGCCGTTTAGGTAAATAAGATTGATAGTCTGTAAAAGAAAATGTTGATAAGAATGATAGTGTTCTAGAAACATAAAAAGATTTTGAAAAATAATATCTAAGAGATGAAATTAATACACAAGCAATTGGATCAATGTGATTGATCCAATTATAACACACATCATAAACCTTAAACCAATGCTAGCTAGTGCAAATTTTGTAATACAAAATACAATGATCAAAGAGCAAGTAGCAAATTTAAAAGTAAATGCTAACTAATTGGTCATTCCTAAGTGTTATTAATTTATAATAAAGTTTGAATATAATGTGATTGAATGTTGGCTATAAGAAGGAACTAGAAATCAGTCTAAGAATGGTTTTAGGAAGTTTAGGCTGAAAGGGATCTATATTGGTGATGGTAATGGATTGATATTAGGGCCTACCGCTCATTTCACAATCCCACAATGATAAGGGTGTTGGGAGCTTTACCAATATATACCATCAATGTAATGCCTCTCCTATTTATCTATCACTCCCTTGTTTACCTCAGCTCTTTAATTATGTTTAATCCACTTGGTGACTCTGTTAAACTTATGTCTAGTGTGTGATGCCCCTTGTTGGCTATTATTGAGCAATGTTTTCGGATCACAATTATTATTATTAGTTTAATTATATGAATTGTGTTGCTTTTAGTGTACCATGGATTTTGAATATGAGACAATAGTGCATTTAGTTGGATGTCATTGACTTTGATCCACACATATTGGAGAAGATAGTAATAACATCATTGATCAGTGTGTTTTTATAAAATTCAAGATAGGCACTCCAAAAATAATATCTCATTAAACAAATAATATTTTAAATAGATAAATTAAAACATATATACTAGGGCTATGATTTGTGCTTGAATATATATGATTATGTATTGATCTCAATAAATTTGGGTCATCATGCCTTGTCAGCGTTTCCTTATGTCTACACCAAATTATTATACAATGGAAATAAAATATTTACATTATTAACCAGCAATTTTATTAGATTTAACCATTTTTGTATACTATAATAATTATTATATTGTCATTTATAATGGTCTTATTAACTCACCCAATTAGATCTCATGGGGAGGCATTGGTCGAAGTGGATTTAAATTTTGGTGGGTGAACGACATCGAGGAAACATGTGGTCAAATCTAAGATATTAATCTCATTTTTGCACTTTTAAAATTTAAAAAGTTTAAATTTATATTTGAATTATTTTCTATCACCTAAAGACATGTCCTCCTAACCTCTTGTGCCATCTCTAGTAATGGGGAGTTGTTGTTCCTTCGCTTGTCAATTTAAATGTGGTTATTGACCAGATAATGGGGAGAAAATTATTTTATCAATAAGGGGGAGCTTATTTGAGAGGACATGGGGGACATTCATTTTGGAGGAGGAGATTGGAAAAGAGAAGGAAATGAGGAGCACATTCTGGTTGGAGGAGAAAACTTATAGAAGTGAAGTGAAGGTAGAGATTTCAAACGATAAATTAAACTCATTATAGCATTAAAAATAGGTAGCTATATAAAAACTATCTTAATACATAGTTGAAATGTGATGATGTAAATCATCCAAGTTCCACCAGTAATTTGATTTGATTTTTGTTTGAATCAATACGCCAATACATTTTTAGTATACCCTTTGAATAATGTTTTTACTCTTATCAAAGAAATACTAATTTTAGGATGTAAGATAGCTAATATATTTACATTCAATAATGAAGCCAAGAATACTAGACTCATTAAGAATACTAGTAATGTATAAATTTGTTGAGGAACTCAAGCCATTTAATTTTTTAAATAACAATGAAATAAATAATGAGTCATATACCTATTATGGTAGTGATGGGTGATGCTAGAAGGTAGAAAATAATATCTTGGAATGAATTTTTATTTTGAATTGTATCCTACTATCTCAGCTTCAAACAACCTCTACGAATGCATCAAACCTACATATAACAATATGATACTATGTATGGATACATGCATGCTTGGGCCATACATTATGTTTATTCTTGTAATTAATAATGAGGTGATGCAGTTGGATGACCTAGAAAGGCCTATAGAAAAATATGAATAGACTCCTTTTACTTTGGATGTAACACCTTATTCAATTAGGTTTTTTATTATAATCATGTATTGTAGCACTTCCCTTCATTACTAGTGGGATAACAAAGAGTTGAGTATTTTAAACTTGTAATTTCACAAGCTGCAGCTATAACAATGAAAAAGAGAACGATGAGAACATATAGATAAATACAAAGACAAAATTTTACCTTTCGATTATTTAGTGATGGTTGGAGCTTTAGTCTGGATTTGATATGCTAATGGCATCATGCCTTTACCAGTAGGTAGGAAAACAAAGAAACATAAGCCTGTATAACCTTGCATAATAATTTTTACATTGGAAGATTATGAGTTTGGTCTACCCAAATATTTGTATGGAAATGACTGAATGGAAGCCATTTTTTTGGGTGCCTCATCTCTTTGAATGGTTTAAAAAAGAATATACTTAATAAAATTTGTTATCACTCATACCTTTTTTTCACTATTATTTGCTATCAATTTGGGCATAAATCTAGAAGTGTAACACCATTTTCCTCTTGGTAAAGTTATCAAAAACAAAATAAAAAGGACTAGAATGTTGAGTTGTGGAGCTAAAAGCTTCACTGATGAGCTAATGTGGAGGTTGCTGGGCTTACACAGTAACCGACATCAGTCAGAACTAATCGACATCAGTTAGAAATTGACTGGCATCAGAAACATAGGTCAGAACTGACCGACATCAGTCAGGGGTCGGCCGGCATCGGTCATCTGTAGACTGACACCGACTTTTGTGTGTTTCCAGAATTGCTATTTTTAGACGAACAATCAGTTTGCATGTAAAGATCAAAATTAGTCTTGAGTCTATTTTTCTAATTATTGTTTGCTTTCAATACTATTTAAGAGACCCATGGGGTAGTATTGTAAGAAAGGGGTGAGTAAGATCAATTAGATCTGTAAGGTGCAAGATCAAGAAGATCTGCAAGAATAACTTAGTATTTGAGTTGGTTGTAATTGATTGAGAGAGAGAGAGAACTCTTGAGGGAGAATTACTGTACATCTGAGAGGTGTGAGAAGAGAGAGATTTCTTCATTGTATTTCCTTTTAGAAGAGTTTAATATAGATTGTATTGTTTCTCATATCTCCTATTCTTTGTTGTTTCTGATTTCTAGTTACTTATTACTTCTGGTTCAATTTCGTGTTTAGTTGCTTATACAAAAGTAATCAATTGTACTCCAAGGTCCTGACAACTGGTATCAGAGCTATGTGTAGATCCTAACAAGTGGTATCAGAGCCAGGTTGAAGAAAAGCTCAGAGCAGGTTAGTGTTTGTTGATTACAAAATTCACTCACAGGGGTTTCTGATTGATTGGTAGTAAAGCAATGGCAGAAGAAAGTAAACTAAGAATGGAGAAATTCAATGGCAAGAATTATCAATTATGGAGGATGCAGATTGAAGATTATCTGTATCAGAAAGATCTATACTTACCGTTGAGTGGGGTTTTAAGGAAGCCCACAGATATGCAAGATGAAGAATGGAATGTTCTTGGTAGAAAGGCTCTTGGATTTATAAGGTTGAGCCTGGCATCTTTTGTGATTTCCAACTTATCACAGGCAAAGACAATGGTAGAGTTAATGGATACTTTGGAAAATTTATATGAAAAACCCTCAGCTTCGAATAAGGTATATCTTATGAAGCAATTATTTAATTTGCAAATGCAGGAAGGTGGATATGTATCTAGTCATCTTAATGATTTCCATGGAATTGTAAATTAGTTAAATTCAGTCAAAATAGTTTTTGATGATGAAATTAAGGCTCTCTTAATCTTATGCTCTTTACTTGAAAGTTGGCATAGTTTGGTAATGGCAGTAGGTAATACTGCATCTGCTTCAAATATCTTGAAAGTTGATGATGTTGTTAGTGTAATCTTGAATTAAGAAATTTGCAAGAAAAGCACAAGGGAAACATCAAGTAATGCTTTAAGTGTTGAAAGTAGGGGAAGGAAAAGAGAGAAGGGCAAGCAAGGGAAATCAAGGTCAAAGATGGGAAGAAGATCCAAATCCAGAAATGGAAGAATAACTTGCTAGAATTGTGGAAAGAAAGGGCATGCAAAGAAATATTGTTGGTTGAAAGAAAATCAGCATGAAGGTAATAAAGAAGTAAAAGATGTAGGTATTATTGCACAGGATGCTCTTATATTTTCTTTAGATAATAAGGTAGAATCATGGGTTTTAGATTCTGGTGCCTCTTTCCATGCAACCCCAAATAGAGAATTTTTCAATGATTATGTCCACGAAGACTTTGGAAAAGTTTATTTAGTGGATGATGAGCCTTGTCAAATTGTTGGCAAAGGAAAAGTGCACTTGAAATTGTAGAATGGAAACACATGGGTTTTGAAGGATGTCATGCATGTACCCATCATGAAGAGGAATCTTATTTCTGTAGGAAAGTTGGGTGATGAGGGTTGCACAGTAACTCTCACAGCTGAATCTTGGAAAGTTTCCAAGGGTGCACTCGTATTAGTAAGAGGTAAGAGAGTAGGTACACTTTATCTATCTACTTATATTATTGATTATTATCCTTCTATTTTATCTACTTCAAATATAGATGCAAAATTGTGGCACTGTAGGCTTGGTCACATGAGTGAGAAGGGAATAAAAGTTCTTAAGTCAAAAGGTAAGCTTTCAGATTTGAAAAGCATAGATCTAGATTTTTGTGAGCATTATATTTTTGGGAAATAGAAGAAAGTGAGGTTTCTCAAAATTGGGTCAACAAAGAAGAAGCACAAGTTGGAGCTTGTTCACACAGACATGTGGGGACTAGCTCAGGTAGCTTCTATTGGAGGATCATAGTATTATGTTTCTTTCATTGATGATGCTACAAGAAATGTATGGGTTTATTGCATAAAGAGAAAATCTGATGTTTTTGACACATTTAAGAAATGGAAAGCCGTGATGTAGTTTTCAATGAGAAGGTGATGTACAGTGATCAAATCAAGAGGCTAATTAATTCTGAGCAGGGAAATCTTGATTTGGAAGAGGTTATGATCCAAAATGAGCTCACAGGTAAAAATCATCACTCACAGGAAAACACAGAGACTGGCGTTGATCAGGTGGAAACTAATGTCCGTCAAGTAGAAATTGATGTCGATCAGGTGGAATTGACGTTGGTCAGGTGTAGACCAACATCGGTCATAGAAGACTGAGATCGGTCAATGACAAAAATAAATTTGGGTAGATAACAAGCTGTAAATGAGTCTCAAATGCCCATAAGGAGGTCTAAAAGGGTAAGTAAACCTCTAATTCATTATTCCCCTTATTTGTACTACTTGTTGCTCATTGATGGTGAAGAACCAAAAATTTTTGATGAGGCAATGCAGGTAGAATCCAAGAAATAGTGGGATCATGGCATGAATGAGGAAATTGATTCCTTGGAAGAGAATCATACGTGGGATTTGGTTGAGTTGCCAGCTGAAAAGAAAGCACTGAAAAACAAATGGGTATACAGGTTAAAGAAAGGAGAGAATGGACAAATGATGTTATTGTATGTAGATGATATGCTTGTTACAGGTTCACACATGTAGAAAATTACTGAGCTTAAGGTAAAATTAGCTCACACATTTGCCATGAAGGATTTAGGAGAAGCAAAGAAAATCTTTGACATGAGTATTAAGAGAGACAAGAAAAATCACAGTTTGATTTTGTCTCAAGAGGATTATGTGAATAAGGTGTTGGAGAGGTTCAATATGCAGGATGCAAAACCGGTAAGCACACCTATGGCTGAACACTTCAAGTTGAGCAAAGAATAGTGTCCTAAATCACATGATGAGGTTGAGTAAATGAGTAGAGTTCCATATGCTTTAGCAGTTGGGAGCTTGATGTATGCACTGGTATGTACTAGACCTGATATTGCCCAAGCAGTGGGAGTTGTCAGAAAATTTATGGCCAATCTAGGAAAGGAACACTGGAAAGTAGTTGAGTGGATTCTAAGATATCTGAGAGGGACCAGTAGTAGGAATTTATGCTATGGAGGGTCAAACACTTCTCTACATGGGATTCAGATATGGCAGGCGACTTGGATGGCAGGAGAAACACCACAGGATATGTGTTCACTGTTGGTGGAATGGTAGTTAGCTAGATTTCAAAGTTGCAGAAGGTTGTTGCCTTGTCTACTACAGAGGCAGAATACATTGCAGTCATAGAGGCTGGCAAGGAAATGGTTTGGATGACTCAGTTCATGGAAGAGTTGGGAAAGGAGCAAGAGAGTTGCAGATTGTATAGTGATAGTCAAAGCACAATTCATTTGGCAAAGAATTCAGCCTTTCATTCAAGAACCAAACATATACAGCTTAGGTACCACTTCATTAGACAAGTATTGGAGGATGGACAGTTGAAGCTAGAAAAGATCCATATGAAAAAGAACCCTATGGATATGTTAACAAAGCCAGTAACAAAGGAGAAGTTGAATCTTCATTCAACTTTTGTTAGTCTTCAAGATTGAACTTGAAGAGGGAGAAACAAGCTAGAGAAATAAGCTAGAGGATGTTGTTGTATAGGTACAGGTGTAGTTGTTTATCTCCAAATGGGAGAATTGTTGAGTTATGGAGCTAAAAGCTTCACTGATGAGCTAATGTGAAGGTTGCTGGGCTTACACAATAATCGACATCGGTCAGAACCAATCGATATCGGTTAGAGGTCAACCGGCATCGGTGACATAGGTCAGAACTGACCGACATCGGTTAGGGGTCAGCCGGCATCGATCATCTGTAGACCGACACTGACTTCTATACATTTCTAGGCATTTCTAGAATTGCTATTTTTAGATGAACAGTTAGTTTGCATGTAAAGACTAAAATTAGTCTTGAGTCTATTTTTCTAATTATTGTTTGCTTTCAATACTATTTAAGAGGCCCATGGGGCAGTATTGTAAGAAAGGGGTGAGCAAGATCAATTAGATCTGCAAGGTGCAAGATCAAGAAGATCTGCAAGAACAACTCAGTATTTGAGTTGGTTGTAGTTGATTGAGAGAGAGAGAACTCTTGAAGGAGAATTACTGTACATCTGAGAGGTGTGAGAAGAGAGAGATTTCTTCATTGTATTTCCTTTTGGAAGAGTTTAATATAGATTGTATTGTTTCTTGTATCTCCTATTCTTTGTTGTTTCTAATTTCTAGTTACTTATTACTTCTGGTTCAATTCCGTGTTTAGTTGCTTATACAAAAGTAATCAATTATACTCCAAGGTCCTGACAACTAGTATCAGAGATCTAAACACTAACAAGTGGTATCAGAGCTATGTGTAAATCCTAACATAGAATTATGATTGTTATACCTACATACCTCCATTTCTTTGTCAATAAATAATCTAAGCCTAATTGTTATTGAGTACCAAGACATCTGTATTTTTATTAGTGTCAGGTGTGTTTGTTTACTTACCCAAGGAAAATAGTTGTAACGCCCTTCATCCGTGGAAATAATAAAACATTTTATAACCCTTATACTTTAAATATATGTTTGGCATCATGTTTTTAGTTATATATTATTGGAATATTTACATATGTGCAATTTTTAATAATTTGAGTAGTCTACAAAAACAAAAAAATGAAAAAAAGGACTACACATTACTCCTTGTTTAGACATATCTCTTATTATCAAAACACCTCATTAGGGAGGCTAAATGCATGTATATATAATCCTTTTATATCTACTAATTCACATTTTTCCTAAGGCTCTTCCTAAATAGTAATGCCTCATTATATTAGGAAAATAATTAAACAATGTTACTTTTCATTATAAATTTTAGTTTCCTACAGACTTCGAATAAATGTATAAAAAATGATATTTAGATAAAAAAGAACTAAAATGTAACACATTTCCTATATATATATATATTAATATCAGGTAATATAAATAAAAGCTAATAAAGTAGCTCCTTGATATTTAATTAAGATATGAGTTAAAGGAATAAATAAAAGCATTTGATTATTCTCTAAAATTGGAGCTTAAATAATAACCTTGAACTGCATTAAGGTTGAGACTAGATTGTCTAGTTTGTAAGTTTAAACAATAACATCTTGAATATGTCCTTTATATAGTTAATCAAACCATTTATCTCATTACATTGTCAAATTAATTGGGGATATATGATTTCTTAACCAATTGGGTAAAATTTCAATTACTTATTAATGATTTAATTCTTCATCTATCATTTATAAGGATGAATAAGTTGAGATTATAGGATTATTGGAAACTTTCAATTTTGTTTAGAACGAATAGTAATTATGTAACCTAAAGGGTTATAAAGGATGTTTTATGATTGTGTCTACCTTAAATGAGAGATGACTCCTATTTACCTTGACATAAGATTTTCACTCTTGATAAATATGAATCATCAGTTTTATGCTGCTAAACATAGAGATTTACTTTAGTTGCCAATAATAGTTTTACCACTATTTAAGATTGAAATGTAATCCTAGACACTTATGGTATATAACAATAAATTATAACAATATAACAAGAGAGTTTATAGAAAAATTCATCCTTGCATTTGAATAGTGGGTCATTGGTGGTTATAAGGTGATAACTAAAATTGATAAATGTTGATACTCAGGAAAAAATCTAAGTTGCATTATAGAAAGGAATAGAATATGATGACATAGGTAAGTCATAAGATGAAATGTTTAGACTCATATGCATTTTGAGACTTTGAAGACTATATACTTAAAAATCCAAGCCCGAATCCGGACCACTTTATGAGAAATCTAAGTTTTAAGGGAATGTATTATTTAAACAACATCAATATATTATTACAATTTAGATTAATAAGATTCCTAATGAAAATTGGTACATCTACTACCTTACTGTTAAACCTTTAAATACTATCATTTTCATCTTGAGAGAGTAAATTATTGAAGTATTTAATAAAATGTAATACAATCTCACTTATGTAGATATTACACCTTTGGAGATGGTATTATGGATTAGAATCACATAATGGTGATCTTATAAATCTATTGGTCTAAGTGAAAAACTATTTGAAATCCTTTTGTATGCAATTAAAGTCCAGAGTGTGGAAGTGTATGAGGACATGAAAGTGATGATGGTCATCATTAGTCCTAGTTTATACATGTTTGACGTGAGTGATGTGGTTGTAAAGATTATTAAGCCTTTGTTCTGTAAGTGAGGCACATGTTTATCCTTAACTCCTTGTATGTGATCTTGCAATAATGTTTTGAGTAGGAATGTATAGTTTTAATAGTCATGGTGTTTAAGAAATTATTTGGGTGAACTATAGTCATCCCTAATTTTATAAATATAGGTGACATTGTAGATATGTAGGGAAATTTAGGGAGTGAGCATGGGCATAAAAAAACTAATCCTAGGTTGTTTTCATAAGTGTGACATTTATGATTAACCTAGTGTGATCTTGAAACATGTGTCATGTTTAGATATCTTTTTTAGGTGGATTATTGGAATATGGGTTCCTTTATTATTCCTATTGACCCTTACTTATGTGTAAGTCTTAGACTTGTTGGATGAATGAAACTTTGGATTCCTCGTTATGTTGGACTTTTAACTGTATGATTCATACAAGTGATTGGTGCATGTACATGATCATTTAAAGCCAAGCACACTTACCATAATGTGCATCCTTAATGTAATTTGTTTGAGTTAATAACTATTTGAGATTGTTGAGTCATATTTTGTTGGATCAAAGAATGTGGGTCCCTTTATCATTATTTTTATTTCCATCAGAGTTCTTATGTGAGAGTGTTTGGGTAAGCACACAGACATTGATTAGTAAGTTGTTAAGTTATAAGAAACTTGAGTGTGTTGTATATCCTTGTGATTGATGTTTAGAGTTTTAGAAGCTCATATGTGTCACAATTAGTTTATTCCCTAATGGCTTAGAGTGCTAACCTATTTGGTGATGATGTCTCATTGAGACCTTCACAAGTGAATGGATAAATACATCAGACCCTATTTCTGAGGAATGAATATGTAGGTTGCCCAAGTTATGGTGGGAGCATCAAGTCTAGTTACATAGGCTAGGTTAGGGTAGTTTTTTATCATCTTTTGTTTGGGTTTATTTGATAATGTTTGAGTTAAATATTATTATAATATGAATTAATGTTTCATTGCATAATTGTGTCTCACACTATGCTATAATGTTAATAGGATTACACAATAGTTAAACAACTATGTACTCGAAGTTAAGCATCATTTTATTAAGTTAAAAAATAAATTACATGGGATTTTGGCACAAAAGTTTTGGGCATTACATTTTGGTATCAAAGATAGGTATAACATTAGGAAATTTGAGGAAACTTTATATAAATAGTTCAATTACCTTGATAAAGAAATAGATAACAAAATGTGCATTTTTAATTTGGTTAGTATGATTCATGAGAATTTTTACATAGAGGTAAGATATCAGATGTGATTTTTAGTTGGTCAGAGACTTCTCAGATGGTCAATTACTTCTCGATGAGTTAGTGAGATATTATAGTATGATAATTTTGAAAATATAGGTTCAGGGACTCTTATAGTGACAAAGACATCCATAATGAGGAATGCTAGTTGAAACAGTTTAAATTCAAGGTTTGTTCAATAGGAAAGACATGTACATTTTCATATGAGGCACTTTGATACCATGCACATAAATGTTCCATTTATGTTCACCTTGTGGATACGACAATGGTAGATGATTATCAGCAATGTCATCCAGGATGATAGATGTACATTGGTTAGACCAATGAGATTATTATGACACTTATGAGATACCAATAAATTGTGCAATATTTTGTGATAAAATTTATTCTAGCTATTGTGAAACTATGTAACCATCATATTTGAGCTACACATGTAACCTTAGTGTGTGAAGTTGGTGTTGTGTTTTTATAATTATAAGATTATGTGTAAACCCCAGTAACATTTGTTCACTCATTTAAACTTGTAAATAATGGAATTGTGCTATGTAACCAACCTTTTTATATGAATGATGTGTGTGTATGATCGAATAATTGCATGAGGTTAGGTTGTTAAGGTCATTTGTATTACTATGTAGTGTTGTGGCTTACCTTATATGTAACCCATATGTGTAAATTTTGTGTGAAATAACAACCCTTCCTAAAATCAATTAATGTCTCAATGAAACTATTGATTGTGGTGATGTATAGTTGTAAACTATGGTATAAACCCTCTCTATATTACCTTGGGACATTGTGATGCTAAGCACGGTGATTGTTATTTTTAATCCTTTTTTGATAGTTCAAATATTTGTAACAAATTACAATTGTCAGTGACCGACACTCAAACGCAAACAATTTTCACGTTATAGTATTTTGGCCATATATAATTTCAATGAGTTATGTTTTGATAGGGTTATTTTCTATGAGCTATACTAGGTGACAACATTTTTGTTACATGATAGTTAGAGATGTGATCTAATACAGTTACATTTGGTACTTTTATATCACTGGGATACCATGTATGAGAGTTTTTATTTATTATTATTCATCAGCTACATCTGTTTGTTTATTATTATGGACCATATGCCTATGTCGATGATGTAGTTCAATTTTCTAGATGGATAGTGGATTATTATTATATCAGTAATGGTTAGTGAGCCATATTTCTTATGTTGATGATGTAGTTCAATTTTCTAGATGGCTAGAAGATCACTGATGCCCTCTTACCTTATTCTTTCTCCCCTTGGGTGACTTATGTTTTACCAAATTTAATTTTAATTTATTTGAACACCTTATTTTAATTTGAATTGAAACTAGTACTATTTTTCTTGTCTTTTAATATTTTAATCAATTGGTCGATCATAAAAATTGTTAACTTTTTCCATTAAGTTTTCTTTTTGTAGGATCACCTAGTCCCTTTTTAGTGATTTTGCTTTTATATGCTCGATTTAATTTTAAAATTTATTTTGATGATTATTAGTGATGGTTTCACATATTTTCATATGTGTGTAACTATTATCCCTGTGGTGTGGTGTGGGGGAGGAGAAGTAGCTTAGAATATAGCTAGTGGGTTGAGATGGGAACTTGTCGCACATGTTCATGATATAATTCTTGCCACCTAACCAGATGTGGTGATTTTATATATACATGGTCATTTCTTGGGAATATGATGTTGTTTGGGAGGTCTAAGTAGATGATTTGGTATATATTGATTACTTGGTTGATTTTGCATATGCATTGATTGTTGATTTAGTATGGTATAATATGATTTAATATGGCTCGATAGTGCTCAATTTTTCTCTGTTAAAGTTAGTAAAAAATAAATAAAAAGACAAAAATTATTATTGTTATACTTTCATACCTTTATTTCTTTACCGATAAATAATCTAAGCCTAATTGTTATTGAGTAAACAAGACATCTATATTTTTTTTAGTGTCGGGTGTGTTTGTTCACCTACCCAAGGAAAATAGATGTAACACCTTTCATCTGTGGAAATAATAAAACATTTTATAACCCTTATACTTGAATGATATGCTTGGAGTCATGTTTTTAGTTATATATTATTGGAAGATTTACATCTGCATAATTTTCAATAAATTGAGCAGTCTGTAATAAAAAAAGGACTATGCATTATTCCTTATTTAGATATTTCTCTTATTATCAAAACACCTCATTAGTGAGGCTAAATGTATGTACATATAATCCTTTTGTATCTACTAATTCAATTTTCCTAAGGCTCTTCCTAAATAGTAACACTTCATTATATTAGAAATGATTAGATAATGTTATATTTCATTATAAATTTTAGTTTCTTGTTAACTTCGAATAAATGTATAAAAAGTGACATTCATATTAAGAGGAACTAAAATGTAACCTATTTCCTGTAGATTATTATTTTTTGTTTTTTATGTCAAGTAATATAAATAAAAGCTAATAAAGTATTTCCGTAATATTTAATATATGAGTTAAGGGAATAAATGAAAGCATTTGATTATTCATTAAAATTAAAGCCTAAATAATAACCTCAAACTGCATTAAGGTTGAGACTAGATTGTATAGTTTTTGAATTTAAATAATAATATCTTAAATGTGCCCTTTATCTAGTTAAGCAAACCATTTATGTCATCAGATTGTCAAATTAAGATTGATTAAATAAAATATTTTAATAATGTCCACAAACCAAGTAGTCTATAATATTTTTTGAGGATAAAGCTTCACGTTATCATGACATTTTGATATATGATTTCTTAACCAATTAGGTAAAATGTTGATTACTTATCAATGATTTAGTTCTTCATCTATCATTTATAAGGACAAATAAGTTGAGATTATAAGATTATTGGAAACATTCTATTTTGTCTAGAATGAACAATAACTACATAAACCCGAAGGGTTATAAAGTATGTTTTATGATTGTGTCTAGCTTGAATGAGAGATGACTCCTATTTACCTTAACATAAGAGTTTCATTCTTGTTAAATAAGATTCATTAGTATTACACTGCTAAACGCAAAGATTTACTTTAGTTGTTAGTAATAGTTTTACCACTATTTAAGTAACCTTGAAATGTAATCCAAGACACTTATGATATATCATAGTAGATTATAATAATCTAACAAGAGAATTTACATAAAAAAATCATCCTTGCTTTTGAATAGTGGGTAATTGGTGCTTATAGGGTGATAACTAAAATTGATAAATTTTGATACTTAGGGAAAAATCTAAGTTGCATTATATAAAGTAATATAATACCATAACATAGGTAAGCCTTATGATGAAATATTTAGGCTCATGTGCATTTTGAGACTTTGAGGAATATATAATTAAAAATTCAAGTCTGAATCTGGACCACTTTATGGGAAATATAAGTTTAAGGGAATGTATTATTTGAACAACATCAATATATTATTTTAATTTATGTTTAATAAGACTCCTACTGAAAATTGGTACATCTACTGCCTTGTTAAATGTTTAAATTCTATCATTTCCATATTGAGTGAGTAAATTAGTTAAGTATTTAATAAAATGAAATACAACCTTAATGTTGTAGACATTATACTTTTGGAGATGGTATTATGGTTTGGAATCACATAGTGGTATTCTTATAAATCTATTGGTCTAAGTGACAAACTATTTTAAACCCTTTTGTGTGCAGTTAAAGTCCATAGTGTGGCATGGTATGAGGACATGAGAGTGATGATGGTCATCATTAGTCCTAGTTTATACATGTTTGATGTGAGTGATGTCATTATAAAGACTATTGAGTCTTCTCTATGTAATTAAGGAATGTGTTTATCCTTACCTCCTTATATGTCATTGTGCAATAATGTTTTGAGTAAGAATGTATAGTTTCAATAGTCAAAGTGTTTAAGGAATTGTTTGGGAGAACTATAGCTAGCCTTGATTTTGCACATATAGGTGACATCATAGATATGTAGGGTAGTTCAAAGAGTGAGCATGGGCATAAAAACTAATCCTAGGTTGTTTTCATAAGTCTAACGTCTATTATTAACCTGACGTGTTCTCAAAATATTTGTAATGTTTAGACATCATTTTTGGGTGGATTATTAGAGTATGGGTTACTTTATTATTTTTGTTGACTTTGTTTGTGTGTAAGTCTTAGTCTAATGAGTTTTTGGCTCATTGGATGAATGAAACTTTGGATTCCTTGTTATGTTGGACTTTTGATTTCATGATTCATATCAGTGCTTAATGCACGTGCATGATCATTTAAATCCTAACACACTTACCATAATGTGCATCCTTAATGTAATCTTTTTGAGTTGATAACCAATTTATATTGTTGAGTCATCTTTCATTGGATCAAGGAATGTGGGTCCCTTTACAATTGATTTTATTTCCGTTGGAGTTTTTATGTGAGAGTGTTTGTGTAAGCACACAAACATTGATTAGTTAGTTGTTAAGTTATAATTGACTTGAGTGTGTTGTATAGTCATGTGATTGATGTTTAGAGGTTTAGAAGCTCACCTATGTCACAATTAGTTAATTCCTTATTGTCTTAGAATGTCAACCTCTTTGATGATGATGTTTAATTAAGACCTTCAAAAGTGAAAGGAGAACTACATTAGACCTTGATTCCAAGGCATAGATATATAGGCTACCCAAGTTGTGGTGGAGGTATTGGTTTTAATTTCTTAGGCTAGGTTAGGGTGGTTTAATGTCATCCTTTGCTTGGTTTTTTATGATAATTTTTTAATTGAATATTATTATAATATGAATTAGTGTTTTACTACATAATTGGATGTGTCACACTCCACTATAATGTTAACAAAATTACATAATAGTTAAACCACCATATAACCGAAGTTAAGCATCATTGAATTAAGTTTAAAAAAAACTACATGGTATTTTAGCATGAAAATTTTGGGCATTACAATAAACCATGTGTTTATACTTGTCTAGAAAACCAACTTGGCTTCCCCCTTGGTGATGAAATCCAAGTAGGTAGACCCTGGAAAGACAAAAGTTTAATGTTTTTTGTGCGTAAAGTAATTTGTAAGTGTGTGCAAAAGAGAATAGTGTGACTAAATAGTAATGTGAAAAATCACCTAATTAATTTATGTTTATTACTCTAAGAATGTAAGAAATTGAAAAAGGTGAATTAATTACTAGAAAAAGAGGTTAATTATTGAATTGTGAAGAGTACATAATTGGTTCAGGTAATATTATATGCAAATAATGTAGAATAGAAACGATTGGGTCATTAATGTTTTGTGGAAACAAGATCTATAAGAACATAGTCAAATAGGTTGACTATGTCTTCGAGATATAAAATATGCTACATAACTATGTCAACCTAGTCGACCTAGTTGGCTATAGGGTTGTAGTTTTACAATTTAATTTTTTTTGAAAAACAACATTAAAAAAGGAAAATTGAAATGACATAAAAGGTCTTAATGAACCTTGGTGGGCTTGAAGATTTTTAGACTGAAAAAAATTATGCTATAATGCTTAAGTTTTGATTCAAAAAAAATTCTAACTGAGTCAACTGGTTTGATGGAGTTTGAAAAACCTATGTGCAAAAAAATAATTTGTGAATAAAGTCGACTAGTTTGACTATGTTTGTAGACCTGTATGCTAAAAGAAGAGAATTATGAACAAAGTTGACTGGTTCAAGTATGTATGCAAATCTAAAACTAAAGAAGAAGACTATGTTGAGATGATCGATCCATTAACTTGTATGTGGAGAAGAACTACACATATAAAACAATGTCATTTTAGAGAGACTGTGTTAAACCTATGCACATATTGTTATAACTATACCAACATGTTCTATACAATACTACAAAAATATAAATATATAATATAATGATAAATTGAAAATGTGAAAGAAAACTTAAAAAGGTTTTATTCATGTCAAGTTCACCATAATGTATACAAAGGGAAATGTAACTAATCTATTAATCAATCCTATCTCAGAGAAGATAAATCCTACTTACACTTCTGATTGTTGATACATTAGATATTTGGGGTCATGATCAAGATGGATTTGCTAGCCATAACCAATTGATCTCTTACCATAATAACATCACTAGAGAGGGTTCTAAAGCCTCTAGTCAAGCAACACCTTATACTAACCCTAACTAAGTCCTATGTTTTTATATTCATAAAGTATAATGATAAGTAAAGTAAAGTCTAATCTATTACTAACTACAGCTTGTGGCATAAAGTGGGGGTAATAAATATAAAAATTAAACATGCATAGGAGAATCCTAATTAATCTATGTATAGGTAAAACCCTAATGCATGGAGAGATCAATATATTCAAAAGCCATTATTTATGCTACTTCTATATACTAAAATAGAGGAGTAAAGTTAGAGATACTTACCTTGAAGACACTCATTGAGACTCAATCGCTCTCTTAGCCAAAGGTGATTTGAAAGAGGTTGTTTTGGTTTATAAGGATCACTAAGAAATACCAAAGCATCCAATACTTTTGCACAAGACAATATTCTTCTCCAAGTATAAAATCTAAGCAATAACTCCTCAAGTATAATGGTGGAAGAACATATTGTAAAGAAGTGAAAATCAATAATTAAATATTATATCTTTCTAAGAAATGGTAACATTAATGTGTGTGTGTGTGTGTGTGTGTGTGTGTGTGTGTGTGTGTGTGTGTGTGTGTGTGTGTGTGTGTGTGTGTGTGTGTGTGTGTGTGTGTGTGTGTGTGTGTGTGTGTGTGTATTTGAATCTAACCCTAAAACCTTTTTGAAAGTTTAGTCAACATGGTCGAATCAATCAACTCTATAGCGTTAATTGATTAAAATAATTTGGATCCCGATCTAGGTCCACCAGAGCTAAACTAGACCTGTAATGTGATTTTAAAAATTTAAATATAGGGTCAACCTAGGCTAACTATATAATATAAACTATAAAAAATGGTTTTAGGGTTAGGTAGGTGGTGAATTGCTTGGAGTAGTGTGCAAGAGAGGAGGCAAGGCTTAGTGAAGAACATAAGAGAAGGTTGTGTAGATAAAAAGTGGTTATAAAAGGAACAACAATCCTATGAAGCACCAATGGTATGCCCGTACCTTTCTTGATATACCCTTTAAGGCATGCATTTAGAGAGATTGAGACTTGATGGGTTATTGTAAGAGAGAAAGCATCAATAACTGATAAATTTTGAAAATATTATGTGTATATAGGATCCACTCATTGGGGTCAATCAAATGAAAAATTTATTTAATCTACATTAGACTCCATGTGGGTAAAAAGTGGTCATGGCCTCTCTATATCTAGAACTTGAGCATTTCATTTGGTATAGATGGTTGTGTGCTCAAAATAAAAATAAGGGACTTCAGGTTACCCAGTCTATATTTTTTTCAGAGATGTAGCTCCACTATCACAATAATGTCTTAGAAAACTACTTTAGTCAACTAGCCAAACTATGTCAAATAAGGACTATAAAGGATTATATTCAATAATTCTAAAATCTCTCCTTACATATGGATGGCATTATTGAGGTAAATTTGGCTAACCTATTATTGGGTGGTCTTAAATATATCATCCAAGGAGGTTCACATGTTTGGTCCCAATTCAGTATATGAAGTGATCTAATAGTATGCATGGTAGAAGAAAATGATTTTATCAAACAAAGACATTTTACTAATGTTCATGTTGACCAAATTTTGGCCCTTTAGGCCAAAACTGGGCACTCCTATTTGTAAAAAATCATCTAAATCTATATCTTTGGCTAGGTCCATTACTTAGCTTTTCTTCAAAAGAAGTGTTGTTTGTCAAAGCCCCAAAAAATATACAAGTCTATTCCTTCTGAAAAGTTCATTTTTGGTCTTTTCTAAGCCTTTGCCTAATTCTTTTGAGTTTTTATTCTAAGCCTTTGCTAAATTCTTTTAGACTTTTCGTCCGAATCTTTTTCTTAAGTGTATTTATTTCAAACTTTTCATTTGATGGAATTCTTTTGAAAAAATGGTCCAAGTAAACTTTTTCTAAGGGTATGTTACAACTTTTTTGAAGGGTATGTTCCATTTTTCTAAAGGGCATCTTTTTTTGAAAAAAGGTCCACTTCAACTTTCCTGAAGGGTACTTTCCTTTCGGGAAAAGGTCCACTTCATTTTTTCTGAAGGATCATTTGCAAATTTCTTGAAGGATATTTTCTTTGGAAAATGGTCACTTTCATTTTTCCGAAGGGTCACTTGCATTTTTTCTGAAAGGATATTTGCAAATTTTTCAAAGGACCTTTTTAGGCTAAGTGGACACTTCCAATTTTCCTGAAGGGGTCATTTTCAAAAGGGCCGAAAGGAATTTTCTTGGAGAAATGGTCACATTTTTGTTGAAGGATACTTTGCAATTTTTCCAAAGGACCCTTGCCTTTTCAAAGGGTACCTTACAACTTTTCTAAAGGGATGTTTTCAACAAGCTGAAGGGTACTTTCATTTTTGTAGAGGGCACTTAGCAGAAAGTCTAAAAGAATTCTCTTAGGAAAATTCTCTGTAGAAATTATCCAAACAAAATCCTAAATGAATATTTTTGATGAAATGGACCAAATGAAAATTCTGAAGGGATACTTGCAAGAAGCCAAAGGGTATGTTCATTTCAAAAAGGGCCTTTTTCACTTTGCCAAAGGGTCATTTTAAAGGACCAAAAGGGCCAAATGAAAAGTCTGAAAGAATTATTTTGGAAAGATTGTCTGAGGAATTCTTTCAAAAAAATTGTTGAATACAAAGGAAGCAAAAGGGAAAACAAAAAATGACCATGGGAAAAATGTCTGAAGAAAATGCTTGAAGAGTGATGACCCACAAAACATATATTTTAGATTATGAAAACTAGCCATTGGAGTTTAAAAGAAAAGCTCGACGAGAACCTAAAGATGAAAAAGAGATAAAAATGGCAAAATGTAATTAAGGTTTTGGTTCAATTGTAACAAATGTAACTAATGCTTTTGGTTCAGTTGTAACTTATTGTAAATGATCCATTCAATGACATGGCATACCTCACCCACTTATCTCCCATGCAAATGTAACTGATTCTTTTAATATGACACATGTCTAAGTGACCCTTGGACTTCCTTTGATTGCTCTACCTCTTAAGGCTATATATATGCATTCTCTTGGCTCATTTCATAGCCTCCACTAGTTATTGAAAAAAATCTAGCTAGATTTATACTTTTAAAACTCTTGGAGAAATATATAAGTGATTTCACCATTCATACATTGTACTATTGAGTATAGGTTTGAATCTTGTTGATAATGACTAGTGAAAGAGTTACTTTTCTATCATGTCAATCTATGGTCACTTACCCATGTGCAAAAGGGATGTTGTTGTAGGTCTATGTTAGTATTATTTACTAAGTGTATAAGAGTCTTAGAAGTGGTCTATGTTTATTCTCTTCGTGGAATCATTCATCACCCTCCTAAGTGTTAAGTACCTTCCTAAATCTAACTTATGAAATATTGATGTAGTAATGTCTTTTTATTGTGAGTTTGTGTGAAACATCCTTATTTACCTTTAAGAAGTGGATTTTTAGTCAAATAGGAGGATAATACATATTGGTGCATCACCATTTTGTTTTCTTAGTTGTTTTCCTTACCCCTTTTCATACACAATTGATAAATTAGAGAGAGCTTTAAAGGTGCATCAAGGGGAGCTAACCCCTAATCGAGAGATTCATCTCAATGAAATTATCACCCACATCAAGAGAGATGATTCCATTTTTCCATTTGGATGAAGAGATGAGAATATCCTCAAGGGTACAAATCCAAGCGTCAATAGTTTTTGGCACGCCTAGTGGGACCACTAATTCCTAGAAGATTGTTCAAGATTAGTGCTGATCTTGGCATTGTTGAAGAGAAAAAAAGATCTAAATTTAGTACCTAGTGAATCCATTAAAGAATTCAAGTCTTTAGTTGATGATCAGTCCTATTTTCATGCCAAAGGTGATCACTAAGTCTGCTACTAAAGGTATACCCTTTGAGTTTGTGGAATTAAATCCATATTCCACCAAAAAGTTTAAGTTTGTCAATACTCATCCTTACTAAAGAGATTTTGTGTTTCATTCCATCCCTAACATCGATAGTGGTCATTCCAAAATGGCTAGAAGACAACCTTTGGTGCCTTTCACCGGGGCATCTCCCTTGCATCTCCCCCAATATCATCAAATTCCAAGATCATCCCTCAAAAGTGTCTCATCTTTTAGTGGAGATGGTCCTATTACTGCCATTGGGCACATCAATAATATAAAAAACTTTTGTAATATCCAAAACATCACCCAAGAAAATGTATCTATTAGTTTTTTGGCCTTGTCTTTCAAAGGAAAAGTTTTGGATTGGTATGGGACCCTACCTGTAAATTCTATTGGCTCATGGGATGAGTTGGGGACCCTATTAACTGATAGGTTTGGGGAAAAGAGTGATCACCTATCTCTAGATGAGAAATTAACCAAAATAAAAAGGTCACCAAATGAATTCATGCAAGATTTTAATGCTAGATTCCAAAAAACTTGGGATAGAATCCTAATTCTTGTGAGCCCAATAAAAAACTATGCATTTTTGTACTACTTGAAAGCATTGAATAGTGATGTTGCCATCATGATTAAATCGATGGGTGGAAACACATTTCCTATTGCCTATGAAATAGCCATAAATACTAATAATTGTCTTGTCTAAGTAGGAAAGATAACTCCTAGACCTCTAATGCCACTATTCCCTGATTTACATTCTCCTAGTCAAAGTGTATTGCCCACTTTAGCTCCTTAACCTGGTCAAGAAAAATCTATCGCTGCTCCTTCAAATGAAATCCATGAAGTCAAAAGTTTGATCCAAAGTGTTACAAATGAATTGGTTTCTCTCAAAAGGCAATAGGCTCAAGGTTATAGGCCATATCAATCCTATAATTAGTTTGGACAAATAAACAAACCTCCTTTTTAGGGCAATAATCAAGGACAAGGAAAATCTACCCATATCAATCCTTATCAAATATATAATCCTATTTCCCCCTCATCCTCTAAAGCCCTTTCCCCTACTCAAAATAATTTTCTCTAAGAACAACCCAACTATCCATCTTTTTAACATGGTCAAGAACATGTGGCTTATGCAAATGAAATGCAAAATCAAGGCATGACTATACAAGGTAATCAAACATCTCAATTTTCAAAATTTGAGATTACAATGCAATTCAAGATGGATAATAGGTAGGTTTATTATGATTCCACTCTCATGAATCAGTTTTAGGGTGAATTTTGTGCCATTAATTATGTGGGGAATACAAGTAATCAAAATACTAGTGTTGCCTCCAATACTAGGTCTAAAAGGAGGGCTATTGAGGAGACTCAAGGAATAAATCAAAGACATATTTTGATCCCTACATCATATTAGATGGGAAGTGGGCCTAATTCATCTCCTAAATCATAATAAAATTATAGGATCCCAAATTTTAGGCCAGCTGCTACAACTCTACCTCCGTAAGCTACATCACAAAGTGCCAATGTTCATAAAGAGAACCCCAAGGTGAGTAATCCTTCCATCAATGTGATATACCAGATGAATAATATCCATATGAAAATCTCATTGTGGGATTACCTAACATTTTTAGGGTAGAAAGATATACCCCAAAGGGAATTGCATGGATTAGGTAAATAGGTTGGCCCATCTAGAAATGACAATGTCATTCTGGTAAATAGAACTCAATCTATGGATGGTCAAGTGAAGAAAGATGAGAAGACTCCTCATTTTTAACTATATATAATTATTGGTGATTTTTTGGTTCATAATTGCATCATTTATAGTGGATCAATCACATCAGTTATGCAAAAATGTATAACAGATAAGCTAGGCCTCAAGTATGAGCCAATGACTAAAAGAGTTTTGCAATTAGATGGATCACTAGCTAAGACTTTGGAGGTAGTGAAAGGTTTGAATTTAAAATTTCATGCTTTTCATAATTTTTCAATTCCCCATGATGTGGTAGTATCATATTTACCTCCTATTTTTCTCTTTGCTTGTCAAGGGACTTTACATCCAAGATAGGTGAAAATTGAGTCAGAACCTATCCATAAATATAAATTGGAACCATACTCACCTAAGGTATCAAATGTTAACTATGATATCATTGATGAAGAGGAGCTTCATATCGACCAATCTCCATCATCTTCCCTTGAAGGATTTTTTGATTTGTTCTTAGATGAGTGGGGAGATGACAACTATGAGCATGATCCTTACAATTTTATTGAAGAATATGGTCTTGGAGTCTATTATATTCATGAGAATCGATCTTTCATGCATAATTTGATGAAACCAAGTGAGGATCTGAATGGCTTGAGGTATCTCTTCTTTGATGGGTCTAGAAGCAAGATGGGGGTAGGTGGTGAAGCTATGCTAGTTTCACCTTCCAAGGAGAGGTGTTATTTGACCTGTAGATTTTAGTTCTCATGCACTTTTAATATGGTAGAGTATGAGGCCCTTATCCATGGCCTTGAATGGGAAATAAAAATAGGAATTAAAGAACTACAAGTATATGGAGATAGTGAACTCATTATGAATCAAGTTAGAGGGTAGAATTTGACCAAGAACTCCTTGCTCAAATCCTATAAGCATAGAGTTTGGGACCTTGTAGAAGATTTAATGGATTTTAACATCAAATATAATCCAAGGGAAGATAATAAGCATGTTGATAGGTTGGCATCTATTGGTGCTCAATTTGATGTTTCAAAAGGCATAAAATAAGACAAAAACTAACCCCATCTAAAGGTGATTGTGAGAACATCCATACTAGATAATGTCACCAATTGGTAGGTATTTGATAGTGATAAGAAATATCACTTTTTCTACAAGAATATTTTGACTTTTCTTCCAAGAATCAATCTAAACTATAGTAACAATATGGAGGTTACATTATCCAATTGAAGTCCAACAAGCTTCCTAAAGGCTTAGTGACTCTTGAGAGCTTTTTCAATGAGGATGACCAGCTCAAGAAGGAAAAGGTAGGTATGTCCACTAATCAAGAGAACTATTAAAGGGCATACATATTTAAAGATAAGTTACTTGCTCTTAGGAAGGTATGCACTAGTCAAGAGAGGCATGATTTCATTGAACTATGCAAGGAGTTTAGTGATATTTTCACATGGGAATATAGTGATTTGAAGGGTTTTGACCCAAGCTTGGCTCAAAAAACCATAGAGATAGATGAAAATTCCAAACCCATCAAGAAAATACAAAGGCCAATCAATCCCAAGATTGAGCCTCTCATGAGGAAAGAACTTACCAAATTGATTAAGTCCAAAATCATCTTTCCCATCAAGCATTCTTCTTGGCTGGCCAACTTAGTCCCTATTAGAAAGAAGAATGGGGAGATCAGGTTGTGCGTGGATTTTAGGACTTGAATAGAGTGTATTTTAGAGATCATTATCCCCTCTCTTTCATGGAGAAAATTCTACAGGTGGTGTCAGGTAGTGAGAGGTTTTACCTCCTAGATGATTATTTTGGGTACAATCAGATTTTGGTGAAAGAAAGTGACCAATACAAAATAGCCTTAAACACCAAATGGGTCACATATTCCTATAAGAATATGCCATTCAAATTTTCAAATGCTGGAGCTAATTTTCCATGTGTAATGGATATGGCTTTTCAAGGATTAATCAATGACATTGTATTGGTATATCTTGATGATGTGACAATTTTTTCCAAGGAAGAAAAAGATCATTTGAAGAACCTAAGGAATATTTTTGAGAGGTGTAGAGAGTTTGGGATCTCTCTAAACACAAATAAGTGTGTGTTTTCTGTTCATAAAAGCAAACTCTTAGGCCACATTGTTTCCAAGAAAGGTTTGTCCATTGATTCAGAAAGGGTAAGTGCCATCTTGGCATTGTCTTTACCTAAAAATAAGAAGGGTTGACAAAGATTCTTTGGTAAGATAAATTTCATTAGGAGGTTTATTCTTTATTTTTCTAACCTAGTCAATCCCTTGACCTTCATGCTAAGGAAGGATGATATATTCACTTGGACAGGATGGAGGAAAGAAAGTTTTGAGGAGATCAAGCAAGCCATTGCCCAAGCTCCTACTCTTGTAAGTCCAAAATTCTCCAAGGACTTAAATTTATACACTTTTGGGAATGAAGAGGTAATCTCTAAAATTCTTACTCAATCAAATGATGAGGATTTGGAACAACCTATTGCCTTTTTTAGCCAAGGTTTAGAAAGCTATGAAACAAGATACACATTTGTTGAGAAATAAGTGCTTTCAGTCATAAGGAGTTTAAAGAAATTTAGGCATATGTTGTCAAATAAAAAGATTTACATTTTTTTGCCTCATATTCATGTGAAAGACTTTATGTTGAGTATATATTTGAATGAGAAATATTAGGTTGGATCACCAAAGTGATGCAGTATGATGTGGAGATAAAAACAACCAAGCTAGTGAAGGGAAAAGGATTGTGTGAGCATCTTGATTCAGAATTAAAAGAGCAAAAGGAGATTTTTTTGGCACTCCATGATGAACCTACAATAGTTGTATCTTTAACCATGATGAGTTAGAAACAAGACATAGTTCACTACCTTCAAACTGGTGAGTGTCCACAAGGTCTTGATAGGGCCAAGAGAAGGTACTTTAGGTTGAAATACATTCCTTATATACTTGTTGATGGAGTGTTATTTAGAAAGTAATTTTTAGGTGTGTTGTTGAGATGTATTTATTTGGATCAAATTGACAAAGTGTTGCATTAGTTTTATGATGGACCAGCTGGTGGTCACTTTGCTCCAAGAGCCATAACTATTAAGATTATGAGGGCTAGTTACTTCTGGCCTAGCTTATTTAAGGATGCTCACACTTGGGTAAGGAAATGCCAAAAATGTACTCTTTTTGATGGAAAACAAAAGCTATTTGCTTTGCCTCTTCATCTAATCTAGGTTGAGCAACCCTTTATGTAATGGGGTTTAGATTTCATAGGTCTGATCAATCCTCTTTCTAGTGTTGGCCATAAGTGGGTGTTTACTACCATTGATTACTTTACAAGATGGGTGAAGGCTATAGCTCTTAAGGAGGAAAATGAAAATTCAGTCCTAGACTTCTATGAAGGTATAGTAACTAGGTTTGGATCTCCTTCAACAATCATTTTAGATAATGCATTAGCCTTCTTAGGAACAAGGACAAGTAAATGGGATTTGAAATATGGCATCTATCTTATCACCTCCTCCAACTATTATCCTCAAGGGAATAGACTAGCTGAGTCCATAAACAAGAAATTTATTAGGATCATAAAGAAGACTATGGAGGAGAATCAAAGGACTTGGCATACCAAGCTGAAGATAGCCCTTTGGGCTGATAGGATCACCCTAAAGATAGAAATTGGGAACTCACCATACACACTTGTTTATGGAAGGGAAGCCAAAATTCCTATCTCACTCAAGCTTCCAGCTTTAGAAATCACCTATCAGTTGTAATTAATGGAAAATGAGAGCATGGAAGTCAGGTTATGTGAGTTGATGGAGCTTGAGGAGATAAGAGATCAATGTATGCACACCATGACATCTCACCAACAATAAATAAAGAAGTATTTTGACAAGCAGTCCATACCAAGGATTTTTAGAGGAGACATTGTCCTCAAATTGGATGAAGATAGGGCTAAAATTGGAAGGCACACAAGGTTTGATGTTTTATGGAGTGGACCATATGTGATCACATAGTGAAAACAACACAATAATTTATAACTCTCAAGGTTGGATGGAGAGGAACTACATATCCCAGTTAATGAGATATATCTAAAGCATTATTACTGATGTCTTCCTTTTCCTTTATACATAGTTTCCTATTTTTCCTGTGCTCCCTAAGTGCTTATGCACATGTGTAAGTTTGTCCTTATCTTGTTTTGTTTTTACTTGGTCTTCTTGTTGTTGTTGTTGTTGTTGTTGTGTGGTGTGTTTCCTTGTGTTTTATTTTGTCATAATCCTTGTTAGTTATCTTCAAGAATCCATTGAATCCCTTAGCCTTGAGTTGGATAAGGCTACTGGTCTAGTTAGTATAGAAGGCACACTACCCCTATAAGTCACCATTTTTTTGACCAAATTTTGGCTCTTTAGGCTAAAATTGGGCACCCCTATTTGTAAAAAATCATCTAAGTCTTATCTTTGGCCAGGTCTAGTACTTAGCTTTTCTTCAAAAGATGTGTTCTTTGTCAAAGCCCCAACAAATGTACAAGTCTATTCCTTTTGAAAATTCATTTTTGGTCTTTGTTATGCCTTTGCCTAATTCTTTCAGGTTTTTTTTCTAAGTCTTTTCTAAATTATTTCATACTTTTCATCTGAAGCTTTTCCTTAAGTGTATTTCTTTCAAACTTTTTATTCGGTGGAATTCTTTCAAAAACATTGTCCAAGGCAAATTTTATGAAGCGTATGTTACAATTTTTTTGAAGGGTATGTTCCATTTTTCTAAAGGGTATATTTTATCATAAAAAGGTCCACTTCACTTTTCTAAAAAGTACTTTGCAAATTCTTCGAAAGGGCACTTCAACTTTCCTGAAGGGTACTTTCCTTTCGGGAAAAGGTCCACTTCAATTTTTCTGAAGGATCATTTGTAACTTTCTCGAAGGGTATTTTCTTTGGAAAATGGTCACTTTCATTTTTTTGAAGGGTCACTTGCATTTTTTTTGAAAGGACACTTACAACTTTTCCAAAGGACCCTTTTAGGCTAAGTGGACACTTCCAATTTTCCCGAAGGGGTCATTTTCAAAAGGGCCGAAAGGAATTTTCTTAGAGAAATGGTCACTTACATTTTTCCCAAAGGATACTTTGAAATTTTTTTGAAGGACACTTTCCTTTTCAAAGGGTAACTTACAACTTTTTTGAAGGGACATTTTCAACAAGTTGAAAGGCATTTTCATTTTTGTGGAGGGCACTTAACAGAAAATCCAAAAGAATTCTCTCAGGAAAATTGTCTGCAGAAATTGTCCAAACAAAAGCTCAAAAGAATTCTTTCAATGAAATGGACCAAATAAAAATTCCAAAGGGACACTTTCAAGAAGCCAAAGGGTATGTTCATTTCAAAAAGGGCCTTTTTCAGTTTGTTGAAGGGTCATTTTAAAGAACCAAAAGGGCCAAACAGAAAGTCTGAAAGAATTCTTTTAGAAAGATTATCCGAGGAATTCTTTAAAAAAATTTGTTTGATACAAAGGAAGCAAAAAGGTAAAAAAAAATGACCATAGGAAAAGTGTTCAAAGAAAATACTTGAAGAGTGATGGCCTATAAAATGTTAATTTTAGACTATGGAAATTAGTCATTGGAGTTTAAAAGAAAAGCTTGGTGAGAACCTAAAGATGAAAAAGAGATAACAAATGGAAAAATGTAACTGATGTTTTGGTTTAGTTGTAACAAACGTAACAAATGATTTTGGTTTAGTTTAAACTTGTTGTAACTGATCCATTCGATGACATGGCATAACTCACCAACTTCTCTCCCATGCAAATGTAACTAATTATTTCAAGATCACACATGTCTAAGTGACCCTTGGACTTCTTTTGATTGTTCTACCTCTCAAGGCTATATATATGCATTCTCTTGGCTCATTTCATAGCCTCCACAAGTTATTGGAAAAACTATGGCCATATTTGTACTTGAAAAACTCTTGAAGAAATATACAAGTGATTTTGCCATTCACACATTGTACTATTGAGTATAGGTTTGAATCGTGTCAATAATGACTAGTGAAAGAGTACTTTTCTAGCATGTCAATCTATGGTCACTTACCAATGTGCAAAAGGGATGTTATTTTAGGTCTCTATTAGTATTATTTACTAAGTGTATAAGAATCTTAGAAGTGGTATATGTTTATTCTCTTCATGGAATCATTTGTCACCCTCCTAAGTATCAAGTACCTTCCTGAATCTAACTTATGAAATACTGATGTAATAATGTCTTTTTATTTTGAGTTTGTGTGAAACATCCTTGTTTACCTTTAAGTAGTGGATTTTTAGTCATATAGGAGGATAATACATATTGGTTCATCATCATTTTGTTTTCTTAGCTATCTTTACCCCTTTTCATACACAATTGATAAATTAGAGAGAGCTTTAAAGGTGCATCAAGGGGAGCTAGCCCCTAATCTAGAGATGCATCTTAATGAAATTGTCACCCATAACAAGATAGATTATTACATTTTTCCACTTGGATGAGGAGAGCTAAGCATCTCCTAAAGGGTAAAAATATAAGCATCAATAGTTTTTGGCATGCCCAATGGGACCTCTAAGTCCTAGAAGATTATTGAAGATTGGTGTTGATCTTAGCATTGTTGAAGAGAAAGAAACATCTACATTCAATACCTGGTGACTCCATTGAAGAATTCAAGTCTTTGGTTGATGATCAGTCCTTTCAAGCTTTTTAAATTAAGCTAAGGGGCCAACTAAATAACTTAATCAAAAATTTCAATTGGTTCACAATATGACATTCACTTAGATTTTAAATTCATTGAAAGTGTTTGTTACTTGCTTTTTTTAATGCAAAATTAAGAGTGCATGTATGCTCTCCCCCCATCCCATATAAGGAACTTGGGTAACCAAAAATGCCTTTTCACTTGAAATTTGTGCCTAGTCCAAGGTGTGGAAAGAAAGTTGCCTAGGCTCTCCTTAAAACCCACATGGTTTGGGTGATCTAAAAACAACCCCTAAAGTATTTCCACTTTGTCATTTCTTTCATGAAATTTGGCTTATGAAAGGGAGTTCATATTTTCTTCATGAGTTGTTTAGGGAATAATTGAATTGGATCTTCATTTCCAAATAGTGTTTCAACTCCATTCCATAGTGGGGTATACAAATTAGGGTATGCATACTGCAAGATCTAGGGGGTTGAGTGGCTAACCTCTCCTTTCATAACAAAGGCTCGAGTCAGGTTTGGTTAACCAAGGGACTCCACTAAGTAGTCCATGGATGGAATTGCTATGCAAAGGAATAAACCCTTTCATATTAAGTTAATCGGTATGAACTCAATTTATGTGACACTTCTCTAGTGTCAATCAAACTTGGGGTCAATCTAGACATTTAAAAACTATAGTTTTAGTCAACCCCATTTTCCATACTTTATTAGGTTAGGGATTATAATGATTTAATTAGTTCTATTTTTTCATTGATATTTTATTAGTTGGTCTTTGAGTCTAAAAATTTGTTTGTTTATACCACGTCAAAATGATTCTCGTGTCCACACTACTTCTTTGTTTGAGCAGGCGTTATACTGTCCATTTGACATTGTGCTTTTACCTTAGACTTTGTGTCAAAAACATTGTGTGTGTCACTTGATTGAGATAGGTAACATTATGTTTCCCAAATCAATTCAAGTTTTGAGCCTTAAAATTCTTTTAAACAAAACATTGTTTATGACTTTTGAGAGTGCTAACACCATTACACTGCTTAAATTATTTCATAGACTTGTCTTGTCTTGTGTCTAAGTTGCCATTGTTTAAAACCAATCACATGTGTCTTGTGGGATCTTTGTTTTAGTTTTGTTACACCATTAAAATTTGTCTAAGCTGTTTGGTCAACTAAAGCCTAAGTTTTTCTAAGTTGATTTTTTAATTAACCTTGCCAAAGTTCAAGTTCAAACATTGATTGATTTCTATTTATGCCTTGCTTAATTGGGGCATAGACATAAATATTTCTCTCTTGGGTTGTGTAACTTAGGTTAATTTTGACCAAAAATTTGAAAAATATATTGTTTGTGACTTTATTTGAGAGAATCGGTCTATCTTCACGTGCGTTTTGTTTAGTGTTGCATACCAATTTGATCACATTCATATCTAGAATCAAGTTCCTAGTTAATGCCAAAGTGTTGTAAGTTTTTAAGATTAAATCATCCTTTTGTTTAAAGTCTAGCTTTTGATTCCGAGTTTGGCTAAGGGTCCTATCACATGCCTTGTTTGAGCCTAGATTTTAATGCCGTATTTGGCCAAAAGACATAGCAATTTTTACCTTTCCTAGATTAGACCTATTTGGAATATCTTTGGACCTAGAGTTTGGCATCTTGTTTTTAATTCATTTAATTTTCCTTATTTTTTTTAGAATTTTAACATTAGACATTTGATGTTATACTATTTTTTACCAAGTATTTGCATAAACCTTTTGGAGATACAACTCCATCCCTTTGACTAAGTTAGGTAGAGTTTGAACCTTTTGTCTATTTTTTTAGACATAGCTTTTCAGAGTTTGTAGAACTCTACCCCTTTTATCATGAATCATTCACCATTGATTTGACCATGTCTCACTATACACGTAGAGGTGTCTTGTTTAATATAAGATATGGAAATGTTGTCACATAAGAGGACTTTGTTCAAGACCCTTATGGAGATGATGTCATTTGTGAGACAAATCCATATCCAACTTAGAAATTTCAATCAGGGGAATAAAGCCAAGATCCTTTGGCCCATTATTTGGTTAGCATGACTCCATACTTAGAGCAAGACTAAGAATAAATGGAAAATTATTTAGCTGATGTACCTATGATTATAGAATAAGTCCAAAAACAACCTTATTATGTTACAATGCCATTATCTTATGACCCTTATCTAGTTGATCATCACTTTCTATTGAACAAGGATGAGTTATTGATTAGAGCCATAGAGGTAGGGACTAAGTTTCTTTCATACTTTCCTCATGAAAAATTGTCAAGTCTAGTAAGAGGGCCTTAAAACATGTCCTATAATCAAAACAACAAAAAATCCTCTTATAGAAACCCTCATGCTATAATATTGATGCCATATCAAGATCCTCATATGTTTATCACACAAAGGGGCCTCATGGAGGACCACTTCATTCAAATGCAAACAACATACTAAACATATTTAAACCTAACATGTAACTTTAATAATATAACCATGTTAAATGTTCCACTTATTAATTTAGCTCCTTCAATAAGAGTTTTAATTGAATTGATTAGCTAATAAAATTAGGGTTTAGACCTAGTTGCACAAAGTACCTCAAAATAAAACATGTTTAGTACCCTAAATATCGAGTAAGTGTCTTCTGCTTCTATGCAGAATCATGAGTTGAACATAATGAATAATACACGAGTAATGTCCAATTTAGACCAAAGTGGTGTGAACACACAAATAAATAGTCAAAAACAAAATGTGTCAATAGTTAACACCATGAGTGGTTCAAAAACTCAGGGGGAAATAATTTATACCTCCCAACTACAAATAACTACCTCTAATCCTCAACCAATTACTTCTTCAATCACTCAACATCAAAGATTAAGTAGTCAACCAATGAACAATGTCATACCATAATAAAATGTGAAAAATCTTACTCCACCCCAACAGGTGATGAGTAACATTCTAAAATAATAGACATCATCCAACATACCCACACAATAGAGGCAAAACATCTTGCCACCATATTAAGGGGTAACCAGTGTTCTACCTAACTAGGTAGTGATGAACATACCTTTTTAGTTGTAGACCAACATGCTAATCCAAAACCAAATAATGTCTAATCAACAACATACAAGTATTGGTCAAAAATAAATCTTGAATCTCTAATAGGCATCTACGTCCCAATAGGGGTTCACATAGACAAGAGGTTCCAATGTTCCACAAGTACTAATTAGGTAACAATTGGATTTCATGCCAAATATGCCACAAGTTCAATGATATGGCCTTGGTTAAAAAGTCCCCCTCAATCAACAATGTATGACTAGTCGTAAACACATCCCTGTTCAACCTCAATAGGCACAGTACAACTATATACCTCCATCTGAACCATAATTTCTATTAGGTTGTGGAGCTAAAAGCTTCACTAATGCAAATGGAGGAGGATGCTGAGTTGTAGAGAAATCGATGTCAGTCTGATCAACTGATGTTAGTCATATATAGTGTGTAGAGCAACTGACATCGGTCAGGGATTGACCGATGTCGGTCATCCCCAGACAGACAGGGACTGACGTCGGTCACCTGCGCATTCCGAAACTATTAGTTACATGAATAGTTAGTTGTTAAACGGCCAATTTGTATGTAAAGGATCATTTTAGTCTTGAGTTGCGTGTCTAATTATTGTAATTAAGAAAGTCTAATTATTGTTTGCATGAGATCTATTTAAGAGACTCATGGGGCTGTATTGTAATCAAGGATAAGGAAGAGATCCTTCCAATTGTAAGATCTAGGTTTGTAGGTTGTGCAAGACCAATTTGATCTATAGGTGTGCAAGATTAGGGGAGATCTACATGGTAAGTAAGATCAGGTTGATTTGTAGGTGAGCAAGATCAAGGAGGTCTACTTGGAGTAATTTTGAGTACTTGGTACTGGCAGTATTGTTATTGACTAGTAGAGGGTACAACTCTGTGTTTGAGTTGTGGTTGTAATTGGTTGAGTGAGAGAGCTATTGAGGGAGAATATATGTACGCCTTAGAGGTGTGGGAAGAAGACTGTGGCACTTATTTATCATATTTCCTTCTGAAGAGTATTAATACAAGTTTGTGTATTGTCTCTCAAATTTTGTGTTGTTTCTAATTTCTAGTTACTTATTACTTTTGGTTAAATTCCGTGTTTAGTTGCTTATAAAAGGTAATCAATTGTGCTTCCTAATCTTGACAAAAGTGGTATCAGAGTGAGGTTGTAGGGAGCAGGTTTGTGTTTGATTACAGGTCACTCTCAGGGGTTTCTAATTGAGTGGGAGTATAGCAATGGCAAAAGAAAGTAAGCTAAGAATGGAGAAATTCAATGGCATGAATTATCAATTATGGAAGATGTAGATAGAATATTATATTATCAGAAAGATCTGTACTTACCGTTGGGTGGGGTTGCAAGCAAGCTCGTGGATATGAAAGATGAAGAATGGAATGTTCTTGATCGAAAGGCTCTGGGAACTATAAGGTTGAGCCTGGCATCGTCTGTGATTTCCAACTTATCATAGGCTAAGACAACGGTAGAGTTGATGGAATATTTGGCAAATTTATATGAAAAATTCTCAGCTTCAAATAAGGTATTTCTTATGAAGCAATTATTTAATTTGCAAATGTAGGAAGGTGGATTGGTACATAGTCATCTTAGTGATTTCCATGGTTTGGTAAACCAGTTAGTTTTAATCAATATAGCTTTTGATGATGAAATTAAGGCTTTCTTAATCTTATGCTCATTACCTGAAAGTTGGGATAGTTCGGTAATGGCAGTTAGTAATATTGTATCTGCTTCAAATATCTTGAAAGTGGATGATGTTGTTAGTGTAATCTTGAATGAAGATATTCACAGGAAAAGCACAGGTGAATCATCAGGGAATGCTTTAAGTGTTGAAAGTAGGGGAAGGCAAAGAGAGAAGATCGAGCAAGGTAAATCAAGGTCAAAGATAGGCAGTAGATCTAGATCTAGACATGGCAGGAAATTTTGCTAGAATTGTGGAAAGAAAGGGCATGTAAAGAAAGATTGTTGGTTGAAAGAAGATCAACATGAAGGAAATGAAGAAGCACATGTTACAGATATTGTTGCACAGGATGCTCTTGTATGTTCCTTGGATAAAGTGGAATATTGGGTGTTAGATTCTGATGCCTCTTTCCATGCAACCCCAAATAGAGAATTTTTCCATGATTATGTCCAGGGAGACTTTAGAGAGATTTATTTAGGGGATGGTAAGCCTTTTCAAATGGTTCACAAAGGGAAAGTGCAGCTGAAATTGCAGACGGGCAACACATGGGTGTTGAAGGAGGTCATGCATGTCCCAGTCCTAAAGTGAAACTTGATTTCTATTGGAAAGTTGGGTGATGAGGGATGCACAGTAACTCTCACAACAGATTCTTGGAAGGTTTCCAAGGGTGCACTTGTTTTAGCAAGAGGTAAGAAAGTAGGTAATCTTTATCTATCTAATTGTATTACTGATTCTCCTTTTGGTTTATCTACTTCAAGTGTAGATGCAGAGATGTGGCTTCGTAGGCTTGGTCACATGAGTAAGAAGGAGATGCATGTTCTTGACTCAAAAGGTAAGAGTTTAGATCCAGAGAGCATAGATCGAGATTTTTGTAAGCAACAAAAGAAAGTGAGGTTTTTTGAAACACATGCTACAAGAAAGGATCGAGTTTATTATATAAAGAGGAAATATGATGGTTTTGACAAAAACAAGAAAGCCTTGGTTTTCCAGGAGAAGATGATGGAAAGAGATCAGTCACAAGGGCTGAATAATTTTGAGCAGGATAGTTTGGACAAGGGAATGATTCAAAGTAAGCTCACGGGTAAAAAGTCATCACTCACAGGAAAACACAAGTATCGACATCAGTCAGGTGGAACCAACGTCGAACAGGTAGGTACCGACATCGGTCATGTGCAGACCAGAGTCGATGGTGTCAGGCAAGTGAAGACTGACGTCGATCAGACAGGAATCGACATCGACAACCAAGACACCGATGTTGGTCAGGTAAACAACATCGGTGATCAAGTGGGATTGACATCAGTCAAGTGCAGACCAGGGTCGACCAAAAAATAGATTTTGGGTGAACAACAAGCTGTCAAGGAGTCTTTAACACCCATGAGGAGGACTAAAAGGGTAAGCCTCAAATTCATTATTCCCCTTCTTTAGACTACTTGTTTCTCACTGATGGTCAAGAACCAAGAAGTTTTAAAGAAGCAGAGTAGGTAGAATCTAGGAAATAGTGGGAGCATGGCATGAATGAGGAAGTTAATTCCTTGGAAAAGAACCAAATGGGAGATTTGGTAGAGTTGCCAGCCAGAATAAAAGCACTAAAAGATGTATGGATTCCCAAGTTAAAGAAGAGAGAGAATGGACACGTGAGATGGAAGGCCAGGGTATATGGTCTTGACCAAGCTGCAAGACAATGGAGGTTTGACAGGTGTATGACAAAGCATGGCTTTAGTCAAGGTCAATGTAATCATTGTGTTTTATTTACCAGGTTGGATAATATTAGCTACATTATCCTGTTACTGTATGTAGTGTGTATGTTTGTTGTAAGGTCACACATGCAAGGAGTTGTTGAGCTAAAGGTAAAGTTAGTTCAGAGGTGTGTCATGAAGAATTTCGAAGCAGTGAAATTCTTTGGCATGAGTATTCCTAGAGACAGGGAAGATCACAGGTTGATGTTGTCTCAAGATGATTATGTGAATAAGGTAGTGTAGAGGTTTAAGATGTAGGATGCAGAACCGGTTAGCACACCTATGGATGGATGGTTAACAGAACAGTGTCCCCAATCACATGATGAGGTTAAGTACATGTGTACTAGACCTAATGTTTCCCAAGCAGTGGGAGTTGTTAGTTAGTTTGTGTTCAATCTAGGAAAGAAGCACTGGAAAGTAGTTCAGTGGATTCTCAGGTATCTGAGAGGGACCAGTAGCAGGTTGACATGCTATGCAGGGTCAAGCACTTCTCTACATGGGTATGTAGATTCAGATATGGCAGGTTACTTGGATGATAGGTGTTACACCACAGGATGTGTGGTGGTTGGTCTTCAAGATTGAACTTGAAGAGGGATACAAGCCAAAAAACAAATTAGATGATGTACAGGTACAGGTACAGGTGCAACTATTTATCTCCAAGTGGGAGATTATTATGTTGTGGAGCTAAAAGCTTCACTAATGCAAATGGAGGAGGATGTTGAGTTGTAGAGAAATTGACATCAGTCTGATCAACCAACGTCGATCATATACAGTGTGTAGAGCAACCAACATTGGTCAGGGATCGATCAACATCAGTCATCCCCAGACAGACAGGGACTGACATCGGTCGCCTGTGCATTCCAGAACTGTTAGTTACATGAATAGTTAGTTGTTGAACGGTTAGTTTGCATTTAAAGGCTAATTTTAGTCTTGAGTTGTGTGTTTAATTATTTTAATTAAGAAAGTCTAATTATTGTTTGCATGAGATCTATTTAAGAGACTCATGGGGCTGTATTGTAATCAAGGACAAGGAAGAGATCCTTCCAATTGTAAGATCTAGGTTTGCAGGTTGTGCAAGACCAAGTTGATCTGTAGGTGTGAAATATCAGGGGAGATCTACATGGTAAGTAAGATCAAGTTGATTTGCAGGTGAGCAAGATCAAGGAGGTCTACTTAGAGTAATTTTGAGTACTTAGTACTGGCAGTATTGTTATTGACTGGTGGAGGGTACAACTCTGTGTTTGAGTTGTGGTTGTAATTGGTTGAGTGAGAGAGCTCTTGAGGGAAAATATCTATACGCCCTAGAGGTGTGGGAAGAAGACTGTGGCACTTTTTTATTATATTTCCTTTTGAAGAGTATTAATACAAGTTAGTGTATTATCTCTCAAATTTTGTGTTGTTTCTGATTTCTAGTTACTTATTACTTCTACTTAAATTTTGTGTTTAGTTGCTTATAAAAGGTAATCAATTGTGCTTCCTAATCCTGACAATTTCCCTAAAACCAGGCTCGTAAACCAAATCCCAACTAAAATATCACACCCAAACACATGTAATTTAAAAAATCACACCCTAATCCACATATGCACATTCCTAGTCTATTCCATAGCAAATCCAACATTCCCAAACAAATGCCTCCACTATATCCTGGTCAAATTAATCCACTTGTGATCACCTAGCCTTTACCTTGAGCCAATGTTCTCACTGGTTTCCTCACACAAGAGATATAACAAATGAAATATGTAATTAACTTCATTTAAGTAGCGAAATAGGCCAAGAAATTCAAGTTGGAGGATGTGTATTCTTACCCTTTCAATATGGAGTACTTGAAAATACCATTTCCTCAAGGGTATAAACCACTAAAATTCAAAAAATATAAGGGAACAGGAGATCCAAAGTCCCACTTGATGGAATTATTTTTTGCTTGTCAACCAGTGGCTTATAGTGACACATACCTTTTTTTTTTCATTTCCAAGAAGTCTAATAGGACAAGCCTTGGATTAGTTCTTAAAATTGCCTAAGAATTTAGTTTATGACTTTGATGATCTTTCAAACAAGTTTGTGCAACACTTCTCTTACAATATTGAGCATGAGATTTCATTGGTAGATTTGATGCAAGATCAAAAAGGCTAATGAAATATTTTTAATTTATCTACAGTGATGGAGAGTACTTTCAAGTTTATTCACCCATAGTTTACCAGGCAAGCAATTAGCCACTGTGTTTACCAAAAATCTAGACAATGAAATATCTTACAATCTGGAGTTATAGTGTACGCACACTTTTAAGGATATTATTTACAAAGTTTTTTTGGTCAAAATATCCCTTATTAATAAAGGGATCATTAAACTAACCTTATCAAATTAGAGCCATAACTAAAACTAGAATAATGGCCAAAATTAGAACCAAGTCTAAGTGCAAGAATCACAACCTACCTAGCCTAATAATTATGACAAACCCAAGCAATTCAATCACATCAAGAATGTTATAGGGAATAGAGTAACATAGTCACAACATGTGAAAAAGGTACATACACCATCTTCTTAGCCAATTCTACATATGTAAATTAATCCTCACAAATAAACCATTTAACAAATGTAACAAGCATAATAGCCTATACCATCACAACAAACACAACCACCTTTACCTTTGCAAAACACTCCTCTAAGGAAAATTATGCCTGCTCATTTCATATTTAGTGACCTTAGAAATCCCATTAAATATGTGTTTCATAAACTCACTACAACTAATTTGATTAATTATCCCATTCCAAAGCACTATCTTGAAGGAATTGACTATCTACATTGGTACAGGCCAAATGAATTATATGAGTATCATCAGGTTAATGGCCATAATTTGCATCATTGTGTGAAAATTAAAAATGTGATAGAGAATATATTGGAAAATGGATAGATAACATTGGAAAATAGATCTTTCACATCTAATTAGAATCTTTGAATCTATCAAAATCCTTTTCCTCAACATAACAACCAGCAATAATGGCTATCACATCAATAACAATAGTATTAACAACTAAGGTAAAACCAATAAAACCATTAAAATTAGTAGCAGAACCAATAAGATCAATAAAATGGATAAAACCAAGGTTAGAATGATTCCAATAACCAATAGAAGTATATTGTAGTTGTACATGACTACAGCAAGGTTGTAGGCCATCTTGTAGGAGGTTTTGTTAACACCCTTTCCATTAATCTAAGACCAAGTACCAATCAAACAAGACCATTGATAATCATTCCTAATCAACCAACCCATGCTGGTGATCCTTATTTGACTTAAGACCACATACAGGTGTATCAACAAATAGCAATCACTACCTTTGGACCCCATACTGATAAATCATCATTAGCCTATGATCATGCACAAGTGTATTGGTAATTGAGACTTATCCTATCTATTCCCCCTCCACCTTCATTCAATAACAATAATGGTCCTGTATCTAATCCTCATTATGTAATCATAAACTTGAAGGTTTAATATTACCATACTAGGACCGCAACCATCTACCACTTCACCCATCATCCAACCAACTATTCTACCTAGGAACAAGCCATTTCTTGTTGTGCAAGAAAATACGTTTACTTTGGTAGAACATTTACAAAAGTACCAGCATACATCTCTCTTTTAGATTTTTTGTGTATGTCTACCATCTAAAAGAACATCTTGACCAAGTTATTTGGCCAATCCCAAGTTCCTAATGACGTATCCCCTGATAAATGTCAAGCTTTGGTTGGACATCTAGCTCAAGGCCAATAATTAACCTTCAACCAAAGTGATATTTTATCCCTTGGCCCTTTGCATAATAATCCATTTTACATCAAAGTTGTCATTACATGGTGCAAAGTAAAACATTTCCTCATAGATAATGGATCGGGCCTAAATATTGTGTCTCTAAAGCTCATCAATCTTCTTGGGTACACAACAACAAAACTCCAAGCAAAAATGATCACAATCAAAGCCTAAGACAATAAAGAATGGGAATCACAAGGCACTATTAGCTTACCTATTATTATTGGGCCCTTGACCCACGATACACTATGCCATGTGTTAGACATTGATTTATCATATAATATGATTTTGGGAAGACCTAGAATACATGAAATTCATACAATCCCATTGACATTGCACCAGTGTATCAAGTTCTCCCATTTAGGTATGGAGGTTACTATTCCCAAATATTTGTAGCCATAAAAACATTGAAAGCATTTAGAGGCCAAGTACCAAAGATATAATTACCATTTGGGTTTGAGTCTAGTTTCCAAGAAGGATAAGGGAAAATAAATACTTTTTGATTCACTAGAGGCCAACTGCATTGACCCATATAGCCTTGATTCATTTTCCCACATGCTACCTTCTAAAATATCTAATCATTATACCATCTCAGCTAATGGCCAAGGAGAATATTTGACCCACAACACATTTTATATTACCAAGCTTCCATAGAATCCCAAGTCCTTTGGAAGACCTTAAGCCAAACCACCTTGCATGGAATGGAAAATAAAGGAAAAGGGTCATCTTCATAGTTCAACACCTATCACTTTTACACCAGACTCTAGCCTATAAAAGGACCCGCTTGAAGGTGATGAATCATGGTTGTATGATGACAAATTAGATGACTATTATATCAATGCCAAGTATCCCATTTCAAACATAATTATAGAGAGAGACACCTATGAAGGAGGAGGCCTTGGGCTGAATCAAAAAGGTCCACTTGATCTAATTTATTCCACTTGGTACAAAGGAACATATGATCTTAGATTTAAACCACCTGAGGGTGACCCCACATATCTTATTCAAATTCTATCACCAATTACTAGTGACAACAATGCCAATAGTGAAGGAGAGTCTGATCATAGACCTTTTTATGACCTAACCAATACCAAGGTGTTTGATCCTAATGCCATTTATACCCTTCGATTAGTTATTCACTGTAATCCACTACCATTATATTATCCCCAATTGATAGACTAGGGCCAACAAGAATCAAACCTGTCAGTTTATGAGTTTTAGAATGATGAAGCCTTCTATGATTTTCTAAGCCTTAGGGATAATGATCCATTGGGAGACCACAAACAAGGGTTCTTAATTAAACTAGATCCTAAAGCCTATTTTGGAGAATAGGTGAACACCCTTAACCATAAACAATTAAATAAAACATTGAGGTCCTAGAGTGAAAAACTCTTTGAGGCACTTTTAAACTTAGGAATTAGTAAAGATAAAGGCTAGTCTAGTGGTGAAAACCTATTCCAGGTGCCATTAAGTGAGGGTGTTCAACCTTCCTCAAATATAGACCAAGAGATCACCAACAACGAAATTGTCTATGGGTCTGAGTTTAGTCTTGAAGAACAATAGGCTTTTGATCAAATAATCTAGGAGGCCACTAATGATGAACTTGTCTATGAGTCTAAATTTATTCTTGAAGAACAGTGGGCTTTTGATCGAATCATCTAGGCATCTATAACCATATTTGACACATGGTCATCCCTACCCTTAGGGGATTTTGATTCATCATGGCTAAGAGAACTTGAAGAGCCAATCCTAATAGAGGACTCTACTATTGTAGGCTAGTTCAAACATTTGCCAAACATTTTAGAAGATAGTTATACCTTTCTAGTAGAAGACACAATAGAGGTTAACATTAGGACTCCAAACATCCCAAAATGGATAAAATTAGGCATGTCCCTCACTGAGGAGGAATGTGAAGTCTTTACATACCTTTTGAGGGAATCTGTTTATATATTTTCATGGGCCTACTCTGACATGCCAGGTTTGGACCCTACCTTGGTTTTACACCACCTTATGGTACATCTTGATGCCAAACCTGTAAAATAAAAATTGTGCAAGATGCATCCTCATATTACTATATTAGTGAAGAAAGAGTTGTAAAAACTCTTAGAAGCAAGTTGTATTAGGTTGATCGATTACTCAGAGTGGATCTCTAATGTTTACCCATTAGAAAAAATCCAAAAGGAATCAAAAGCTACACTAATTTCAGAGACATAAACAAAGCCTACCCAAAGGATGTCTTTCCTCTACCAAACATTGACATTATTTTCAACTCTACTATGGTTTATGAAATTATTTCACTGATGGATGGATTCTCAAGCTAGAACTAGATTCAAATGACACTAGAAGACCAACAAAAAATAGTGTTCACCACTCCATAGGGAATATTCTATTATTAAGTTATGCTATTTGGTCTCAAAAACATAGGGGGCACTTACCAAAGATCCATGACCATCATATTTCATGATATGATGCATGATATTGTTGAAGACTACATTGATGAAATACTATGTAAATCAAAGAAGAGGGCCAATCATCTAGTAACATTAAGGAGGATATTTGAGCAATTGCATGAACAAAAAGTCAGGCTCAACCCAAAGAAGTGTGTTTTTGGAGTTACTTTAGGAAAATTTCTTAGCTTCATTATGTCCCATTAGGGCATTGAAGTTGATCCAGCCAAAGTATGAGCCATAATAGAAATGCCATCACTAACCAATTTGAAGTAGCTCCACAGTTTGTAGGGAAAGATCCAATCCATCAGATCCTTCATATCTTAATTATCTGACAAGTGACACCCACATCTCTCAAAGAAAGGGGTAGAATTTCATTGGGACAATGGATGTCAGAAATATTTTCAAAACCTTAAGGACTATCTAGTAAATCCAATTTTTTTATTACCTCTTATACCAAGAAAATCATTCTTACTATACCTGTCATCTATGAATAAAGCCCTGGGGGCACTTATAGCTCAACATGATGATAATCGAAAGGAGCATATTGTGTACTATCTAAGCCATACAATGGTTTCATATGATTATAATTATACACCCATTAAAAAATCTTATTTAGATATGGTATTTGTAGCTCAAAAAATATGACATTACATGTTAAACAATAAGACCATGGTCATTTCAAAAGTAGATCTGCTCAAGTATCCACTATCTAAAATAGATTTACAAGGCCACATGGTTAAATGGATCATGCTTCTTAGTGAGTTTGAGATAGAATATTTCAACCAAAAATCCATCAAGGGGCAAGCTCTTTTAGATCAGCTTGTTGAATCACCCCTTGCAGATATAGAATTGCTAACATTCCAGTTCCTAAATGAATCCATTATGACCATCATTAATACACCTCTTAAGGAGCAACACTAGAAGTTATATTTTGATGGATCATTCACAACACTTGGATCAGGGGTTGGCCTATTATTTATTACTCCACAAGTGGATCTAATCCTTAAGTCATTCAGAATTAACTTCCCTTATACCAACAACATGGAAAAATATAAATCACTCATTATAGGGCTTTAATATGCAGTATAATGGAACATACATCATCTCAAGGTTTATGGTGATTCTCAATTAATCATCAATCAGATTATAGATAATTTTTAAACCAAGGATGAAAAGATCATACCATAGGCTATAGTTGACACTCTCAAATAATAGATTATAGATGTCTAGTTTGAACATATACCAAGGGCTAGTAATATAATAATAAATGTTATGGATACTATTATATCATTGATTCAACATACATATATGACCAAAGAATACCATTTTCTCATTGAAAATCTACTAGTGCTAGCTCATGAACCTTCAACTATCACAATGATTTGTGATATTTTTGGTCCCAGCTCTACTTGATATTTGACTTATACACCTACCTCCATGACTTATCCCATAAACAATCCAAAGCCTTTGTCCACAATGCAACATGTTATACCTTACTTGAACCAACCCTATACCATCATAGTTTTGATATAACTCTGCTTCATTATTTAACTTTGGTAGAATCTACATTAACATTATGGGAAGTTCATGAAGGATTATGTAAAACCCACATCAGTGGGGTAGTCCTATCCAAAAATCTCTTGTGTACTGGGTATTATTGGCCAATGATAGATTTATATGCATCTACATATGTGAAAAGATGATATAAATTTGAAAGGCATGCCAATTTGATTTATGCCCTGACCAAGACTCTGAAACCAATGTTGAAACCATGGCCATTTTCTACATGGGGCCTTGATATCATTGGGAAGATAAACCCCTCCTCATTTGATGGCCATAAACATATCCTTACCACCACAAAATATTTCAATAAGTTTGTTGAAGCTATACCCCTCACTTATGTGATTGGAAAGCAAATTTTTGAATTCATATTTAACCATCTCATTTTCCTCTATGGTATTCCCTCTAACATTATATCTGATAATGATAGATCATTCAAGAACAAGGATGTCAAATCACTATGTGTCGAGCACAGTATTAAATAACATTTTTCCACGACATATTACCCTCAATGTAATAGCTAGGTAGAAGCATCTAACAAAACCATTATCAACATCCTTAAAAATATTATCAATGATACTAGCCATGATTGGCACCTCCAAATATTATTCACCCTATGGGCATACCAAACCAATCACTGTACTCCTATAAGAGCTACTCCATATTCACTTGTTTATGGTACTGATGCCATTCTTCCCATTGAGGTCGAGTTACCTTCTTTGTGCATCTCTTTGAATCATGTCATGGATGATGAAAACTATCATGTAGCTCACCTAAAAGAGCTAGATATACTTGATGAGAAATACATTTTTGTAGTAAAAAACCTCAAAGCATATCATAACTGACTCCATGACCACTATAATGGGTGAGTGAAACATAGATAATTTGAGCTTGGTAATCTTGTCCTTAAAGAATACCATGGTCAAGAAGAAGCATAAAGGCAAGTTTAAATCCGATTGGATCAGTCCTTTCATCATTATTGCAAACTATGGTGTAGGATCATATAGGCTCACCACACTAGATAGAGATGAATTTGATGAGCCGATGAATATTATACACCTCAAGCATTACTTCACTTAAGTGACCTAATGTATTATCTATGAGGGCCATTTCAAGTTGTACAATAAATATCAAATTTCTTCATTATAGCATTTCATCATTCTATCACTTTGTAAATCTTCCATTATTCCATTCTACCATACCTTTCCTATCAACTAAATTGTTTTCTCCCTTCCTACCCAAGCCAGTTAGACCTTGGTTCCATTCCATTAATTACAAGGTTACTTTTAGCATAAAGTTTAAGATCAAGTTTTGGTAGTTGTTGTTAGAGGTAAAATTATTGAGAGGGGGTGAATCAGTCATAAAAGATAATCCAATTCAATTCCAAAATATTAAAACATTAAATATACATCAACTTATCAAGCAACATAAACATGAAATCACATACATTCAAAGTGTACATAAGAGGATACATCACATGAACACATCATATATGTGGGAAACCCTCTTAGGGGATAAAACCCACTAAACCTTGAAAGATGGAATACAATCATATAATAATAAAATCCAACATTTAAACTAGCAACAACTAATCAAGGAACACCCATCTCTTAGTTTAGTGAGACAATAATCTCATAAGAGGCTATTGCCCCTATATAGATGAGCACCCACAACAACTAGAATTTTAGTAAGCTTTACCTTGAAAGGAGGAACCAACCCCCTAGGAAATCAAGAACCCACTAAAATACCTTTAATAAATCATCTTTAATACCTATTTATACTCTTAAACTGGTGATTACCACCTTTTTTGCACTCTTCACCTTCACTCTTTCACCCAAACAGTCTCAAGTGCTCACTCGCTCAATCTGCATATTCTAGGATCATTAAGTCCAATGACCTATGTATCCACCTAAATTATATTGATAATATAAAGATGAATGATCCTATTTTTCACTCTAATCATCCTAAATGACCTATACCTTCTCTTTCAAAGGTTTTCTTCTTTGCTTGAATCCACACTTACAAAACTAACATAATTAGTCCAATTAGACCTTGTGTTTATACCACTCTCTTCCTTTAACCCATATTGGTTGTCCAATATTATTTAGATATTTGTTCTACCTTTGACCTAGGTCCATACACAAATTACATATGATAACCACACTCTTCATAGGTTAGTCATTACCTCATTATCCCAAAACCAACATTAGGTCTTGGTGAAACCTAAAACAATTAGGCCTTCATACTCATATGTTACAACTTAAACTCCTTGGATCACTTTAATCTTATACCAAAGCTTCAAAAACATCAAAAATATCTCCAATATCCCCTTAATAACTCCCTCATGGGTCCATTACCAATTAGGTTTCCTTACTCTTTGGGACTTCATACACATAAAAAATAGTCTTAAACTTCTGAAGCAACTACTCAAATATTTCACATATCCATATGATTATATCACATGGGTGATACATTTAGGACCTTTTCTAAACCTCTATTTTATTTAGACACTTCAACATAATATCTAAGCACTTAATTCAACTCTCTTAGAATGACCACTCAAATTGGTCACATACAGTCAAAATACAATTATACTGTTTTGACTCTTAATATCTAATCAGGGGCATATCATGACATATAATACTCTCTCATAATCCTTAGATACTTATATAACATCTCCATACTCATTTTATTTTTCAATTCTACTCAAAACTCTTCCAACTCACTCCTGCGATATGGTCACTTAATCTGCCAATGCATTCAATAAACATAGTCAACTTCTAAGCAATTGTTCACATTGAAGATGGATTTTTCAAACCTCTAAAATATACTCATATTGTCATCATAGATTCTAGAATACTCTTCAATAAATATATCATATTAATACATCAAAATATTATCAATAACTCCTCAATTATCCTTCTCAGGTCACTTGCAAAACATGATCAAACATACTCAACTTTGAAGCTCAATAAATTTGATTTTCCATATATTAAAACCTTCTCACTTCTTTAGATGGATATTGAAGTCCTCTTCAACTTTTTTTTTTACATGACCTTAAAATTCATCTTAAATCAAAATATATAAGCAAAATACTAAGCATTAGTTTTTTATTTATTAAATTCAAATGCCAATGGTCACTATGTAAATGTTAAACATCAAACACTTTGAGCTCATCTCGTGCTCCCTGATAACTTTGAAAAAATACACACCGTCAATCACCTCAAGATTAGCCTATTATTTACCTTGAAATTATCACCATTGATCTTCAATCTAAGATCCCATGATTGTGCCACTTGGTAGCTCTATTTGCCTTCTACACACCCTGTACCATTCAGTCAATGTGCTTATGCCACTTGAAATTTCTACATGTAATCTAAGCATCCTTTTACTTATTGACTTAACACACATCATTGATCTCTAACTTCATTATCACATGCTCACCGTTGGATATTCATCTGACAGATTAGATGCTCACCATTAGATCTCTATACGATCATACACTCACCATTAGATCCTTATTTATTCATATTAAACTCTCACCATTATATCTATGATCCAATTAAACACTCATCATAGATCTCTTCTTGTAAATTTGGCTATGGGAACTTAGTAAAATTCTGCTTGGAAGGCCAACTTTGCACCTTAATAACTTTTGCTACACTCAACCTCATGACCTAAAATTTGAACCATATGATCTCTTCACATGGGGTAATCTATCCATATATCAAAATACTCCTAAAACATTCACACATGTGAAATATTATGTCATCAAACTACTTATTCATCTTTATTTGACAATATGACTACTTGAGCTTAGACAATTATATGACTATTTTGATGAATTCCATTCACTTCCATAAGCATTATAAGTACTCATAACATCCCATAGGGTCTCTAAAACATGTCCATACCATCAATATCATCCATCAATTACCTCACTAAGTCAAACATTGAATAACCATGCAAGAACACTGAAGCACACTTTGTTATTGTCAATCTAACACACATGACACCTCATCAACAACCTTGATCACCTTGGAGACATCATAAAAAAACATCTAGTAATCTCCCCCTTTGTCATTTATATCAACACCAATACAAAACTTATGCATAGATTCTATCTATCTCTTCAATCACTTTCTCCCCCTTTGACATAATGACAAAGTGGGCTCAACTCCTGATCTTGCGGACCTAAAAATACTTCAAGGATCAATAATAGGAAAGGAAAAACTCTAAAAGATGATACATAATCCACCTAAAATTATGCATATCTCTTCTTACCTTGATCTTCTTCAAACATACTCCATGACTACATTGTTCTTTGATCATACATAACTTCTATGAAGATAAAACATACATGATCATTATAAACTATATAAACTTACCTTAAAAACATTAAGGACTCCCCATAAGTTATCTGAGCTTAGGCACATTTTCGAGCATCTCTAGACCATTTCCAAAAATGATAAATCAATCATAATTACCTTTATACCTTCACTCTCAAATTCTATTACACAGTCCTCTGATCTTAGGACCTGAACATTTACAAATCTCCCCCTTTGTTTATGCTTGAGGATTCAATACATTATAAAAGCACCTGACATGGTTTGATCAATTCATCATATCAACATGCTTGATTTCACATCTATATCAGACTTCTTGTAGACACTAAAAAAACACACACTCTGTTTTAGTCATCAAAGTGCCTTGATCATCTCTTTCTCCTGACTCAGCTGCACATTCATTTAACTTGTCCTGACCCACCTTGAGTCCAAGTTAGCTAAACTTAGCCAACTTAACTCACTTTTTCTAGATAAACACCCTTTATCCACCCTTTGACCCTCTTTAAATCCACTTTTTCTTAGCACCATGATCATTGACAGTTAGGGGTAATCATCGATGGTTAGGTCCCCAAGATAGTAACACATCACTAGCTATTCCTAAGGTAATCAGGCACAAATTTAATAGTTTATGCCTGATCCATCTTCTAACACATCATGAACACCTTGTAACCTACAATCTTATCTTCTTAATCCATCACCTTTTTCTTATAAAAAGAAGTGAGAAAGAGGAGGAGGGGGATCCACAAATACATGTCCAAATTCTACATTCAGGATATCTTCATATAGGTACTCAAGTTTTCTAGACATTCAAAATTTCTTCATGAAGATTTCTCTAGTAGCCACCAACCCGAACCTCTATCTAATTTCTTCTAGCTCTCGTTTACATATAATTATGTTGTTAAAATCATTTTAGATTAGATAAGCATTATATTGCTTTCATTTGTCTTTATTCATTCTACTTAGATAATTTATCTCTTCACCTTATCATTCTCAGATCTCAAACAGACCTTATGCATCAGACTGAGTTTGATCTCACCCTTCTACCCATAAACCTTTCTGACTTTCCTAGTCCCTGCAGGTAACCATCAACAGTTTCAAGGAACTGTCGTTGGTTACCTAACCAATGAAGGTTACTTATAACTATCGAAGGTTAGCCCTCTGACCCAAGACCCTCATCATTCGACCATTTAACCAAACCCTTGACCAAACCCTATTTTTTGAGTTTTATGTCATGGACCCAACCATACCAAACCAGACTAGAGTCTAACACTTCATTAATAAATTAGCATTTACTTTTATGTTATTTTATTACATATTTAGCTTACATTATCAAAGTATTCATTTCTAATACTTTTATGTATGCAACTTTCCTTTTTTTCCTTTTAACATTAACTTGTATCATAGATTGGATTGATATCCTCCATAGATAGCTCACACTTTCTTGGATCTAGTCCCAGATAGGCAATCCACCCTTCCTCTTTGTCTAATAAACAAGCTTGATTTGAGTGATTTTTTATGCAGGTCACCTTCCCCTAGCCAAAGAAGAGTTCTCCACTTCATCCGCTTCATGTACGTATTTATACCAAGTTTTTCTACCATATCTATTTTACCCTTTTCTATAAATTTTATCTCTTTATTTAGTCTTAGTCATAAAATTGAAAATTATAGCATAAAAACTTCTTCATATATCCACCATGAAGGGAACATCTCACACATGCTTCCCCTCATATTATGCACAGCTCTTCAAGCCTTTCAAACTATCTGAGTCAATTCTCCTAACTCTATGGCATACTTAACTTGACATCTATATAACTCTGAGACCTTCTATATGATATCAAAAATGTGACAACACATGATCCTCATATTTCATATCAACTTTGTCTTCAATCTTTCAACATTTGACCAATTAATTTAAGCAATAAAATTTGACAAGATCTTATCTTTAGGACCAAAAACCCTGAACATACATTGAGCACTCTAGATCAAGATCAACACACCTTTTTTATGAAAAAACCATCTTGATAAATTATCATCCTTGATCAGACACCTAGAAAATTCCATTCCCTACTTGTAGACCTTGCATACTCAACTTCATTCTTCACCATATTGACCAACTAGACCATCCAACAAAGATTTGACTAAAAACTTTGACTTTAGGATCATTGTCCCTAAATATATATTTTGAATCATTCCATCACAAACCTTTGGAGCAATTACATAAAACTTATTTCTCCCCCTTAACCAAGCAAATTTTTAAAATATCTTTCTTGTCTTACAACATCAACCAAAATTTAACTAGCATCCAACATGATTCCTCTTTATGTAAAGTGTCTCCTTGAAGCTTAGAGAGAGACACTCCTTTGACATAGTGAGACTAAAAGTCCCAAAAATTAGGAGACTCCCATATATCCATACTTTCATTTGAGTTGTAGTCTTGCCTCATCACCAGATTGAATTTAAATGGATCTTTGACTTCATTATTTACTTTAGACTTGTCAAATAATATAGACAACAAAAACTCTTGACTTTCTTTCATGTCTATCATGGAAAACAAACCATCTTTGGTCTTAGTATGATCTCTCCTAACAAGCTTAGGTTTCCAAAACCATTTGTGACCTCTTCTTTGCACACTAGGATCTCCATATACCTTATTTTGCTTTGAGAAGTCATTCGACTTATTATTGCAATACCTATAAATTTTACCAACTCTATGACATCTAAAATAAATAAGATCATTCATACCTTTTACTTGATGATGATTGTGATCTTTCTTTGACTAATTTCTTCTCCTCTTGTATTCTCTAGCAATGTGGCCAAACTAATTGCATACATAACAATGACTCTAGGATGAATATCTCATTGTATTGATTTATCTATCTTGTCTTCTTTCTTGCACTCTAGGAGCTTGATTGAACTTATCTTGACTTGATGGTATTTGCTTGCAGAAACTAGCAATGTGACCAACCTTTAGACAACTATAGCAGATAATGTCTTCCATACTTTTTGTTTGAATATGGTAGTGATCTCCCTTTAAATGATTGCTTATTATTACACAATCCTTTGCCCTATAACAATAAGATGACAAACAAAACAATAGCCCATAAAATATCTGGCATACCTTGAATAATTTGGTTATTTGATTAGCTTCTTCAAACACATCAAACCTATCTCCAATATCCCATTTCTAAGTAACTTATGAGTCCATACCACCTGAAACACCAACTCAACACTCGAACCTACCAATTAGGTCTCCTTGCTCTTTAGGCCTTCGTACACAAAAAACATAGTATCAAACCTATGAAATACCTACTCAAATATTTCATATATATATATATATATATATAATTATATCACATGGTTAAACCCTTTAGGACCTATGATACATCTCTACGTTCTTTATATACTTCAACACATGATCTAAGCACCCAATTCAACTCTCTCAAAATGACCACTCAAACTGGTCACATATAGTTAAAAAACAATTATAATATTTTAACCCTCTATATCTGATCAGGGGAATATCATGACATAAAATACTCTATCATAATCCTTATATACTTATATAACATCTCCATACTCATTTACTTCTTCAATTATTCTCAAAACTCTTCCAACTCACTCCTGTAACATGGTCACTCAATCTGTTAGTGCATTCAACAAACACAGTCAACTTATAAACAATTATTCACACTAAAGATGGATTGGTAAAACCTCCAAAATATACTAATATGGTCCTCATGAATTATATAACACTATTAACTATATATCTTATCTTGAAACACCAAAATATTATGAATAACTCTTCAATTATCCTTCTTGGGTCACTTGTAGAATATGGTCAAACACATATTCAACTTTGGAGATAAATAAATTTAACTATACATAAATTAAAACCTTATAAATCAATTCTAATGATGTGCTTTGAAGTCCTCTTCAAATTTGATTTTATACATCACCTTTAAATTCATCCTAGATCAAAAGATATAAGCAAAATATTGAGCACTAGTTTTTCTTTTGTTAAATTCAAATGCTAATGATCACTGTGTAAATGTTAAACACCAGACACTTTGAATTCATCTTGTGCTCCTTGAAAACTATGAATAAATACGTAATTTTTATCTCCTTAGGACTAATCTAGTCTTTACCTTGTAATGCTTAATGTTGATCTTTAATCTGAACTCCCATGATTATGTCACTTAGCAACTCTACTTATTTTATGCACCCCCTGTACCATTATATCAATGTGATTGTGCCACTTGTAATTTATACATGAAATATAAGCATCCTTTGACTTATTGAATTAATGCATGCCATTGATCTCTAATTGCAGGATCACACATTCACCATTGGATCTTCATCTGACAAATTAGACACTCATCGTTAGATCTCTGTATGATCATACACTCACCATTAGATATTTACCTAGTCAGATTAAATGCTCACCATTATATCTGTGATCAAATTAAATGATCATTGTAGATCTCTTCTTGAAAATTTGGCTAAGTATGGGAACTTAGTAAAATTATGCTTGGAAGGCCAACTTTTCACCTTAGTAACTTTTGTTACGCTCAACCTCATGACTTGAAATTTGAACCATATCATATCCTCACATAGGGGAATATATCCATATATCAAAATACTCATGAAACCTTCAAAAGTGTGAAATATGATGTCATCAAACTGCTTACTCTGCCTTATTTGACAATATGACTACTTGAACTTAGGAAATCATATGATTATTCTAATGAATTCCATTGAGTTTGATAAGCATTATAAGCACCCATAACATCTTATACGGTCTCTGAAACATGTCCATACTATCAATATCATCCATTAATTACCTCATTAATTCAAACACTGAAGAACTATGCAAGAACACTAAAGTACATTAAAGTATACTTTGTCATTATCAATCTACCACACATGACACCTCATCAACAACCTTGGTCACCTTAGAGACATCATAAACAAACCTCCAATATTTGTTTCAAGTATTCTAGGTAGAGGGCCATATTTTTGGAGTAGTATGACAATGGTTTGGTTATTGCATCTTTTATTTCTTGTTTTGTTCTATACCAAATGTGCCTGATTATAACCGCCTTTGGAAAAATCAGTGTCCCACCATCCATCTACTAATTATAACTTCCTATCATAAAATTAGTGTCATTGAATTATGTCATTGTTTCCTAGTTATAACTACATATGGGAAAACTAGGGGTAACACTTATTTATCATGCCTTGAAGTACCACCTTTTCATGTTATGTCATACTATGACATTATGCCAACTTTGCCTATTTTGTTTGAATTGGCTACTACATTAGTCTAATTCCTCTGCTATAAGGTGGAACTACAATGACTTGAGGTCCCATCCTAGGAATATGTAGGCAACACTAAATTTACATTGAGGCCAGGTCAGTCACCCCTAAGCCATGCTCTTTCCATTTTATAAGTAATTTAAGTTTGAACGCTCTCACCATTTTGTGATTTTTTAAAGTTTGAATGCTCTCATCATTTTGTGAGCTTGGACCATTTATTATCTCGTCATTCTCAATTTAATTTATATGCTCCTAATTTCTAGAAACATTTGAAATTGATTTAGAAAAACTAAAAACATTAACCACTTCTTTGCCTTAAGGATTCTATAAACCCTCACTAAGTCATAAGGAACCACTTGTCATTCAGTTTCCCCATATTTATTGGCCCTCTTCTCGCACCTGCTTGCCATTTTGTAAGATCATTCCCACGTTCTTATATAACATCCATCCTATTTTCTTCTATCCCTTTTTTTGGGAGAACTAGATTTGGCCTAAATTTTTTGTTGGATATTATGTCAATGGAACTATGTAGGTAGCTTACACTTACCTAGTGCATCTAGAGATAGCTCAACCAGCCCTTCCTTTTATTCTATTCCCCCATCTTGTTTATTTGTTAAGTTTTCCCCTATTTTTTAGGGGCATTGTTCATCACCTTATGTATGTCATGTTGTTTATACTAACATTGTAATTAACCATTGTTTGATTGAGTGTTTATCTTTGTTTTATTTTATTTTTTTTCTTTTCTTGATGTTTTATTTGTTTTCCTATTTGTGTGCTTTCTTGTTGTGCCTTGATTTAGTCTACATGCATTCATTAGGTGATTCTTTGCACATTTTTATTGAATCTATCCATATTCATACATCAAAATTATCATCATGGTCTTTATCATTTGTGCATTATTTTCCTTTGAGTATTGGATTGCATATCAGTCCATATGCATATTTTGGCCAAGTTATCATGGTGTTCTATCATGATGCCTACCATCATGTGCTAAAACAAAAATTAGCTTAGGGACTCTACATGATAATGAAGTAATGATAAAATTTCTAATCAACTCCAAATTATAACCTAAATAGAATAATTAAACAAATAAATAATTTTATTTCCTGCCAGTTCAGACAAGCATCTCCTTACTAGCAAGTTGCCTAATTCATCTTTATCCTCTATACCAATTTTCTATCATCTTCTATATCATGTTTGCCATAATCTAGGTATAATGATTATAACCACCTTTGGGCAAATCATTTTATACCATCCCACTCGCATTACCAATGATTATAACTACCTTTAGGAAAGTCATTGTATTTCCATCCATTTGAAGGTTGATAATTATAACCACCTTTGGGCAACTCATTTTCTTTTCTCTATCCAATTGGGGCACATTTTCATGGTGATAATGCTTATAACCACCTTTGGGCAAACCATTATCTCTATTCACCTAATTGAGGCATGATTTTATCCTACCAATGATTATAACCACCTTTGGGCAAATCATCACCTTTTTTTTTTATCCCACCTATGTTGATGATTATAATTGCCTATAGGAAAATCATCTTGTTTGTCTACCGTATCTAGGGTAGATACATATATAACTAATTATAACTACCTATGGGAAATTAAGTCTCTTCTACCCTATTTCATCTATTTGGTCCATTCATTTCCTTCTTTCGAGGGACCATTTGCAGACCCCTTTACCAACCACTCCCTTAAGGGGGCACCTACAGTTTATCCATTACCATTGAATTCATAAGCATAAACGACCTCATCATTATTTGAAAAGACATTAATATGCTTACAACTTTTAATTACTTCCCAAATAGGGTCAAACTATAGACACCTAAAATTGGCCACCAGTGGCTTCATACCAAACTTCAAAATGATTCTTACCAACCAATGCAAATAAAGCCTAAGAATCACTAAACATATCAAATTCACTTATGTATCACTCATCAAAGCTCTAAATCCCATTGAGATATCCCTAATTAGGGTATCCTACCATAAGTAACATTGACCTCTCACAGATTCATCTATATTCATCTTATGGCATTACAACCTGTAAATTGGCCTATAGACATATTAAATGGGGAAAATGCACATATGAATTAAATAAAATCTTTAAAATACTAAAAATTTTAATCAAAATTCCTAGTTGAATTATCCATGAGTAATTAATGAAATTCAAAAATGCAAATATCCTAGCATTTTCATAATTACCTTTTGTGAGTTATCAAAAATCTTAAAATATCTCACCCATGCCTATTCATTACTAATCATGAGGTTTTGACACCTCTAAACTCTACTGGGGTTAATTAACTCACTTATGTTAAGTTTTAACTCATTCCATGACTAAAATACACTCTAACTCACCTTGAGTTAGGGTTAGTTTTTAAACCTATAAAAACAAGCCTAGACCTCTTCATTTAGAGAGCTTGGAACATAGTAAAGTTATAATGCAATTGTTGGTGCAAGATTGAAATATATAGTTTTATAATTCCAAAATAACAAGCCAATCCATAATAATAAGCCATACCAAGCAATCCAAGACAATGGTTCCAAGGAGAGAAGGAGCCACACAACTCCATTTGCCAAAGACTCTTTGAGCACACGCCGAGCAAGCCATTTGAACACATCATTTATAGCCTTCAAAGAAGGAAAGAGATATTGTTTATTTATAATTTTAGTTGTGTTTTTAATTATTTTTTATTCACTAATCTCCCCCTATGATCTAGTCTTATAGATTTTATGCTTGTTAGTGTGTTTATTTCATTGTTTTATATGAAAACTAATGCTTGATCTAACCTCTCTTGAGTCAAATTCCTATGATCAAAAATACTAATCATGATAACCTAAAATATTTTTTAGAACAATGATTTTCATCATAATATAAAAAATGGGTGATGAAAATGTTAGGATATGATTTTAAAATAATATATAATAAAGGAAAAGAGAATGTGGTGGCTAATACACTATCTAGGTAGGATGAATCACTTGAGGCATTGTTATGTGTAATGACCATTTGGTAGGTATATTGGTAAATATGAATCAAGATTATAATGGTAAAATAATATTTATACTTAGGATTTGATTTAGAATATTTAACTTGGTTCTAGAGGGTCTAAAAATTTTCCATGGAAGGGGAACACATCATGGTACAAAGATTGATTATACCTTTGTAAGCATTCTCTCCTCAAACATAAAATCCTTCAAGAAATTCATACATTTATAATAGGAGGTCATTAAAGATTTTTAAAAACATATCATAGAATCAAGCAATATTTATTTTGGGAAGGACTCAAGGGGGACATCTAGAAATATGTGGTTGAATGCATGATATGCTAACAAAACAAAGGTGAAACCATTAAGACCCTTGGTATTTTGTATCTTTTATCCATACCTATCAAGCATCTCCAAAATTTTATTCCTTATCTCAACCATTTATCTCTAGTATAATAGCTTCTTATTTTCTCAATACATTTCAAAAATTACATGATACTTCAAAGATCATTATACATGATCAAGATCCCATATTTACTAGTAATTTTTTGACTGAATTGTTTTATATGTTTGGTCACATAGTTGGATCATATCTAATCCTATCATCCTCAATCTAATGGACAAATAAAGGTAGTAAAAAAATTTCTAGAGGAGTATCTTCATTATTTTATTTATGACAAACAAGACAAATGGGTTCATTGGCTTCCACTTGCTGAATGGTGGTATGACACTTATATTTACTCTTCTTCCAAAATGTCTCCATTTATGGAATTATATGGGTGTCACCCCCATCCATCAATTTAGCCTTTAATGTGCATCCCAAGGTTTGAGCTATTGAGGAACCCATTCACCATCAATATGAGGTACTTGCTAGTTTTTGAGAAGATTTAGAAATGGCATATAATAGAATGAAGTAACAAGTGGATCAACACCATAGTGATTGACATTTTGACATAGGTGATTGTGTATTTTTTTGTTTATATCCATATAACTAGATGTATTTAAAGCAATAAAAATTTTACAACAAGATATCCCTTAAATATTATGACCCTTATCAAATCTTGCGTAAAATTGATAGTGTGTCTTACAAACTAGAATATCCCATGTCCACTCGCATACATCTAGTATTCCATGTCTCTTTCCTAATAAGGTAATTATAAAAAAAGTTTATACTCATGTTGAGTTAAATGAATTGGATTAATAATGCCCAATAATTCTAGATCTTGAAGAGATCATTCACATGTGCACTAAGAAACAACATACCAATGTAATTTAGGAGAATTTGATCAAATAGAAGAATCTGTATCTTGAAGATGCAACCAAGGAGGATGAAGAATTTATGCAACAACATCCTTATTTGAATCAATAGTGAGGACAACTTTGTGATATAAACATGCAAGATTTACAAAAAATGGAAATAAGATTTAATTACTAAATTTTTAAAGATCAAAAACTTAAAAATAAGTAAGGTTAGCAACAAAGAATTTTTTATTTTTTATTTTTTATTTTTTCATTTCTTTAGAAAGATTTCTACATAAAACAATTAGTAAATTATTTAGGAAGAGCTAAGAAACCAAAAGAACCTACAAGTTAGCCAAAATGACAACAAAAAATAAAGATAAACTATAAAATCCAACTCTTTAAAACAAAATCGTTGTTATGTAGATATAGAAAATGAAAAAAATGTAAGACAACTTAGCATAGAAAAACATAGAAAACCAAATAAAAGTGTAGAGATTAAAACCATCAAAATTTTGAACAAACTTGTCAAAATGTTAGAAAAACTTATTGTTCAAACTAAAGAAATTGATGAAACGTTGAAAAAAATAGCCATTCTATAGAAAGAAGAAAAATAGAGAAAAAAGTAGACCAAAAATAGAGAAAATAAGAAAAATGAAAGGTTAGAAAGTTGAAAAGTCAAAAAACTAGACAACCATAGAAAAGTTAGCAAAAGATAAAAAAAGAGATAGAAAATAAAACCATCAACCAGTTTGACAAAAGCACTATGATTTGCATTAAACCCGATGAAATATTAAACAAACCCACAGTTTCATAAAATGATCCCACCAATAAAATCTATAAAATCACCACTTAGCAAAAATTCAAAAAATAGTCATAAAGTAACATAAAAATAGAAAAATGATGAATTTTAGATGTCAATAGGCCAAAAAAATAGAAAAGTTAAATAAATTCTAGAAAATAGTCAATAAAAACAAAAAAAATACTAAGAACAAAACCATCTAAATGTTTTTCAAACCTATTATTCCATAGAACAAACTTATCGTTACACAGGAACACACAACCACACAAAAAACTCCAAAAACATAGATAAAAACTACAAAAACAACTTTAAAGACCAAGATTAAATAACAATGCAATCTAAAAGAAAATAAAAATAACTAAAAAACCCTAAATAATGTAATTATGATGAAAAAGATATGGGAAAAGTCCCACTAGGCATGCCAGAATGTGATAGCTAAAAATTTAGAAACTATTTTGACATTATTCATTTGGTTTTGACTTTGGTTGCACTTAGTATACCCTTGATCTTATTTAAAGAAGGGATCTTGATATATCCCTAGTTTTTTTATTGGATGTTAATGCATGATCGCTTAAAATTATTTCAACATTGCCAAAAAGATCTTGGATATAGTGTTTGAGTCTCATACAATGGTTTGTGGAATGGCCTTTGATTTTTTGGTAGTCACAATATTCATTATCTTTGTACCACTCAGGTTTTGGAATATTTTAAATGAAGGGTTTGGTATTGGGAAATTTGATCATATTTCTTGTGACCAACTTTTGAATGAATACATAGTATGGTTCTCCTAAAGGAGCAAATTTTCATGTTTAATTATCTTATCGAGGTTGACCACTTGACATGAAGATGTTGTTGATAGGTTGGGTGTTTTGAATTTGTCACCATCCATTGAGATGAGGACTCAAATCCAACTGTTGATAGTAATCATTATCAAATAAATCTAAATTATTCATAACCATCAATCTTCTCACTCAAGATATTATAAATGAAAGTGTCATCCTCCATTAACATCATCCACCTTCAAACTATCAAATTTATATTGATTTCATTATACACATCCAACGAGAAATCAACCTTATGAACCCATATACTATCCAAATTACCTTTGTTTGGAGAATAAATTGAGCAACCACATTTCAAGAATCATAAGTAAATTAGAAGTCACAATGGAGAAGGTGATGATGTATTATACATGGTTCTGTAAGTATTTCTATGTTTATATTTAAGTTGATGTATTATATCTATCAAAGGTTTAGTTTGGATTTAAAGTAAGATTTGTATGCATTGTCATTTTCTTTATTTTTTAGATTCTAAATTTTAGCTATCACAATGACTGCTAGATTACATTCCCCTCACCTTAGAATAGGGGAATATAATTGGGGGCATGTAATACAGACATGATTCCACACACAAAATTATAAAAAATTGATACAATTTACATGATTCAAATATACACTTAGGTATGAATCATATACATTTGACACCTATTTTACAAATTTGACAAAGTTTTTCATATTTATGACAAATATTATATATATTTTATAGGGTAGATATTACTTTTGACAAATACTTCAAATTTGGATACATTAGAGGTGCATATGCCATACAAATGCACCAAATCACAAATACATAATCAAATCATATACACATTTATGCACTGACCTTACTAAGATGCACTAATTGAGTCTTAATTTTCCTATAATAGTTGGTTCCCTTGAGTAATGATATTGAGACTCAACACCATATATGTCCTTGACACTACTTCCATTTTTTAGGTTGATATGGTTACACCATTTTACCTATGCGAGAATGGCTAGATTGGCTAGACTATGTATATACTTGAGTTGTGTGATTGAGATTCAATGATTTCAATGGCCTTAGCATAGCTCAACCTTGTATTATATTGGGGGCATGATTACCCTCCAATTATCCTCTTCACATCTCCAAGGTTCAATTGTGAACCTCTCTCCAATGCTTTAACAAAGAATCGTCATTATCAAAACAAACTACCAGAGGGAAACATGGTTGCATCGACACACAAGTGTATTCCCTCCTTGCTCTCTTTTCTTTTAATTATTTCAATCATTCAATTTTCAAATTATATGCACTAATTACATTGTAACATGTTATTTTTTGCAGGTAATATACATAAAACATTCAAACATGGTTTAATTCAAATCAAGGTGTGTTGTGCACACCAATGTATGCAATTTCTTTCCTTTAATCTAACAATTTCATCTTTATGCATTGCTAAATTAAAGGGGGATAATGTAGATATTAAAATATTATTTTTATATGATAAATTATAATTATACACTTAAAAAATATCACTCATGGCTTGAATTTTCAATTCAAGACCTTCTCACTATAAATAGGCTCACATTCACCATCTCACTATGCCCAAATGTTTATCCTATAGTCTAAAATTGATATTTGATTACCCATATCCCATTTAGCCCAAATTTTTCATAAAAATAGATTAATATCATACTCTGATAGTTATAAATATTTAACAACTTTCTATCCTCCTAGACACTACCATCCAAACTAGGAGACTAGCATCCTAGGTCTGATGCTAGTGTCTGAACCTTACAAACAGTCAAATTTAAAAATATGTTAACATGTATGGGTCAACCTATTTGTATATATTAATCCTCCCATGAGATTATTTCCAAAGGTGTGGTATAAATACAAAAAATACCATTCAATATCAACAAGTACTTAGTAAAATCACCTCTCATGCTTGTAAAACTACCCTACTCTTCCCTATTTCTAAATCAGTCATAGGATCAATCTTCTTACAGGTCTAATTTTTTTAAAGAGTATCACATGATAAATATTTGTCAAGTTAAAAGATATATCACTACATGCACTCACATATAACATATACTCAATTATTCACACATAATCCCACAGAAGGGGAGAAATATATCAGTTTGATTCCCTCTTCATAGTATATGGCTATGTAGGTAGTGATCATTAATAGAGGGGTCTTTGAGGTCAGTTCAATTTCACTTTAGCCCACTAATCCTTGTTTTTCAAGGTGGCATTCCCTAATTGGAAGACCTAGGGTTTTAAGCTAAAGATTGGCTTTAGGAACTTGTACATAAGATCCAAATGGAGAATCTATAAGGTGATAGAGAGACCTAACATGTGAAACTAATAGTTCCAAAAATGAGTTTGTATTTGGGGTATAATAAAAATGTCAAGATGAGGACACTGACTTTGATGCTAGTGTCTAGATTTTGATGTTAGTATCTAAACTAACATAAAGATAAATGAAAGAATCTGATGAACCCAGACTAAACATTAGACTGTCTTATCTTACATATTTATTTATCAAAAATTCTAGAGCACCAGTGCATAAGATAAATATTATTTCTCCTTTGTATCAAAAACTTTTAAATTATTGTTTGGTGTTCTACTTGTCTATATTTAGCATATTCTCATATCTAGTATATATATCACAATATTATAAATCTAAATTAACTTAATTGGGTTGATTTTAGAATAACTTACTCTAATTTTATTAGGTTATTCCCCCTAACCCAATTCCAAAAAGGGTTAAACATATACATCAATCTCCACCTTAGATCTAATGACACTTAAAAGAGATATTATAGAATGACTACCTCAAATGGAAAGAATGAGATTTAGCTTTCCTTATTTGGGAACTCCAAAGACTATGGGGAACATCCTTAGGTCCACTCTTCATATTGATCTTCAAAGACCTTTAAGCAAGACTTGACCTCAAGAATAAGACCTTAAACTATAACTCCTTTACTTTTTAAGATCATAAATGTGAATATAAGCAAAGTAGATGAGTGTTGTGTGTGTTTGGAAATGATAAATTTGACCCATATATATAAAAATCCAAACCTAAAAACACTTGAGACTCTAAATCATGGTATCATCTAGGAAAATATAGTTGAATGGGATGTTGACTAACTTAGAACTATATCACTATGTTAATATAATGGATAAGATAAACTTATAACTATATTAACTAAGCCAATACAATATGAGGACAAACAAGAATGAAAGAGATTGTATCAGCCTAGCTAGTACAATAGGAACATAGGGTGGCTCGCATAACTACACATAAAAATATGTAAATGGACCCAAATGAGTTTAGATTGATAATAGTGAAGGTGTGATATAATATTTTATACACATCTCTCACAAAGTACCATGAGCCAACCTACCTCTTTCCTAGTGTACTCTTTAGGATGTATAATTAGGGAGATTGATGCGTTGATGAGACCTGCAAGATAAATCATCAATAAAGTGATAAATATGAATGATAAAAGGTGTAAACATATGATCCACCTGAATCTCATCACATTTAAAAATATTATAACATGTGATGGTGCTTTTGGAATGATACATAACAATATTAAATCATAACTGGAAAGAAACGCTGACATATATGTTGATAAGTGAAAATATAAAAGTCACATATACATACCTTTAATTACCTTTTGTGCATAAATGATGCATAAAAATATCAAAGCATCAATTATGGTGAGTGTAGTAACTGCATTTAGATACCCCAGATATATAAGACTTAGAACCAAAAAAAAAAAATTGTGTATGCAAGATTGTCAATAAATGGATGTAAATAAAAAACTCTTGGGAAAAGATTGTGAAACCCAAATAAATTGGCAAGAAGATAAATGAAACTAAATTAGAACCAAAATATTTAAATAAGTAGATAATAATAAGGTAAAATCATCAAGACATTATTTTGGGGCTAAATTAGGATTGAAAAACCCAAGGAAATAGGTAATAAGGGCATGCAAATTTAAAATGAGATCAAATGACACACAAAAAAATGTGAAACATAAAGGCATGAAATTGAAAAAGGAATTAGATGGCTTATAAAAAGTGAATATAAAACTCAAGGTCCCAACAATAATAAAGATTAATCCTAGAAAGGTAAAGAAAAGACAAAGAGATCATGTAGCAACAACTCAAAGATGCAGATTTTATCTGAAAATACAAAGCATTAAAGCTATCATAATGTTATCATGTCGAAAAGAGGTGAAGAATAGGAAGTATGGAAGATGGGAGAAATTTATAAAAAAACCTATAAAAGTTTGATAATACACAAAGTATGATAAGAATCCACATCATGTGGATGTATTAACCAAGGAGATAAACTATTAAATAGGCTCATAACAAGCTCCTATGAAAAAGGAGGTGGGCACAACATTAAGTGAAAAATAGACTTACCTAAGTAACAATATAAAAAATAGTGGTTATAATACCATAACAATAATATACTAGACTATATTAAGCTTGAAATAATCTTATACAAATAATTATTCTAATACCCTCCCTAAATTACTGAACTAGAAACAACTCCAAGCTTATCTCAAAATTTTATTTACACAAAGGTTTAGTCATTATATCAGTTGTTTACTCAGAGGTAGGAAAATAATAAAGATAGATGTCTTCATTATTAACCAATTTCTAATTGTGTTGATGATGAACTTTAATGTGTTTTGTCTTAACATAAAATATTATATTCTTCACCATATTTAGTAGACTTTGGTTGTCACATTAGATAGGTGTAGATGTCGATGAATCAAGTTGAAGATACTCCAATACTAACTAAATCCACATCAAATCTCTACCTACACTAACAATTGATTTATACTCTACTTAAATAAAAGACAATGATACTATATTCTAAATCTTAATCTATAATGAAAATGCTTGTAAACCAAGAGTGGATACATAACTTGTTGTATACCTTCTAGAATCAATTGATCCTACCCAATCTGATTCAGTATACCTTGTTAGCTCAAAATCAATAGATTTCTTAAACATAATGCCAAAGTCAAGAGTACCTTTGACATATATAAGAACATGTTTTTTAGCTTTCTAATGTTCTTCATGTGGTTTAGTCATGAATTAATAAAGATAACTTACTAAAAAACATAAATTTTCTATAGTAGTAGTAAGATAAATCAAACTACATACTAATTGATAATACATTATTTCTTTGACCAGTGGTGAATTAGTGTTAATTGAGATTTTTGTCCCAAATTCCATATATGTAGCTTATGAATTACAATAATTCATTTTGAATTTATCTAACAAATATTTGGCATATTTTGTTTGAGATATAAAAATTTAGTACCCGTAATTTTAATACTATAAAAACTCCACACCTAGACAAAATTGAAGCATGCCTAGATCATTCATTTCAAACATAGAACATATGCCATATTTCAAATATTTAATCAAGTCATTAAAATCACTATGTCATCACCAACCAATTTAACATATAGAGTAGATTTTGCATCACATATTTTAAAATTAGACTCTCCAAGTTTGTCCATTTGAAGTACTAAGTTTGAGGACCTTTTTTAAGTCCATAAAAGTACTTCACTAACCTGAAAACTAGATGTTATTTAAAAACAATATTAAATCCTTATGGTTCTACCATATACACCTCTTCCTCCAAGTCTCCATTTAAAAAAACATTACTCACATCCATCTGAAATACCTATCAACCAAACTGAGCAACAATAGATATAACCATTCTTAATGTTACTATTTTAATAATATGAGAAAATGTTTATTCATAATCTAATCCCTCTTCTTATGAATAACCTTTTTGAACAAGATGAGATTTATATTCTTCTAAAGAACCATTTTATTTAATTTTTACCTTACAAATCCATTTGTAACCAATGGATTTCTCACCTTGGGGTGGCTCAGATAAAATATAACTACATTATTTATGAGTGCATCATACTCCACCTTCATGAAAGGTTCATTTTCTAACTACCCTTTAGCATTTTCATAAGTATTGGACTAAAAAATTTGTGAAATAGTGGAATTGAGAGAAAAAATTACCAACTCAAGATTTTGTATAACGTGTTTCCCCAATCTTTTAGATCTACCTTCCAAAAAAACTATAATATCCTCTTGTTAAATATATTGCATTATGATAAAGTAAAACTTTTATAATTTATGATGACTTGTAGAACCACCTTTATTGCCACTAGGACCCTCTATGGAGTTAGACTATTCTAAGGTTTGCCTTTTTAAGTCTTGTTCCATTTTAGTACTAGAACTTGATTCACATTCATCAATATGCATCCAAATATTACTAGTGTTTGTAGGCTTACCATATTTTGATAAATATGGAATTTTCTCATCTATTTTTACATATCTATGCACAATTACTTGATTTGAATAGATATCTAGTAACCTATATGCTTTGGAATTCTCACTATAGAAAATAAACATGTAATTTTTACTCTTTGCATCTAAACCACTTGTTTTCACTTTAGGGATTAATGTAAAATTAGTACAACCAAAAATGTGGACATAACTTATATCATGTTTTATTCTTTATCATGCTTTTTTTTTGAGTAACATTTTGCATAGCTTTACAAGGATTCATGTTCAATATTAACACTATAGTGTTACCAAATTTTGTTGAGTACTAAAAAGATACATTCTTACTTTGCACCATACATCGTGCCATCTCCATTACAATCCTATTCCTCCTTTCTACTAATCCATTATATTGTGGAGTGTAAGGAATTTTATATTGCGTGTGTATACCTTCCTTTTTGCAATATGCATTGAATTACTTGGAGATAAATTCTCCACCATTTTATGACCTAAAGGATTTGACCTTTATAGCTATCTAAGTTTCAACTAGTGTTTTCCATGCAATAAAATTCATAAAACATTTTGATTTCTTCTTAAGAAAGTACATCCATATTTTTTGAGATAAATCATCAACTATAAATAAGAAATAAAGGGCACCAAATAGTGTTAGTTTTCATAGGACCATGAATATTTGCATGTACCAAATATAACACACATTCTACCATCCATGATTTACCAATAGGAAAGGGTTGCCTGATTTGTTTACCCAACTAACATTCTTCACAAACAACTTGATTTTATTGAATAGATGGGAGTTTATTCACCATTTTATTTTCACTAAATATATTTAAATATTGGTAACTTAAATGACCATATCTCTCATGCCATAGATTACTAAACATCTCAATTGTTGATAAAAAATATTATTCTACTAATTTAAGATATATAAGTTTATACAGACCCCTTTCCTTTATACCAAAACGAAGCTTATCATTGAGTGTAGTGACATTACATTTTTTCCCTTCAAACTTACCTACTAGTTGTTTGTTTTTGGTAAATTCACTGATGGAAAAAAGGTTTTTATTCATATTTGGTACATATCTAACATTAGTAAATATATATTTGTACTCATTATTCAAAATTATTTGTATGTCCCTACATCCATTAATTTCATGTGTCCATCCATCACCTAAAGAAATAGTTTCATTACTAATATTATCCTCAATGAGGTTTACATACCAATCTCAGTGACATGTTTAGTGTCATAAAGCTCCTAATTCAAAGTACAAAGTGCATGACTCATTAGATTAGTCTTGTGTTATTATAAAAGCAAATTAAATGGATGCCTCTTCTTCTACTTCTACAATATTAGCATGCCTAAAATTATTATTTGAATTAGCCATATCATCTTTTATCTTTATACAATATTTCTTAAAATGACCTGGTTACTTACATAAAAACATTTCCATTTTGTTTCTTTGGAATCACTTGTATTTTTATTTGAATAACCTTTATTTCCCAAACATTTCACCTTGCCTTTTGTCCTTTCCATAAATGCAATTTCTATATATGTGGATGTTGAAGCTATGGATTTTTCTACCATCATTCCTTCTATATGATAAGATTGGATAAGTAATCAAAATCCAATGTATGTGTCTTAAAAATCATATGTAATGTCTCCACAAAAGAATCATAGGAAGGTGGTAGATTCTACATAACAATGGAAATGAAGTCTTGCTCATCTACAAGATTTCCCATCACTTTTTGCTAATTATAGATATCCTTCAATTTCAACAAATACTTAGAAATAGAACCACCTTCTTGTATCTTAGTGTAAAATAGATATCCTACCAACTTCTAAACCCTGATATTTGGTCCTAAGATGTTTCCACAATTCTAGTACACTATTGACATTTCTAACTTTTGGAATTAAATTGTCATTTATAGATAGTTTCAATAGCATTAAGGCCTCATGATGATGTTTATCATATTCATCTAGTTTATTAGTTGGTCTAGACTCTTTTATGAGTACAATGTGGCTAATATTATGATGCGCACTAATGGTAAGTATCCTATGATTTCACAAATTAAAGTTTTTATTGTTCAATGTTTGAGCATTTAGCAACAATAGATGTTATAAACTAGCCATTTTTATTTATTTTTTCATGAAAACAATTAAATTTGAAAAAATATAATGAATTTAATAAAAAAAAATTATGGTGATTTCATCCTAAAACTAGACAAACCTGCCCTTTTTTAGCAAAAAACTCTTTAATGTTTATGAGAAATTAAATAAATTATTTTCCATAAAACTACCTAAAAATAACTAAAACAATTAAATTTCAAGTTTTATAATTCTATTTGAAAAAAATATTTTGGCATACTTAAACTAGAAAACATGGAAAAATTTCAAGGTTTCATAATTTACGATTTTTCCTCCAATGGAATTAACCATGTATTTTATTAGGCAAATGCTTAGGTAAAATAAAAGTTTTATAAGGTTTAATTGATTTTACAACAATTTAAAAAATCAATTAAACCATAAATTTTTCTATCTATTAAAACTTTGGATTAAAAAATCATGAGTTAAATCATCCAATGATAATCTAGCTATATGTTTGTAGAAAATAGACATGCTTCTCCTCTACAACAACGCTTTCTTCCTTGATTGGGCACTTGAATGGGCTATCAAATGGATTAAAATTTCTAGGTTTTTTTAATCATAGTTATTTAAAATAATCCTTCCTCTTAATTATGGCACCCTTTGGCTATAAATGTGGGTTGAGTTTGAGCAGAATTTGAGCACTCCTACTTCACAAAGTGTCTCCTACACCCAAAAATGCCTTCCATCACTCAAAAAATGTCCTCTTCCTAAAACATCATCATATACATTCTCTCTTCACCACAAATGCATTTAAATATAAAAATAATTCATTTCTGTGCCCGGTAATAGTAACAATGCCCTCCTTTCAGTGTAAAATGCCTTTGTTGACAAATGGAACACCAATATCAACTTGGCACAACAAATGTTTGAAGTGAAATGGTTTTTGTTCTTTTCCAACACTTCTTTTCTTTTCCTCAGCTAGTCACTACACCTTTTGGTTTCTTTGTACTTTCTCTTGTAAATTATCCACATCCTCCCACCATGTCTCCTCACCTATATATCCACCACGTAATTACTCCCTAACAAAATCTCTATTCTTGTCACTCTCTCATAGGCTCTCCCACGCTCCTTCAACCATGAGCTCTGATACCATAAAATTTTGATAATACATAGAGTATGAGAATAAGAAATAGTATGTGATTATATTGACCAATGACATAGCCTATTAAATAGTCTCATAACAAGCTCCTATGAAATAGGAGGTGGGCACAATGGTAAGTGAAAAATAGACTTAACCAAGTAACAATATAATAGATAGTGGTTATAATAAAACAAAAATAAGATGCTATAAGATATTAATATTCAAATAAGCTTATACATACAATTATTATAATTACCTTCTTGTTAAGGATTAATAATGGAGGGAGGGAAATATGGCATCACTATGGTGAAAACATGGTTCTTACCATAAACGACACTAATCAATCTAGAAAGACTAAGAGTTTTCAACATCAATGGCCTAAATAACCCTACCTAAAAATCATAAATCTTGGGATAACTAGTGAAGTATAAAGATCATCCCATGAAGGATAGTATGCATGAAAAATAAAATGATCCCACTTTCCCACAACATGTTTCCCACTTGTTAGGACCCCTCACATAGTTGTCAATCTACTGTGAGGATTAGGTACTTACCTGAGAAAGTAGGTGTCACCAAAATGTAATAGAGATGAGATAAATCCTACCCTAGTCTAATGGCCTACTATGTCCCAATTGATCTCAGCTCTATCATGAGGCTAACTATGGATTTTGAGCTTCAACTAGGATAGGGTGTGTGCCACGAATAAAATCACGTCTTTTTGTGTGATATAACTTTTCCTAAATATTTTTACTTGTTCTTAGGATATTATGTATTTTGATTATTTTCCTCTTCCATACTTATTTAAAATAACCAATTGTGGTTGCTAAATATGACTAACACAAGAGAGATTACACCTAACTACTAAAGAGAAGAACCTAAAGATCAAGATGCTTAAATACTCCTAGACTTTCACCTTAGAAAGGAATAAAGTATTTAAATTGAACTTGGTGAGCTCAAAAGGAGGTGAAAAATAGAAATATCATGGAAATTATCATGAAATGATTAGGTTACCCCAATCACAAAAAATGTATAAAGGAGGATGGTACATTGATAGGGAGGTTTGAGACTACATCATAGGTAAAGATAAAATGTGTATGAAATACATATAGATATAGTGTAATATTTTTATCACAAGATAATATGAATAACTATAAGTGACAAAACACCACTCTCAATCATTGCCTTATCTTTCTAAGAACCTAGCTAATTTTGGGAGTAGAAACATGATATAAAGTAAATGAGAATTTGTGAGGGAGGCTTGGTTATTTTCTCTAAGGTCTTACATGCAACTCACAAACTAAAAATCTAGAAGGTACACGTAGGATAAAGCTATGGAGTGTATAAAAGGTATCAAACCCCACAAGGGTAAAAATATGATAAAATATACCAAATAATTATGAAGGAAACAATGAAAAAATGAGGAAGTGTAACTAAAGGTGAAAATAAAGAGGATGGGTGTTTGTGAGGAGTGTTTGGCTAATTCCCTAGGTCTTACCATGCAACTCACAAACTGAATAACAAAGAGGTGTAAATAAATTATAAAATACTTAAAGACAAATAATAAGTACTAACATTGATGTTAATAGACCTGGAGGTGTAAATACAACAAGGTTAAGTTGTAATAAAAAAGAGTCATAAAATAACCTCTAAGAAATTTTATCTCAATATAATATGAACTAACTATAAGAAAACAAGTAACACGTATAGGAAATGGAAAACCATATATAAAAGGAATCTAAGAGAAACATAGGTCAAGAAAAATACTTCAGTAGGAACTAAGCATTGGTCAGTTCCTTAAATATATGCCACTCATTAATTTTTAATCTATAGGTGTTAGGTCCAAAGATGTCCTTGACATTGTAATAACCCCACCACTTTTAGGCATAATTTGCCTCTTTATTATGGGTGTAATCTAGTTAAAATACTAAATCTCCTACATGAAAAGTATGAATTTTGATTTTTTTTATTATGTTTCTTAGTGATATGATTTTTACGTTAATGATTATGTTGGAGAGAACTCATGAATCATTCATCAAGTAGGCCTAAGTCATGAATACGGGATTCATGAAGCTCTTCATCAAGAATTATGTCATGAAGAGAAATGTGCAAATAAGGGAGCTCTAATTCTAGTGTAAAGATGACTTCAGAGGTATAGAATAGAGGTGAAGGATTTTCCCCAATGGCAGTATGGGTACTAGTGCAATAGGTCAAAAGTGCGTAATAAAGCTTAAGATGCCAATCTAAACAAGAAAACCTAATAGTATTTTGAAAAATATTATTAATAATTTTATTATTTGATTCAGTTTGGTCATTACACTGAGGGTGATAAGGTGTGTAAAATTTGTACATAATTTTGAATTTAATACACATTTGCTTCATCTCCTTGTTTTTGAAATTCTTACCATTGTCAAATATGATAGTGTGAGGAATCCCAAAATGACATATTATCTAGATAGGGACGAATTTGGAGATAGAGACGTCAATAATTTTAGCATGGGGCATGGATTAAACCCACTTGGTAAAAATACTTGGTGGTGGTAATAATGAATAATTTCCCACCTTGTGATCAAGATGACTTACTGATGAGATCTAATCCCCACATAGAGAATGGCTAGGGAGATTCAAGGATATAAATCCTAGTTGGGAGAGAATAAATAATGTCATCATTAAGCTATCAATAATTACACTTCTTATAAAAATTTATGGCATCCTTCTTAAGGGTTGGCTAATAATAACCCATGCATAAACATTTTTAAGATATAGCATGTCTGAAAACCCCCATGTGCTTATTCAATAATAGAATTAAATTATTCTTAAGTAACACAACTAGTAGGTTATCTTTGATGTTATTATAATAAGGTATGTTATGCTTGAGAATAAATTTAAAGGCTTGCTTATGGAGTCTAGTCTTTTCACTAGACTTAGCTTTGGGAGGATAAGTTTGGTGTTCAATAAATTACATGATGTCTTTATACCACAAGCTTTATTAAGTGGTGATAGTTTATATGTGGCATATAAGAGAGTCATATTTTGGTGCTAAGGTATACAAATATTTACTCACTTTGATGAGGAATTGTGTATCATTTAGTGCTTGATGAGGATGAAAAAGGGAAGCTAAGGAGGCAAGAGAGTCTTATATGGCATTCTTATCTCATAGGATTGCCTTGATAGTGAAAAATGTGAAATATTTATCAAGATAAATAATAATATGATGATATGTTGTAAGGTTTTTGATTTTGTATTGATATATGCCACTGAATTGGTGAATATATGAGCCATGAGTCCCATAAAACATGCAAGTAAGAGATGCATAAATCAATGGATATTTGCATACCAAGAATGAGAGATTCATTTTCAACCATATTATTGGTAACGTTGAAATTCAATTAAAAAGATAGAGGAATGATCTTTACAAAAGGATCACAGAGGACACATCCTTCCCTAGATCCTAGAAGGCACTAGGTTTTGTCAAAGTGGAGTGTCAAAATATCCTCATTGCAAATCAATGATGACCTAGGAAAACTCTTCTAGAAAATATTCCATAGAGGTTGTACACTTAGATACTAAAATTTTAAGGTTTTATTGAGGGCCTAAGCCTTGAGGTTAGTCATGAAATTAAGGAACTAGTCTTTAAGGGTAATATCTTGACTAATGCCTTTGATCAAGCAGACATCTTCATCTAGAAGAGTATCCTAGATATGTTTTTGTTGAGCTAGTATAGATGCAAATAAAATTTGATAAGTGATCACCTTTGACAAATATTTTGGTATTAATCCTAAGGTCAAACTCTATTAAGAGGTTCATCCACTTGCAAATTTGATCTTTACGAAAGAAAACCTTAGAAAAAATGGCAAAAAGGGTTTGTGTGGACTATGACATAGGAAGTCTAATAAATCATGTAGTTTTGAAGCTTTTTAGTGATAAATTAGATTTTAAGATAGTCACACTAAAACTTAATGTAATAGGTCTCATAATATATTAAAATAAGACAATGTAGTAGATAGTATACTCCTTACTAGACTCATCTTGTGAAATCATTACCCCAAAAGAGATGTGGGTAAAACACATATAAAATATGAGAGAGTGGTCATTAGAAGGTGATCATAAAGTAGGAGGTTGAAGCAAGGATTTCTTCATGTTATCAAAGGTATTTTGACAAGCATCATTTCACTTAATATTGACATGTTTCTTGGGAGGGGTGTTTATTGAGTAAATATGATAAACCTTCTCGAGAATAAATCTATGAAATGCTCCAAGTTTCCTAAAGTATGTGTGAATACAAGGGATGGATTGATGTCAAGGCATGTCAATAATTTCTTTGATATTAGAAGCATCCATGTAAATACCTCATCATGAGACCAATAATACTAAAAGTTTGTCAGAGATGACACTAAACACACTTTTTAGAATTAAGCTTGACTTTATATCTAAAAAGATGCTCAAGGATGAAAACAAGGTCATGAAGATGATATTAATGATGCTTGGAATTGTTTATATGATCATCCACATAGGTTCCAACTATTTTGTGGATGAGATCGCATAAACTATGGGTCATTATAAGTTGGTAACTTTCTCCAACATTTTTAAGGCTGAAATGCATCTTAAATTAGAGATATGTACCCCATTTAGGGGTAAAGGTAGTCTTATTTTAGTCTGTTAGGGTTATGTGAATCTGATTATACCCCAAAAAATTATCCATGAGGGAAAGCATATCATAACTAGCTACGGAATCAACAATTCCATCTATGGAAGGTAGGGGGAAATTATCATTAGGCCACACTCAATTGAGACTGTGAAAGTAAATACAAATGTTAATGACCATAGTGACTTTCTTAGAAATAGGTACTATGTTAGAGACCCATTTTGTGTAATCTAAAGGTTTGACAAAATTAGCATCTAGGAGCTTAATGATTTCCTAGTGACAAATTTTAGAAACATTAGGATGGAAATATATGTTGATTTTTGCAAAGAGGTGTCACATTTGGATAGGTAAAAATGTTATGGATAACTATCCTATGGTTAATATCCGACATGTACTCATATGAACATGCAAAAAATCATCAAATATATCAAGAATAAAATTAAATTTATCCATCTATTCAGGGTAGAGCTCCTTAGAGATGAGGATGGGTTGAGGATCAACTTCCTAAGTTGAATTCCCTAGTTTCCCCAATGAGCATTGTGTTTCCATATTAGAAATAATATAGTGTATGGGGAATATTAGAAAGGGGATTGGAATTAAAATCAACATTAACAATGAAAAATTACAAAAAATAGGGATAATTTTTCTCAAAGTGGCCAAGCTTATGATGTTAGCATGGAAGTTGATGATCTCTTACATGAAGGAGTTCTAAGATGGATTTGTCACCAGACAAAGTAGGTAGTTGGACATAATATTAAATATCTACCTCAAGATCAATATATTATTACCCTTTTTATCAAATTATGAGTGGATTTGTCTTATAACCATAACTTTGGCATCTAAGGTAATTTTTGGACATATGGGAGGTGTATCAAAATTTTATTGTATGATATCACCCTGGCCAATATAGTCTAATGTAATAGGACCAATATGGATTATATCAAGGTGGTTGATATAGTCAAGCTAAATAAAATTGGGTCTACTTTATCGACATGGCCAGTATAGTTAGACTAAATAAAATTGGGGTCTACTATATCAACTTGGTCAGTATAGTTTTATAAAATAAAAATGGTGTACACTATATTGACATGGTTAGTATAGTTGACTGAAATAAAAATAGGATGATCAATATAGGAATGGTCAGAGGTAAAGGAAGGTAACACTATGTCAATACTTTTTACGTTTTAGCTGATATAATTAGAGATGTGATGAAATATTTGTAGAGCTATATCAACATTGTCCAAGTGGTGGATGATACGTCTATAATTTTTTATGGGCGGTGATAAAACTATATCAAAAAAAAAAATAGTGCTGCTCAATATTTTTATATGGTTGTAATTGAATTGTATCGACATTGTTTGATAGATGGTTAATATATTTGGGATAATTTAGGTGATTTTGAACTATATTAGTTAGTTATATATAATTATAAATATTTAAAGGGATATGAAATGTATCAAGCTAGATGATACAATGAAAAAGGCTACAAGGGATCAAAAATATCATGTTGGACAATAAAGTGAGAAAGAGTATAATGACTCTGAAGTGTAGGATGATTGTTGATATAGTCATAAAGACTAAAATAAATATGAACTATATTGGGATGGCCACTAAGGTAAAAAATATTTGAATGACCATAAATTATATTAAATAAATTTTATTTTTTAGATTTCAAAAAAAATTAGAGATATGCTAAAGAACTTAATGATAATTTTCTAAGGGAGGATTGGTAGGAGGGACATAGCCTTTTGGTTCTTCCTCATCATTTTCATCACTTGAATTGAAATGAAAAGAAAGGTGAAATATATGAACATCTCAACTAAAGTCATGATTTTAAAAAAAATAATTTTGATAATAGAGTACATCTATTTTTTTTATTAGGCTTGAGAGACTATGTCATCAACATTATAATATGGGGAAATATTACATACATGTATAGGTTGTTGAGAGTTATCATTAAATTATCCTTAGTGAACACACCAAGTTTGATAAATAATATTAGATAAAGTAATAAGGGGTCTTGGAATATCTTAGACACCCCAATTCTGCTACATTCAAAATCATATTAAGCATAAAAAGCTTCATTACCATTGTGAGGAGGTGCGATCTCAATGTCATCTTCAAATAATGGAAGGGTTATACCTTATGGTATAAGAGATGGAAGAGTCCATTCATATATGTAAGGAGGTAATATAATGGTGTTAAAAATGGTTTTAATTTCATTAGGTTCATCATCATCATTAAATTCAGTAAGAGTGACTTGTATATTAGGATGGATGTTGATGAGCTCAGGTAAATGAGGACTATTAATGCCTAGAATAGTAAAAATGTAGTATATAGACTAAGGATTAGGTAATTTGAGATCCCATGGGTTATTATTTGATTATTTTTTATAAATTTTTCCATCATGATTAAGATTTATGCATTGACTACTATAATAAGTAATAGCTCTCCTATAGTGAGTCTAGGGATGACCTACAAGGATATTATAAGAAAGTGGAATATTTAAGACCATAAGCTCAGTGCATAATATTTAGGATCTAATAGTAAGAGGGATATAAATTCAATCAAGTGGAATTGGTTATTCTTTTGAAATACACTACATGTTAGTATAGTTTTCTTAAAACCATCTTTGTAAAAACCTAGTTGTTTGATTAACCAAAGGGAATTGATATTAATTCTTGAACCTTCATCCACTAAACAAATCCTTATTTGGACATAATTTACCATGATCATAATAAATATAGGTGGGTTATTAGCTTATTGAAAGAGGGAAGATGACACATGGTTTCAATGGTATGTACTTACATAGGTGTAGGGCCTTCAAAAGATTGAGAAGAGGGTTCAAGTTCGCTAGATGGGGATTCTTCAATGTCTTTTAATTGTTGCAAGACAAAATTTTGATGGTATGGAAAGGTTATAAAGAGCTCCATTAAATAAATCTTTAAGGCATGGAGTTAATCTCATCTAGGGAGTTCCATTGGGTTTTCTAGTAAGAACCATAATGATACTTAAATTTATTTTAAGGATTGTCTTTAGAAGCTATAATAATAGAAGTGTGGGTACTAGGTTGAGACTCTAGTGTTGGAATATGTTCATCACTAGGTGTCACATCATAATGATTAGTTTTAGTATCCTTCAAAAGCATTTTTTTGGGAGAAGGCTTCTTAATCATAGTGTTAGGATATTTATGAGTGTGCTCAAAATAATAGTTAACTTTGGCTACATTCACAAATTGATAATTAGTGTATTAATGATCATTGTCAACATTAATATCATATACAAGTTCACTATAATTTCACATATTAGGATTAGATGTGTGAGGTGAGCTCTTAGTATCTTTGACTTTGGTAGTGAGGTTTTGATTGATTACATTGATGAGATGATATATATATTAGAGTGGATGGTTTGTAGGATTTTTTGATATTCTTTATAATGTGACTTGGAGATAGGTTCATGCTTTGATTTTTCCCTAATAAAAGGGCAAATTCAAGTTTCTGGAGTCCAAAATATGTCTCATTATAATGGCCAATGTTGGCATGGAACCAACAAAACTTGTCAATAGTATACCATGGTGGTGGTGAATAATTATGGATAAAAGGTCGAGATGGTGAGAGAAACTTCCTAAGTTCTTTCAAACTCAAGGGATGGAGGTTAGGTTTTGATTTTGATTAGGGATTCCTACTTTAGACTTTTGGGGAGGCTTATTTTGAGATGAATTAGTGTTGGTTTCATTAGTTGAGGTTTGAAAATATTACTTATTAACACTTTGATATGGTTAAAATTGGCTCATAATGAAATCTTATCTTTTTGCTTGATCGAAAGCCTTTTATAAACTCTTGGGAGATACCTAGATGAAGATTTATATTAGACTTTATATGGTTTTGGAGATAATTTTTACTATGGGGAGGACTCCCAACATTGGTGTTAATAAGAGGAGCATTTTTGGTTTCCCCAACCACTATAGTAGAGGGGTTGACATGATAAAACTCTTATTCTTGTTTTGGGTATAAACAATATTAGTGTTAATAATTTTGATAAGTTGATTGGGATATCCTAGATATGATGTTGGATTGATCTAAACCATGTTATGCATGGTAAACCTAGGTTCAGATTGATAAAATCTACACTAAGAGAATTATCATCAATATTTGGCATAGGGGGAATTAAAGACAACCCATGTAAAATTTGAATGGGTTGAGAATCGCTAAAAATATCCTAAAAAGACTCATTATGATGAGAAATTTTGACAATAGGTGGTTGTCAAAAATATATAATAAGCAAGAAATAGAATAGAAAAATGAATTAGGAAGGAAAAAATGGGGCAATTATATCACCTTGGCCAATGTAGTTGGTGACATAGAAGTAGAAAAAATAGAATATATCAAATCAACTGATACAATGGAAATAAAACTAAGAACAAAGACTATATCAGCTTGGTTGATACAATCAAAATAAAACTAGGAACATAAAATGTATTGAGATAGATGATAAAATAAAGTCAAAATGAAATTATATTAGACTAGAACATACAATGGTAAATGCTAGGAACTATGTCATGTTGGCCAATACAATTCGGATGATAATAACTAATGGATTCACTAAAATGTATGATGATGGTGAAGATAAAAAACATGAAAATGTGAATGTAATTTAAATTGAGGTGTGATAGAATTCACATTGAGTTCACAAGCATATATGTGTAGGCTATGTTGACCAATAAAACAATCATTTTTATCTATATAAACTAGGATATAAATAAGAGTTCATAACATAGACCCTACATATACTTGGATGATATAGTGACAATACTTGAGGTTTCCATAGCTCAAGTAGAGGATAATTCACACTCAATGTCAAGAGTATAGAGTTTTAAATCTTATGCCTAATATATGGTTATGGTTATAACTAGATCTCAAGATAAATCAATGATAAAACAATGGTAGCTAAGGGTAATCACGCATATAATAAGGAAACCACATGCAAATAATTGATGAATAAGGGATACCTAGATCCAAGATAAAAATAAAATTAAACTAAAAAAATATAAGTGGTACAACGGTAAACCATGAGTGGTCTATGCAACCTATGGTGGTAATGGAAATCATAATCATCTCATAGCTATACCAACTTATTTAGAGTAAGGAGAACTTAAGAAAAGACAATAATTTACATGTTATTATAACAATAATCAAATAAAATCCATCTGCTAAGTAAATAAATGAAAGTGAATAAGGATAGATACTTAATTTTGGGTTGACTTATCAATGCATCAATCTCCCCATTATCTCTAGTGGAATTTTACATGAGATTTTGAAGGAAGAATACCTCAAATGGGAATAATAATACCTAGATGTCCTTAGTTGGGCACTCTAAATACTATGGGGCACCTTGTTAGTTCCACTCCTCCTATTGAGTTTCAAATACATTAAAGCAAAACTTGACCTTTTAAGAATAAGACCTTAACCTCTAACTCATAATTTACTCCTTAAGAGAATAAATGTGAGTGAAAATATATATGAGTTTTTTGTGTGTTTGGGAATGATAAATATGACCCCTATATATATGAATCCAAACCTAAAAATCACTTGAGGCTCTAGGATGATGGTATTGGCTAGGTCAATATAATTAAATGAGATGTTAGTTGACTTAGAAATGGATATTATATTATGATATAGTTTTAAAGATAATGATAAACTCATAATTATATTGGATAGGTCGATATAGTACATGGATAAATAGGTAGGAAATAAATTGTATCAACCTGGCTAATACAATAGGAATATAGAGTGGCTAACACAACTAGAAAAAAGAGACTAAGAGGTGGTCAGATTGAAATTAGTGAAGGTATGATATAATAGTGTGCATGCATATATTTCTAAGTATCATGAGCTAACCCCACCCATTTCCTAGTGCAATCCTTAGGACATGCCCTTAGGGAGATTGATGTGCCAATGAGTCTTGCAAGAGAAATCATTAGTAAAGTGAAAAGTATGAAACGTATCAAGTGTATACACCTAATTTATACCAATGATAAAAAATACATAATTTATTCCTAATAATATGATTTTATAACTAATAAATGCATAGGGCCCATTCTTAGGTCTCTATATAGTTCCCCGATTTGATGTGTGCATGCATATATATCAAAAGGTAGAGTGTGGATATAATATTTTTTACCCTAAATCTCTTGAAAAAAACTCCAATGCACATGTGAATCCTAAAAGGATATTTACACATGGATAAGTACCAATAATAATAATCTATTAAAATATAGAAACAATAAATAAAATATGATGTATCTTATTTTACTAAAGATGTGATGATGCCCTTGTGAAATTACATGCCCTCAAATATGTGTTAAATATCTCATAAGTTTTTTATTAACCAATAATTAAGTCTAAATAAATAATTTGAGTGATACAAAAAAACAAGGCTAGGAAATATCCTAAATATAACACGTGGTGGAAATAAATGATACATCCTTGGTATGTCTAGGAGTAAGTGAAATCTGAAAGCCCTTGTATATTGGTAAAAAAGGTTACTGAATGCTTAGACTTTGGATGAATATAATGATGGGATGTATGCCCCTATTTTGAGATGTGGGGTGAACCTATGAAACACATATCTCAAAATAAATGAAATACACACCTCATGTGTAAAATAAGATATAAAACCACAAATTTCTAACATAGAAAGATGTCATCTTGGAAGCATATATGCTATAAACAAATTTCCCCATAGGGCCTATTATGTAATCTATGTAAGTGCATGAATAATATGTCCTACATGATAAAAATGTAAGAAATAAAATGTAAAGAGTATAATTATTCCCCATATGAATGCAAGCTTAAAAAAATACATAAAATAAATAAGTTATTCACCATGTTGGCATAATAGTTCATCAATGTAATACTAGTCACATAAAATATAGCAATGTAAAGTGCAAGTATGAGTTCTTATCCCCAATAAATGCATGATAGGAATCATGGAAATGTAAGAAATAAATAGAATTATTGTACATGTTATAGACCATGACACCATAAAATAGAGTAAATACCCATTGGCAATAACTAGAATGTTCAATATGCCACTTTTGTGACTAAGCACAAAGTAAACACTTCAAATATTGAAAACATGCTAAACACATAGAATGCAAGGAAGGATCATAAAACATAGAATAATCACACCATACATGTTGAAGACAAATCAAGCAATAAACAAACACATTAAAGACACATTAAACATGCAAAAACACATAAAATAGTGAAGATAAATAAAACATAATGCAATAAAATTAACAGTGAAACCAAACACAAAGAAAACACTTAAAACATGAATATAACAAGCATAAGAGACATATGAATATATATGAAATCATAAAGTATATAAGGATAGATCCAACAAACAAGGTACCACATAAAATGTACAATCAATTGAAAGTCAACTATGACAAAGGTAATCAATACATATAGAATATAAAACAATGTCAATATAAGCCCCCATAATGTGATAAGGTTTTCCCTCAAGTGAAAATGAGATGTGCCCCTATCCTAATTTGAAACCTCAATCATGAACATATACCTAGTGCATACAAATCATGCATATATCTCGATACTCTCACTAGTAACACACATATAAAAAATAAATGTAGTATAACCTCTTCTAATAGGCTTATAATCATGAACATACACTATGTACTCTTAACATATTCATAATATACTAAGAATTTTCAAATCATCACATAATTTTAGACAATTAATTTTGGTATAAGACTAGTTATTTACAATTATATTAGTGTATTTATGTGATTTTGGATAATTAGTTTATATTAGGATAATATAGGCACTTTTCTTATAATTTTTTGACACTTGTGACTTGTGTGTTTCTCTTTGTGACTCTTTATTTTTATCCATGTGGCCACATTATATCTCTCTATTCTTTATATTTTATCTCTCTTCAGTATTTCTTGAGTCTTTGTTATATATCCTTCCTCCTTTATTTTTATTCCTATTAGTTTTGGTTCTTGAAAAAAATAGAACTATTTGACCTTGTTCATGACAAAGACAAAGCTATTTGATTTTGATAAAAATTCCTTTGTGAGACCCTTGGTACCTATTTCACATTTTTCAATATTTGTTCCTATTTTATCAGCATTTTATGATGATATGTCAATGTATGTGCTAGTAAAGTTTTAATTAGACTCAAAAATTTGATAAGTACATGATTCCATTGATGCATTTAGGACAAACATTCATTAGGAGGACACATACTAATTTTATTTATAAACCATGTATTGAAGTGTAAAAATTAGAACTACATTGTTATGGAATCACCCCTTATACCAGAAGTTGAATTTAAGTAGAGAAATATCATATAGAATCTACTAGTTTCTTGCATCTCCTACCTAAGGATAAGTGTCAACATATTCATATTACATATGCCTAATTAATAAAATGCATAATTTTTTATTTAAAAAATTTCTAAGATTAGGGGTTTGACTGAGCTAGGACCCTCATAACTACCTCGATTTTTAATGATTTTGCAAGGTCAATTGAAATTTATTAAGGTTTACGACATTAGAGAATTAATTCTATAAAATATGCATATAAATGTGAAATTTTGATAGTTGTTACAAATTACAAGACACAGATGAAGGCACTCACAAATTTTCATCAAATTCTAACATTTTTTGACCAATATTGAAGCCTATTTTGAAATAAAACCTTAAGTTACTGACATTGACATTAAATTTTTTTTACTACTAAAATTGAGTCACTCAATTTTTACCATTCTATGAGACTTCTTTGATCTACACCAAACTTCTAGATCAATTTCACGACTACTTTTATACCCCTTTTTGTTATTTTCAAGCTTTGACAATGTATAGATAAGTCATAATCTAGGTATAACTCTAAGAACCTCTCTTTTCAAATTCTAATAATATTAATCCTACATTTTACACATTCAAAATATATTTTTGTTGCTAATTTTTTATATTTAGGTTAGATTTATCTTTTGAAACAATGTCTTATAAATTTATTATATGTGTGTGTGTGTGTGTGTGTGCATGTGATCCAAGGTATCTAACTAATTAATCCTTAATTATAATTTATAACGCGAGTGATGGGTGGGAAGATTGTTGGAGGAATTCTGAACGTGAGCAATAGGTAGGAAGAAGGCAAGTTGTAGCATAGAAATCTTGTGTATGATATGATATACCATCAATGGATCATGTATCACTTGTCATTTCAGAGGACTCTTCAATGTCTATATTGGGAACAACTCAGGGTCCACTAGTCATAGGCCCTAATTTTGCTAAAGGAAAAAGACCTATTTTATGGGTTGACTTGGTGGTCAAGAGCATCCTATCAAAAAACCCTTAGAAAATTCCTTCCTGGTTTCATCTAGCAATAGAAATGAAGTATGTCTGAAGGTTCCAAACTCTATCATAGAGCATATTGACTTATCACTGTCAAACTCTATCTTGGCTAAATTCAATGACTTTAGGCCAAATATTGATTTTTTCACAAGTGGGAAAATTTCAAGTGGAAAATAAAGGGTCAGATCTACATTATTGATATGCCTAGGATTTTTTCCTAATTAACATCTCTCATTCTAAATATTACATCAGGATTCTCACTAGAGGCCCATGGTTTATGGGTAAATCCATAGTCAACCTTCAAAAGTGGAAGGTAGGATTTAATCTGGATAGCACCATCATGGAAGACATTCCTATTTGGGTAAAAATGTTAGATTTACCTTTGGAATTTTAGGCCCCAAAATTTATTTTTGGAAATTTTAGGGCCCTCAGCCAACTAATCTCCATCAATCCTATGACCAGATATAGATGTAGGCTCCTAGCTACCCGAGTCTATGTGTCCATCCCAACTGACAAACCCCTGATCCACTCCATCAAGATAAAATTTAAATACAAGGTTTGAAACTAATGCATAGAATTTGAAAGGGATTCAAAGATATACAAAACTTGTGATGTTCTAAATAACTTGACCAAAAATTGCCCCCTAAGTAAGAATCCATCCCTAGCCCCTACCCCTCTTTGGGTTAAGAAACTTTCTTCCCAAGACCTTTCACCCCATCCCCCTTCTACTCCCATTCCTAATTCTGCCTCCCCCCTTAAATCTCCCTCTTTTCCTCCTCCTAAACCTGTTATGGATCACCTCAACTTGGGGAAAAAAATTTAGCTGTAACCCTTTCTAGACCATATTTTACCCTAAATATTCTTAGCCCCTCTTAGGCTAGTTCCGATTCAAAAGCCATGGTTACTATTAACCCTAAGGCTCTAGTTTCCCTAAAGGAGGCCAAGGTAACCAGGGAAAATCCACACTTGGGAGACATCTTAGTTGAAGTAGCATTTGTTTCTCTCATTGCTCCTTCTCCATCTCTTAAAGAACCACAAGGAATCATCAAGATAAACTCACCCTACACCATCTCTTTTGAATATTTATTGCTTGACAAGGATCCAATCCTTCAAGAACTATATTTTGATCAGGTTCTCTTAACTCTAATAAAAAAATTTGGGGCACCTAAGCCTTTCTCCCCTTATGAAGGTCAATGTTCCTTAGTAAACAAAATAGATGACTTTAAAATAATCAATAAATGGCTAATGAACAATGGATGAAATTCCAACCCAAAAAGGGTAGGAAAAAGGTTGAAGTTGGAGAAGAACCAAAATATTTAGGCAAACCAACTAATTAAACTTATAGAAAAGTATAAATATATAAGCAAGTAGCAAAGGGTACACAAATCACCCTTAGACATTTCACAACAAATAAGAAATGAATATTATCTCTTGGAATATAAGGGGGATGAATAACCCTAGGAAACATAGGTTGGCTAGAAATATGGTCCTTAATCATAAACTTGATATTTCTATTATCCAAGAAACCAAGATGTCTATGAAATTTTTTTAAATAATAAATCTAATATTTGGGATAATGCCTTGTGTATTAGTAGCAAATCTAGAGGAGCCTCAACGGGCATGGAAATTTTTTAGGATCCTTTTGTTCTAAAAGGAAACATCCTTTTAGAGACTAATTCTCATAGTACATGTTTTTTCAAATAAACTCACACTAAAAGAAATTGGGTTCTTACTAATGTGTATGCTCTAAATTCTAGGAATAACATGAAAACGTTATGGGAGGACCTAATTGAAATTAGGAAACTATTCAAGGATTAGAATTGGATGGTGGTAAGGGCCTTCAATTCTCCCTTGTCCCCAAGGGAAAAGAAAGGGGGAACTTGTTCCCTCAATGACAGTATGTTAGATTTCAATGAATTTATTACAAAAGTGAGGCTAATGGATGTTGATTTAAAATGTAACCCTTTCACTTGGCCAAATAGGATATTAGGTGAAAATTGTATTCAAGTTAGGCTCGAGAGGTTTTTGGTGTCTTTGCAATGGAATTTTCATTGTACCAATTCCCTCTCTTCTCTTCCAAGGATTGGATCTGATCACAACCCATTGGTCTTCTCTAGTGAAAAATGTCCAAAGCTAAAAATATCCCTTTTAGATTTGAGAAAATGTGGCTCTCCCATTAGACCTTGGAGGATCATTTAAAGGAATGGTGGAAAATTTTGGTTCAATGATTGGCCATGTATATACTGGACATGAAACTCAAACATGTCAAGTTTAAACTCAAGATCTAGAACAAGGAAGTTTTTGGGAATATTTTTCACCAAAAACACAGCATTGAGGAGGACCTTCATAGAAATAAGGAGGAAATCATTTTTTATGGTTATGCCCCCCTACATTTAAAATAAAAGGAGCTTTTAAGTCTTTACCATATCTTAGAAGCCAAGCAAAAAAACATATTGGCATCAAAAATCAAATAAATATTTGGCTCGAGGAGGGTGACAAGAACACCAAGTACTTCCATCTCTCAACTTTCAAAAATCATTAGTGTAGCTTCATCTCCAAAATCAAGGGAGAAGATGGTAATTGGTTTAAATAAAATATATATATCGAGCTATAAATTATAAAAATTTATAAAGATATTTTATCTTATATTCCTCCTTAGAATGTTCATTTAGAAGAACAAGTTGCTAATCTCATTCAGGGAGTCATTTCCCAAGAAGACAATGCTTCTATTCTTTCTCCTCCCTTGGATGTAGAAATTAGATCTATTGTCTTCTTATTTCAAGGGGATAAATCCCCTAGCCTTGATGGCTTTCCTCTGTTCTTTTTTCAATGTTTTTTGGGATATCATCCAAAATGAGGTGTACTTGGCCATAACTAAATTCTTTAAATCCAAAACCATGCTACAAGAATTCAACAATGCCTTTTTTGTCCTCATCCCTAAGAAGCAGGGGGAAATCAATTGAAGGATTTTAGGCCCAATAGTATTTATTCCACTTTTTACAAAATCTATAGAAAAGGTCTGTCATTAAGAATTCAAATGTTGCTTGATAAGTTGATCATAAAAAAACAAGGAGCTTTTGTGTTTGGTAGACAAACTATGGATGGAATCAAAATTTCCCATGAAACAATCCATTTCATGGCTAATTCCTCCCAAAAAGGTATTTTCCTCAAATTGGATATGAATAAAGCTTATGATAGAGTTTATTGGTAGTTTTGGATAGAATACTCCAAAATTTTGTGTTTAATCAGATTATAAAAAACCTGATAGCCTCCTAAATTTTCACCCCTATGTTTTAGTTATCATCAATGGGGTTCCTAGATGTTTATTCCCAATAGGTAGAGGTCTTAAACAAGGAGACCCACTTTCTCCTTATTTTTTTATCCTAATGGATGAATCCCTGAGTAGGATCATAGACACGGTTAGAACTTCTAGGGCCATCAAGGGTATCCTAGTGGCTCCAAACACTAGACCTATCACCCACCAAAAGTTTGTGGATGACACTCTAATGATGGGAGAAGCTTTAGTTTCTAAATCCAAGTGTTTTTGGAAAATCATTGAAATTTGTGAGATAGTATCAGGGCAAAGTGTTAACTTCCTTAAAATCTCCCTTTTTCATCAACACTTCACCTTCTCTACAAGTAAATATTTCTAGGATCATTGGCTATGTTATTAATAACCTCCCTTCCTCCTATCTTGGTATCCCTCTTTTTGATGGAGTTATGAAACCTGAATTCTAGAATCCTCTTATTGATAGGATTCAGAGGAAGTTATCTTGGTGGAAATGGAATTTGTTATCTCAGGCTGGTAAACTAAAATTACTCAAGAGTTCACTGCAAAGCATTCTAGTTTATTTAATGTCTTTATTTATTACTCCAATAAAATTGGTAGATTAGATTAAACAAATTTAGAAGAATTTCCTATGGAGGGGAATATATAACATATTCATATTTCCTCTCATTTTTTGGAACAAAGCTTGTATTCCTCCCTTTAAAGGAGGATTGGGGTTCAAAAGAGTGAGATTCATGAATTAAGATCTATTATCAAAAAAAGGTTGAAGGGTGATCAAGGAAGATAATCATTGGACTAGGATTATCAAGGCAAAATACTTGAATTTTGGGGAGGGCTCATGTTTCCTAGCTAAAGATGGTCCTGGCAATGGATCAGCCTCATGAAAAGCATAAAGAGCTAAGAAGGATATTCTCATAAGAGGGATAAAATGGAATATTGGCAGAGGCAAAGTAGACTTTTGGAAAGACCTCTAGCTCTAAACCCCACTAGTCTCCTCACCCCATGTAGTGGAGTTGTCTATTTACTTGAAAGAGATCATTAGTGACAAGGTGTGTGACTATTGGTAGATTATTGATCGCAGAAAAAGGTGGAAACTTATCCATAAAGTAGATATGAACTAACACCAAATTATTTTTTTATATGAGTTAAATATCATGCTCCAAAACACTCACATCATTATTTTCCCAAAATAATATGCTCTTATTTGGAAGGTGGATCCTATCGGATTATTCTCTATCAAATCTAGTTATCTTTTCATATGAGACCAATTTGAAATCAAAGAGAATTGGAATTATTTATGGATTAAAACTTCATCCTTAATTATTAACATTTTATTTTAGTTGATAGCTCAGAATAAGATCCTAATAGTGGATAATGTCATGAGGAGAGGAGTTCTTATTCCCAACAGATGTGCACTTTGTAAACAAGAGGTTGAATCTATAAAACATATTTTCCTCACCTATTCTTTTGCCTCCTCCATCTTTCAATTTTTCTTTAGCCTTTCCAATTTCTCTTGGGTTAAACTACGATCTATTTAAGACCTGATCTATCAATGAAATCCCTCATGGGATTATCCACCATTGAAATTTTATTGAAATCTAGTCCTTCTTCATATTTTTTGAGGCATTTAGATCCCAAGGAATTCAAATATCTTTGATAACCTTAATCCTAGCCACTCATACACTTTTAAGAATATCAAGAGATTTATAAAGAATAATTGACTCTCCTATGCTTCATCCTTCAATGGGCCTACTTCCCCATATTTCACCTAGATTCTTTGACAGTTTAATCTTGATATTCCTACTAATCCACACAAGCAGTGCACTAATAGATCCAAAGTCAAGTGGATTCGCCCTTCTCCCTATTGGTTCAAAATGAATTTTGATGAAGTTGTTAAAGGTAACCCTAGTCCAGTGAGAGTAGGAGGATTTATCTGGTATTCCTATTGGAATCTTAGTGTAGCCTTCATATGACCATTATGGATCTAAATGAACCACATTTTGGAAGCCAAAACAACTTTATGGGGTATTGAGCTCATGGTTAAGCTAGACATGAAGTAATTACAAGTTGAGAGAGATTCCATGAATATAACCAACTACCTAAAAGGATCCACTCAATCCTTCTATAATATAACTAAGATCATTGACGATGTGAAAAATATACTCACCTCTTTCAAGGGGATATCCATTACCCATGTGTATAGAGAGGGCAATAAATGCATTGATAGAATGGCTAACCTAGGGGTTTAAATTAGTTCCCTTACATGTTGGTAAGATGATGAGGCATTCCCTAATGATGTCATCACCTTCATCAAGCTTGATAAAGGTCATTCTAATTATTTACATGATGGGCCTATTTATGATTTAGCACACTCAGCAAAAGTAGAGAGACTTTCACATGTGTAAAGACATCATAACCTATTCAAGCCTTAATATTTTCCACGTATGGTTTAATTTTAAAACAAGATATAATATTTTATATGACACTAATTTCAATATCACCCTTGATTTTATCTCAAAGGACCCAAGCCATGAAAATTGTAGGAGAAGCACATAATCAAAAATATGAGGCAATCAAGATCACATTAAGCTAATCTCTTATGCAAAAGTAAAGGAGGATGAATATGTGTAGAATAAAATGATCAAAAGAGGGATAACAACCTATATGGAAAGGTTATTTGGTCATGATTTAGTGTTGTACAAAGACTTTTCCCATGGGTAGTAAGACAAGGAGGTCCACATGTGTGGGTTGAGGCTCATGGTCACTGAAGAGGTCATAGGGGAAATTATAGGCATGGACTACTCCAAGGTTAAGGAATTTAAATATAAGAAGAGAAAGGAAGATATTTTCAACATATTTTATAGCAAAGAGAAAAAAATTCAAAATATTCAAGCCAAAAAGGGTTAATGAGGGTGGATTTACCCAAAAAATAGTTGGACATGTGTTTGGAGTTAATGAGATACATTATGCTATAAGGGAAGCACATAGTAATTTTATCACATCATTTCCTTATTCTCAACCATTTTAGGGGTCATACTATTAGCTTACCCTTCTTTCTCCTTAAGTCCCTGAAAGCATCGGTCACAAATATTAAAGAACAACCTTTTGGTGGACCTTATCTACTAGGGGCTCATTTTGATCTTGGTAAAAAAGGGAGAACCCCTCTGATCTAAAGTGGTAATGGAGGTTATCAATATCACTAAAGAGCATGAAGATTTGGGCAAAGAGGATGACTTATTATTTAATCTTTAAATTGAGCAAACAGGGTACCAGAATGAATTTGTTGTCAGTGATGACTTCAAGTAGGGGGATTTTAAATCGAGTAATAGTTAAATGGGGGCTCCCATATTTGTAAATCCAATTACTACCAAGGTTTGGGACTTACTTAACCCTAAGATGAAAGAATATATAGAGCAATCCTTTAAGATATTTTATACCAAAGTGACCATGCAAAAGATTTTGTGCATGGAGATAATTGATGATTTTGAGAAACTAAAAGGTCTCCTAGTTCATGGGAACTCTATTCTAAGCAATGACAAAGAGGAAGTTGAAATGGCTGAATTCACCCCCCAAGGGACTAAATCAACCCATACTAGAGGCATTGATGATACTAAGAAGGAAACTAAGCATGAGATGGAGGATTTCAAGTCCATAAGGATGAAATGGAAGAGGCCCAGATGCAGATATTGAGCAGGGAATTGTAAATAAGACTAGAGGCAAATTAAGAAAGAGGTAAACACTGAGACCAAAAAACGGGTCTACTACTCAGAGTCTGAGTTAGACTAGTTGTTTTTGTTCTAGGTCTCTTATTGCTATTTTTGTCTAGTTTTTGGTGTCTTGTAGGCTAAAGCTGGTGATTTAGGTCAGTTTTTAGTTCTATCTCACTATGTACTATAGATCTTTCTTGCTTATATTTTGCCTTCTTTTTGTAAGGGCACATGACTTGCCAAACCATTTTTTAACCTATCAAATTATATGTGTGTGTATATATATATATATATATATCAGTTTATATTGATGTTTTAAACTTTACATCAAAATATTTTGGTGAACCTATACTTTTTCCTACCCAACCTTAGTGTTTCATCTTATTGGCAATCTCAAATCTACTTTAGGGTTTTATAAACCATTCCTTATTGAGTATTATTATTAGGATTTAACCCTTGTTTACTTCTAATGGTTCATTTTTTAAGGATTTTAATTATTCTTGTAGTATAAATTTCAACCCTGATTCTCTTGTACCCTTGTATCTTTGTTTAGCATACTTATATTATTTCAAAAAAGTATATGAGATCTTGTAATGCAAATATGAATGATACACATTATTTGAAATATAATGAGTAAGATATGCACAATTGTGATTATTATTATGATTTATAAGTCAAATTAGATGTAAAATATAATGAAAATTCTATTGAAACTCTTAGAACATATGATATGGATGGTCCTCATTTTTCTAAAATTTATGGATATTGTGAAATAAGTATCTAGTAAGTGTATACACATAATATTTTCAAACTTTATAAATTATTGGTGCTTTCTCTCTTGTAACAACCCATCGCGTCTTAATCTCTCTGAGTGTACACCTTAAAGGATGCACTGGGAAAAGGGTGGGTAGACCATTGGTGATTCGCAAGATTATTGTCCCCTATACCACCACTTGAAACCATCACAAACTTCCCCTATAAACTTCCTTAATATTTGACACCTCACTTACACACTCCAAGAAATTCATCACCCTAAATATCTCCTATCTAAGCCAAAAAATGTTTTTTACATTTACTAAATAATGTTAGCCTAGGCTGACCCTTTACTTAAATTATATTTGCATGTTATGGGTCTAGGTCGACCTTGGCCAACCTAGACTGGGACCTAAATTGATTTATTAAATAACGATACATGGTTGCTTGGATCAACTCTATCAGCCAAAATTTTAGAAAGGTTTAGGGTTGAATTAAACTATATATACACATTCTTTTCACCATTTCTTAGCGAGAAAGAGAGAGTTAATCATTCATTTGCACTTATTTACAATATGTTCTTCCACCATTGTACCTGAGGAGTCATTGCTTATGGTTTATACTTAGAGAATAATCTAATCTTATGGAAAAGTCTTGTATGTTTTAGACTATCTTAGTGATCCTTATAAACCACAACAACCTCTTATAAAACACCTTTGTCCAAGGAAGAGATTGAGTTTCGATGGGTTCATCTTCAAAGTAAGTATTTATAACTCTCATTCCTCTATTTTAGTATATATAAGTAGCATAAGTAATGTCTTTTGAATGAATTTATCTCTCCATGCATCAGGGTTATATCTATACATAGATTAATTAGAATTATTATATGCATGTTTACTTTCATGTTTATTAACCCCATTTTGTGCCACAAGCTTTGGTGACCACTAGGTTAGATTTTACTTTACAATTACTTTGTGAATATAAGAAAACATAAGACCTAACTAGGGTTATTTCATGGTGTTGCATGACTAGAGTCTTTGCAACCCTCTCTAGTGAAATTATTGTGGTAAGGGACCCCTTGGATAAGTCTAGTAGATCCATCTTGGTCATGACCCTAATTGTCTAAATGTACCAACAAGCAGAAGTGTAAGTTTGATTTATCTTCTTTGAGCTAGGATTGATTTGTAGATTAGCTGCATTTTGCCTTGTATACATTTTGATGAACCTAACGTGAATCTAACCCTTGTAGGTTTTATTTCATGTAATCATTTATTATCATCTTATATATTTTTATTTATTTAGTATTATATTAAATATATCGATATAGTCTCATAGTCTATGTGCAAGTTTAACACAGTCATTCTAAATTGACTCTATTCTCTCTATGTAAGTCCTTTCCAAATACATGTAACTAGATCAATCAACTTGACATATTTCTCTTTTTTAGCACATAGGTTTGTAGGATTCATCGACCTAGTTGACTCTATTTGTAGATCATTTTTATCATACAGGTTTTGCAGACTTTGTCGACCCAATCGACTCTATTCATATAATATAAAAATTAGTATTTTAGCAACACATCATAAAATTTACAAATTAAGCATATTTAAAATTATCAAGGTTCATTCTTACCTTATCTATCAGTTCTATTTTTCATTTAAATAGTAATAATTTTAACATTTTATAGTTTATAAAACTATAACCCTACAACAAACTGGGTCAACTAGCTCTACATAGTTTTGTAGCCTAATTTCTCTCTAAAGACTCAATCGACCTATTTAATTATGTTCTTATGTATTTTACTTCCACATGTATTATTGACCCTGTCAAATCTATTTTATAATGTTTGCATACATTATCACCTGAACTGACTTTATACCCTTCAAAAATAAAAGAATTAACCTATCTTGATAGTAATTAATTCACTGTTCATTTTAATTGGTTACTTGCTTAGAGTAACAAACATAGACTAATTAGGTGGTTTTCAATTTACCAATTTAGTCACACTATTTTTCTCTTTTTCACATACTTACAAATCACTTCACACTAAAAAACATTAAACTTTTTCTTCCCAAGGTCTACCTACTTGGATTTCATCACCAAGGCGGAAACCAACTTGGTTTTTTGGCCAAGTATAAATATTGATGGTATATATTGTCAAAGCACCCGACACCCTTATCTCTACAAGGTATTGAAGTGAGGGGGTAGGCCCTAATACCAAGCTAGTACAATCACCAATATAGATCCCTTTCAACCTAAACTATCTAAAACTCTCCATAGATTGCTTTCTAGTTCCTTCTTACAACCAACTTCCCATCACATTAATTTCAAAATTTATCACAACTTAATAACATTCAGGAATGACCACTTAGCTTAGCATTTCCTTTCAAGTGTTGTTGCTTTCTCTTTATATGTTATGTACTACACTTAGATCAAACACATTGATCTAATTGAGTATGTGTTCAATTATATTTGCATAATTTTTATCTTGTAAAATTTTTCCGTGTTTTCATAAAATAACCATCCCTGTCAACACAATTTATTATAGGTTATTTGTCTAGTTTATCTTCAGTACATAGTCAACCTATATGACTATGTATCTTTTTATCCTACCATAATTTTACCATATATAAAACACATTCGAGTAGTTTGATTTTGTCTTTTGAATTCTATTCTATTAGTCTTTCCTACAGATTCTATTGACCATGTTGACTCTATACCTTTTGGTTGATATTGTTCTATATTTGGTTGATATTCTTATTTTTTTCTCTTTTATTTATAAAATCATCATGAAATACCCTATCAAAATATTTTTGGACACCTAAATTGATTTAGACGCTTTATAGGATTTTTTTCTTCCTACCTTTACTACCCAATAGGATCTTTACTCTTAGAGCACTTTTTCTCATCCCTTATCTTTGGATTGTAATATTGTCTAATCAATCCAAATGATGATATTGATGGATTAGATCCATTCGATACTTCTCAAGATAATTCTCACTTTTAAGTCACCTTAATATATTAAGGGGGAAATTGACACAAGCCTACAAAACAAACCCACAAGAAACCTACTTAACACCAACAACCTGCCTCCTATCTATTCACCTCTTAGAAACCCTCCCCCTAATACCAATTTGGGGAATCCCCATCCTACAAATCCTAATAATCCTCCTCCCAACATGAATCTACCAATTTATACCATTCAAATTATAACATAAATCATGCAACAAATGAACATCATGCAAACATCATTTGATAAACATGGCTAATCAACATCCTATTCTTCTTCCCTAAAATAACCAAAATTTCATCCCTCCACCTCTTAAATATGTCATGGGAAATATCATCCCCAAACCTATTATGCATAATAAGATGCTTCAACACCTTCAAAATGAATCTTTGGACCCTTTCATTATATCTATTATTATTGGTAATATATCTCCAACTATTAAATATGATGGGACTAAAGACCCCACATCTTTTCTCAAAGCATTCAGTAATCTTTATAAAGAGTGGATCCAAACTAATACCTTTGCCACTACCAAAATTATAGTTAAAATCTTCACATGTTATAACCAAATTCCCCAACATTATATATGGAAACTTGAGGATTTAATCAATCCTCTAGTTAAGGAATTTCAAAAAAATGATCTTGAAAATTGTCTTTATCATTTCATTAATGCTAAGTAATCCCCTTCTGAATCAGTGCATGATTTTATCAAATAGTTTAAATATTTGGCCCACAAAGCCAATCACAACATGATTGATGATAACTTATTCAAACTTTTCATAACTACCTTAACACCTTCCCTCCAACACAAGGTTCAAACTTTTGCTCCCCAAAATTTAAACAATGCTATCAATCAAACTAAATAACAAGAATTTCTAAAGAAATAGTTTGAACCCAACACTATGACTATCAATGGATCTTTCCAACACTCAACCAATGCAATCACTAGCAGTCCTCCTCAACCAAAACTAGGAGTAGTCAAAATGGACAATCCCAGACCTTCCCATATGCCACCAATTGTTAAACAAATGAATTTAGAGCCTTCTAAACCATTAACATATGCTAATAACCCACTTACATGGTATGACTCTAACAAATTTTTTTAGTTTCATGCAGATATAGGTCATTACCATGAAACATGCTATGGGCTTTCAAAATTTATCATTTATTTTATGCTAGATGATACATTCAATCATGATGCCATGATCAAAATCTTTCATATGAATATGTTAATGCTTCTAAAAAAATTAGGATTTCAAGCCTTTTTCCTTTAGCAACCCAAAAACCATTTCTACATCTAACCCTCAACATTCAAATAAGGATATGTGTGTGATTGATGTCGATTATGATTAATACTATACCAATTCTCAATATGTTAATGCAACTAAAGTCAATTATCGATGTAAACCCACCCAAAAAGATCCCATCACAAATCCAAACAAACCATCACTCAAGGAGCAAATTCTCAAATATATTACAACCACTAACTCTCCTTCAAAAACTAATGAGGAAACACTTCTTCAATCTGAACCCCAACCTACCTCCCTTACTACTAAAAGTATTTTACCTTCTAATCCTCATGTTGGTTCTTCATCTTCAAAAACTCATTGGAATTTAATAGAGGAAGTTAAATATATGCCTTATAAAATACCTTTCATGGAGTTAGTTCACATTTATCCATATCATCTTAAATTCATAATGTAACAACTACAATAAATTGAAGAACCAACTTCATTAGAATTGGAACCAACCTTCTCACAAGCCTTCACTGATAGAAGTTCATACCATTAAAACTACCCTTCTTTAAAACCTTCTATAGAGTTCCTTGAAGAAGACATGATCAATGATGAAATTATATTTAGAGCTGATGACCTACCTCTTTTCATTAAAATTGCCATTAATACCACACTTATTCGAAAAGTCTTAGTAGATGAAGGGTTAGGATTTAATGTGACATATTATTTGCTCATTCAATAAATTGGGTATAATAAAGATCATCTCAAGCAAACTCATCTAACATGTCATGGATTTAACAAGACCAATCAAAAACCAATTGGTTGTATTTAGCTCCTTCTCATTATTAACCCAAAACTATTCGTACCAAGTTCATGGTTCTTGACTTACCACTATCCTATAGTATACTCTTAGGTCACCTATGGACACATCGTATGAGGGTTATTACCTCTTACAGTAGTCAATGTATCAATTTTATTCATAATTTAAAATATTATAAACATGAGGTTGATCCTAATCCATGGAGTATTTAGCTTCTCAATCCCAAATCTTAGTATCAAATTCTAACTATTCCAAGAATTACTAGTGCACCTTTACCTAAATTTTTCATTATGAATCCATATTTATAGGTCACGCTTGCCAATTCTGATGATGATGAGCCAAACAATTTTTAAAATACTTGTAATACTACTAAGTTACCTCCTTACATTTTGGAGTGGATCCCTCCTTCTTTGCTACCTCATGATCATACCATCCCTCTCATCGATGAGCTTATTGATTTCATTCCTCCATGTAATGCACATAAATCAGATTGAATAGAAGATGAATTCACTTGTTATGAATATGAAGTGGATAAGTTATTTCAAGACCCTTTAACCATGTAACCTCACAAATTTAGTGATATAGGTGTATCCCCTTCTGATGTACTATCTCTCCCACCTGTGATGATATCTACGAGGGTCATTGGTCTCTCTTTTCAATAATTATGTTGATCCTACTAAAATTGACACTATAGTCACATGCCTATTCCTTGATCCATTTTAAACATTCACACTTACCTTGGCAAGCTTGGGGCAATCCAACAATTCATCCCCAAAATGACTTACCACATCTATTTTGTTAATTCCCTTTTAAAAAAAGGTAATGCCCTACAATGGACTAATCCCTATCAAAAGGCATTCAATAACATGAAATAATCATTACTTTATCTACCTACCCTTCGTCCACCTTCTAATGATTGTCCTTTAATTTTATACACATATTATTCTCTCATATTAGTTGGGTCAATGATTTCCCAACAAGATGATACTAGAAGAGAATACACTATTTAATATATTAGTTGAAGCTTCATTTATTATAAAAAAATGTTATATTAAACTATAACATGATTGCCTCACTATTTACCTTGCAGCTAAAAAGTTTCATCATTATATGCTTTATCAAACCACCAATGTCATTATCTATTCTGATCCAATTCATCATTTATTCTCCAAAGAATTTCTACCTGGAGATAGAATTGGAAAGTGGATGGTTCTTTTGATGTAATTTGAATAATAACATAAATATTTGTTAAAGGGAAATTCATTGTCAACCAACTTGCAATGACACCCATACCCATTAAAAATCACCTTCAATATAGTCTCCTCGATGATAACATTATTTATATTGAAGGTATTAATCAAAGTATCTCTCTTAAAGTTTATTTCCATAATTTCACTACTAATTTAGAGGCAATAATTAAGAAGATAACTATATTATTCCTGATACTAGTAAATCCAAATTAGTTATCAAAGATATTTTTTGAAAATAACATTGATTTTCATGAACACACTTGGAATATCCACTTTAATGGCACCAAATGTCTCCAAGGAGTTGGGGAAGGTTGTATTCTAACTAACCCTCATGGTAAAATCATCCCTCTAGCATTCAAGCTAACTTTTAATGTCACTAATAACATGGTAGAATATGAAGCTCTCTTCTTAGGCATGAAAGTGGAAATTGACTTAGATATCCTATATCTACATCTTTTGGGTGACTCCTAACTTATATTCCACTAGGTTAATAGTGATTACTAGTGTAAAATTGAAAATCTTAACGTTTATCATCAAATGGATACAAAACTCACCAAAGAGTTTACCTCTTTTACCATTGAGCCAATTCTAAGAGACCAAAATTCTATCAATGGTTCTCTTGCTTCTTTAGCATCTCTATTTCATCCTCATTAAGTGATTAATGATTCCCACTTTCATATTCAAATAATAAATTCACTGTCTTCTATCCAATCACAAGATTCACTTATCTATCACATTGAGGTTGTCACTATTTGACAGATTACATGGTACAAAAACATTAACCAATTCATTAAACATCAAACCTATCCTCCAGACATGGATTCTCATGAAAAGACTAGAATTCATAAACAAGCTTCTAAATATGTATTCTGATACAACACTCTTTACTATCATAATGGAGAAGGTATCCTGCTCCACTATGTAATGCAAAAATAGGTTTCTCATCTCCTTGAATAAGCACATGGGGGAAAATGTGTTGGTCACTATAGTAGGAATGCGACATCATGCAAATACTTACTATTGGTCAAATTTATCTCCCAAGTTTTCATCTTTAAAATTTGTCCAAGTATAGTATTTGGAAATTTTCTTCACAAGGAATATTTCTCATTGAGCTGTAGCAAAAATACCAAGTGTTATTTCATTTAGAGACTTTGTTTCAGTCTTTTGGTTGAGTGTTATTGCATTCAGAGACTTTATTTCAATCTTTTGGTTGGGTGTTATTTCCTTCAGAGGTTTTGTTTTGGGTTTTTTATTCAAAGTGTCAGGAATTATTTCAAACATTTTGTCCAAAATAATTTTCCTGAAAGGGCACTTAGGGAAAATGGTACTCTAATTTTCCAAAAGGGACATTTCAAAATTTTTGAAGGACTTTCTTCAGGGTTTTCGAAGGTCCATTTCAAAAAACCGAAGGGATCATTTAAAACTTTTTCGAAGGGCACCTCCATCTTTTTGAAAAGCTCATTTTCAACTTTTTTAAATGGATGTTTTTAGAAATTCGAAAGGTACTTTACAAAAAGTCTAAAGGAATTTTCAAGCAAGGTGCCCTATTCAAAATTTTGAAGGATTGTTTTTCTTTCAGGAAGTGAACCAAATAGGAAAGCTAAAAAGTACATTTCAAAAAATCCAAAGGGTATTTTCCTTTTGAAAGGGTCATTGGCAAAAAGTCTAAAGGGATCATATTCAAATTTTTGAAGGGACATTTCCAAGTGTTGGATAATGATTTATAGATTACCTAAGGACCATTTATTTCATTTGAAGGGAAAAAAGACAAATTTTTGAAGGGCCAAATGGAAAGTCCAAAGGAATTTTTTTGGAAAGATTGTCTATGGAATTCTTTTGAAAAACTTGTCCACACTGAAAAGAGGTCAAATCCCAATTATTTTAAACATTTTATCTGATACAAAGGAAATAAAAGGCTTGAAATATTATTCAGGAAAATTGTCTGTAGGAATTGCCAAGAGAAAGCTTGAATGAATTCTTTCGAGAAAAGTGCCGAAACAAAGAGTCTAAGGAAAGTGTTTTGAATGAATAAGGAAGGTGAAAGCCCCACAAATTTCAATTTAAAACTATGTAAAATAGTCATTGATGTCAAAATACTTGGTGAGAACATGAGAGCAAACATGGAGGTAATAAATGGTTGAATTTTGAGCATCTGGTGTAGATAAAGTAAGCAGAATGGACATGTTAATAGTTTGAGTCATTACTGACAGCTAATCAAATCAAAGAGCTTCTATAAAATCAACAAACATAGGTGTCCAAAGGATGGATGGTAGTTAGGAAAATCATTTTTTAACTGTCACCATAAGTCCCATATCAATCAGCAATGCTATGTGTTGACTCCTCTATTTTTAGTTTCGAATTCTTATAGATGATTTTTGATTGAAACCATTTCCCATGTCAATTCTAAAGGTCTTATGCCACTTTTCACCATTATTATGACTCATTTTAAATAAGTGTAACTCCTAACATGATATGGCTCACCCCATGCCTCTCTTTCATGCATTTGTAACTGATCTTCATATTGGTAACACATGTCCTTATGCCTCTTCAACTTCTCTTCTATCTCTCTTCCTCAAAGTTATATAAATTGAGCCATTTTTGGTTATTTAAAGGGACCAAATTTTTGGTATGGTGAAGCCCTACTAAAATGAAATTACACTTTTATTTTGATCATTGAATACAAGTCTGATTTTGAGTCATGATTATTTTGCCTAAGTGTGTGAGTGATGTATAGTGGAACTAAGTGATGGTATCATCCTTACTCTCTCTATCCTTCATATTTAAGAAAGATTTATGATGTTAACAGGTCATGTTAAGTGTGTTGAATGTATTAATCTCTCTTTCAAGTATGCAATTTTATCTATGGTGTGTAATCTTCCCCTTAGCTCAAGTATCTTATTGATTGTCTAAAACATGCCACCTTCACATTGAAACACTATGTTAGGAACCTTCAACACATAGAATTGATCTTGGGAAAAATTGTTGCTTATTATAAGTATGATAGTATGCAGGATATATCTTGGTGGATCACCTCTTTAGTATAGTTTTGATTTTATGCAAACTCTTAACTATTTTCATAAACAAGCATTAATATAGGTGATAAATACTTAGTGAAGAATTCAGGGAGCTAGCCCTCTAAATCCTATAGATTCATCTCTACAACAAGTTCCCACAAAATTGAGAGATGATTCAATGTTGCATCAAATTTAAGGGGCTTCATAAAGAGCCCTAGGGTGCATAATTTGATGACAACACTTACATATGGGATAATTTTAGCCTCCTTTAGAAAAGGATGCTATCTATTTTACTAAGAAGTGTAGTCCTTACCAACTTTATGATGATCTAATCCATTCACCACCAACTGAGATAAAAACTATGGAGTCTCCCTATCCATTTTCCATGTGGGGATTATATCTCATTGATAAATTACCTCAGTCACAAGATGGTCATGTTTTTATCATTACTGTTACTAAATATTTTAACAAATGTATCGAAGGCATGCCTCTTTTTAGTGTCATGAGAACCAATATTTATAAATTTATCCTTAACTAAATCATTTGTCACTTTAGAGTTCCTCATACTATCATTTCTAATAATGGTGATGATTTCAAGAACAAGGATGTATTATGTGCTAAATTTAAAATATCCCATAAATTTTTCACACCTTACCATCCACAATGCAATGGCCAATCTAAGGCCACTAAGAAAATTCTCAACATAATTCTACAAAATACCATTCAATAAACATGCACTAATTTGAATCTTCATTTACACCCACTCTTTAGGCAACTTTGGGCCTATTGCACTAGCATTCATACTACCACTAGGTAAACATCATTCTCACTAGTCTATGGTTCTGAGTCCAGATTACCATTATAAGTTGAGCTTCCCTCCTTACATATATCTCTTTATAGTATCATTCTCAATGAATAATTATGTGAAGATCACCTTCATGCTCTTGATCTTATCAATGAACATCATTTAGCTACTCGTTAAAATAACTGCTAATATAAGGTTTGTATTGCTAAATAACATAATAAAAAGGTTAAAGTCCACACTTCTAATGTTGGTGATCTCATCCTTAAGTTAGATTATACCCATGATAAAAAATGAAAACATGCCCAAAAATGGTAGGGCCCTTATTTAGTGAAATACATTCTTGGTCCTAGCACCTATCGCCTCGAAACTAATGAAGGCTTGTTTTTAAAGAACCCACTAATGCAAATTTTTAAAGAAATATGTTGCTTAGATATTCCCTTCTTATCATACTTATATATATTGTCCTAATAGCACTTATTTTATGATTTCTACATGGATCTCACCCTCTAAAATAGTCTATTTTTACACAAACCTTAGTCCCTTATCTTGGTCCTTTACTTTCTTTCTCTCATGAATTGCATTGTAATACAGTGGATAGGACCCAATTTTCCTCATGAATTCTTTTCAATTTCATATATTGAATTTTCATAGCAAACTTGTTATTTTCCAATGTCTTTTACACCCTATTGGGTTTCTCTTTTATGATTTGCAGTGTAAGACCATGGATAGGACTAGGCCCTCCTCACAAATACCATTTCTTCTATGCTTCTAATAATTTGTCCACCTATTTGGGTTTTTATTTTGTGAGTTGCTACAGTGTAAGACCATGGATAAGACTAGGTCCTCCTCAAAAATACCATGTTTTCCCTTTTTTACCCACTTAGGTTTATCTTTTATGAGTTACAGTGTAATACCATGGATAGGACTAAGCTCTCATAAAATCACCATTTTATTTCAAAACATCTTTGATAAACTGAGTGTTCTTTTTCTAGAATGTTAAGAAATGGTTACAAGTTTGTGATCCCATATTTTCATCTTTGGTTTTTGTTTCTTTTATAGATAAAAATTTCATAACAAACAATGTTAACATGTTTCCTTACACTTACATACATTCTTATGATAAGGAATCATACTTTCCTGTCATTGTATCCCTTCTCAATTTATCACATTTTTTTTCAATTTTAAGTAATTCAAATTATTTCATGTTTATTTTCCCTTTGATTTCCTCTCCCTTCATTCCAATTTGGATAAAACAAGGTCGTATTCAAGATAGCACTTTTATTTCACATGAATAAACAAGACTCTTAAACACCATGTTCTCTAAGTTCTCTTTCTTAACAACTAAATCCAAAGTTTTCAAATAATAGCCATTTTTAGCACCCATGTTTGGTTCTCTGAATCCATATGGAGGAGGAATAGAAAAATCCATAAAAATTTAAAAGCCAAATCATTTAAAACAAAAGGAAACAATCAAAAAGTAACATTTTAAAATCAATAAATCAATATCACATCAAAAAACATGATTTATAGCACATCTCATATCTCCAATCAAAGCTCAAACTCCACAGTTGGCCTCATGATAGAACCTAGGTCCATTAGGGTGTTGTAGGCTAGTAGATTGGGATAGGAGAATTCAAAAAAATCTATAGTGCTACCTACTTTCTCACATAAGTACCCAATCTTCATAGTATACCGATGGCTCTATAAGGAGTCCTAAGGAATGGGGAACACATTATGGGAAGGTAGGTCCATTTTAATTTTCATGTATATAGTATTCATGGGATGATATTCATACTTCATTTGATGACCCAAGATTTGTGTGGTTAGGAGAAGTTCTTTAGATTCCTTAATGTCAAAAGTCCTCTTGTTTTGACAAACCTAATTTTATTGTCTTGACTTTGATAAAGATTTTCTCTACCTTGATTTTTCCTTCATTCCACCACTGCCCATTTCATTTCCCCCCTTGACAAGCAAGTTTGATCCTAAATTTGTTTTCCCACTTATATATTCCCTCTTCTTCACATCTTAAAACATGCTAGCTCTACTTTATTTTAGTTTTATATATCTTTAGAACAAAATAGTCTGCTTTAGTGATTATGGATTATCTTCTTTATCCCACTGCTTTAAATTTATAGAATTTCCTTGGTTTATTTGAAAACAAATCATTATCACTCCCATTTTTTGGACAAATACATTTGTTTCTAAAAAAATTGTTGTACCTTATTTTTTAGACAATTGTTTGTTTTTATTTTTCATGTACTTTTTCTATTGTTGAGTGAACTTAGATTATTACTTCTTAGTCGCCAATGTTGTTTCCCATTTTATGCACTTTTTTCATTGATGATTGAGTAAGTATTGTTATTACTCACTCATCAATGTTGTTTTACCATTTATTGCCCATATTTATTTAAGTAAAGATTGTTAGTCTTTTCACATTAATGTTTTATTACCATTTTCACTTGTATCCTTAGTTTGACTTGGTTTATTTACCTTTCTTATTTAAGGTTTACTTGTTTGAGTTTTTCAATCATTTAGTAACTTTATCTTTTTGGTTACCTGATTTATCTTAAATTTTGACTTGGTCATTTAGTCTTAACTTCACATTTATCACCCCAACTTACCAAATTTCCAAGTACGTCATTCCTCCATAGATCAGTTATATTGGCTTTCCTATGTTTGTTTATTTTTGCTCTTTATTTTTGTATCCTTGGGTTTGTCCAAAGTAGTTTTGTACCCTCCAAAATCAAAAATACAAACACATTAGACAACCATCTAGAAATAAAGTTAAGTCAAGATACACATACATTAATTTTATTTTAGTTATTTTATGCTTTAAATACTACAATTAATTTAGCTTCAGCATTGTGTGTTACTATGTTTTTTTCCTAAAGTACCATCCCATGTTACACCTGAGTGATACATGATGATATTTCAGTGGGGAATATATATACACATAATATTTTCAAGCTTTATCAATTATTGATCCATTCTCTCTTGAAGGAACCCATTAAGTCTCAATCTCTTTGAGTGCATGCTTTAAAGGGTATACCGAGAAAGGGGTGGGTAGACCATTGGTGTTTCACAAGATTTTTGTCCCCTATACCACCACTTACAACCAACACAAATTTACTATATAAACTTTCATAAGATTTGACACCTATATTACACACTCATCTAAGTAATTCACAACCATAAATATCCCCTATCTAATCCAAAAACCCTTTTTGACATTTACCAAACAATATCAGCCTTGGCTGACTATGTACTTAAATTATATTAACACATTATGGGTCTCAGTCAACCTTGGTTGATGCAGACTGGGAAATAAATTTCTTTTATTAAATAATGATACAAGATCTATTGGGTCGACTCTGTCAAATAAACTTTCATAAATGTTTAAGTTTAGATTCAAATATATATACACATTATTTTCACCATTTCTTAGAGAGAGAGTTAATCATTAATTTACACTTGTTTACAATCTCTTCTTCCACCATTCTACTTGAGGAGTCATTGCTTAGGGTTTATACTTGGAGAAGAATCTTGTCTTGTGGAAAAGTCTTGGATGCTTTGGACTATCTTTGTGATCCTTATAAACCATAAAAACCTCCTACAAATCACCTTTGGCAAAGGGAGAGATTCAGTCTCAATGGGTTCATCTTTAAGGTAAGTATTTCTAACTCTTACTCCTCTACTTTAGTAGACATAAGTAGCATAAGTAATTGATTTTGAATGTATTTATCTCTCCATGCATTAGGGTTATATATATAAACATCTTAATTAGAATTATTCTATGCATGTTTAATTTCATGTTTATTACCCTCATTTTATGCCATAAACTTTGGTGAGCACTAGGTTAGATTTTACTTTATTTAGCATTTACTTTGTGAATATAAGAAAACATAGGACCTAGTTAGGGTTATTGAATATTATTGCTTGAATAGAGGCTTTGGAACCCTCTCTTGTGTTATTATTATGGTAAGGGACCCCTTGGTTAGGTCTATCACATCCATCTTGGTCATTACCCTGATTGTCTAAATGTACCAACAAGCAGAAGTGTAAGTGAGATTTATCATCTCTGAGCTAGGATTGACTTATAAATCACCTGTATTTTCCCTTATATATATTAAGAATCATGTTTATGTTTTTAATGACATAATTTAGGCATATATTTGGTAAAATTACTATATTTATAACATTTTTGTCATGATTTTATATATTTTGTTCATTAAATTATATTAGTCTCTTATGGGGACACTTTCCCATCACATGAGACCCTTCATAGTCTTTTCATTATCTTCATTTCTCATTAACACCATAGTATTTTATTATTTTCATTTTCACATAAAAAAATTTAGATCTAACATTTTATTAAACACATGATATCTCCACATTGTCAAGAATTATCAAGAGATACATATATCACACACTTTACCCTAGTTCTATTTATGCATTCTAAAGGTTGGTGGTTCCATAATTATACCAGAAGAAGGATTACATTGTAAAAGAGCATATAGTCTTAATTTATAAACCTATGTCTCATAAGGGTGGGAGATGGATACACACATTTACTTGATGACACATATGATTGTCGAGTGTTAAACTATAAATTTGTGTTAAAGGGAAAGATGAGGATTGAATAAGGTATTCTTTTCACCTCAAAACAACATTTTTAATGTCTTATTAGTGTGGGCTTGAGCTCAAGAAAAAGGAGAAGGAATTTAGGCATTTGTGTACATCATTATACTTATTGGAGAAAGTTTTTTGTAAATTTCATGATGACAAAGGGCTTGATAAATTTTTAAGCTATAAGGATCTACATAATGAAATTTAGAATAGGTTGACCACTTTCAAGAGGACTATTACTTTTAGGTCATATGAAACTAGTCACTACCATTTTCATGTCATACAAATATAGTCACTATCTAAGATCATTTCCTTATTTTTGGATGTTTTTATGCACTATTCCATAACTTATTTTCCAATACTCTTAGTCTCTATAATAACTTAGGTAAGTAAAAAGTCAGGTATGCATCTCTACTTTCCCTTTCAATACTCAATTTCTCTAGGTACTTTGATTCATATTCCCTTTATAGTACATAGGTAGATATTTAATTATTGTATTTATTGTATTTACTCATAATTTACATCTAACCATAATTTTATGTGGTTGGTATAGTGTTTTTAACACTTCTACACCATCCACATAAAATATTTTGGTAGACCCCTCCCATATCAAATATTTAACGTTAGGGTTTAATGCTCTCTTTCCCTCTAGAGTTTACTGTTGTGTTTGTTTTAGATTTGATTTCTCTAATGTTTTTATTTTTAATTTTGATATCTTTAGCCATAGAGTTTTTGGATGCTCTCTATGTTGAAAATGTGTTGTATATTTTCCATGATTTACACTCTACCAGATTGTAGATCTAGATCTAGATTTGGGGTAGAGCCTCAAATTTTTTTGGGACCATGTTGGCATGTATTTGGGTGGTTTCAACCCATTTTTTATTTAGCCCATGGTTTTGGTACCCATAGTATTTAATACCACTTTGATGGTTACCTATTGGTGTGCATATATGTAATCCTCTATACAATAGGAGAAAACAAGAACTTAAAAAGTACATTATTATATTGTAAAAGGTTGAGTTAATACAATAAAGGAGTAACTCTACTGTGAGTTTTTATCCAAAAGGGTTTTCCCAGGTGAAATTATGTGTACCGTGTAGTATTGTATGTATGGAATTTTTATTATTTTTTTTAGATTAAGGATTATGTTTGTTCTATTTCTCTCATTTCAGTTTATTGGATCTATTTTTCTCTTCATTTGGTATCAGATTTAGGCCTTATATTTGTGTGAAGGGTTATGTTTTATTTAACCTATGATAAAGTATTGTTTGAGTGGGAGATTTATGTGTGAGATTTTTTTGAGTAAAGGATAATGATGAGAATTACAAGGATAGAGATTTAAAAATTGAACAATCAACATTTTGAGTTGTGGAATTTCAAGATGAGAGATATTCTTGTGGATAAAGATCAATGGGTTATTGTATCAGGAGTGCAACTTGTGGGTATGAAATTATAATATAAGGAAATGATTCATAGGAAGGCAAAGATTTCAATCATATTATGTATATATAATTTAATTTTTTTGAATGTCTTGATATATAAAAATTATAAAGATCCATGGGAGAATTTGGGGACTTTGTATCAAACAAAGTCTCTAGTAAACAAATTATTTATTTGAAAGAAGTTATACTTGTTGAGAATGAATGATGGTGAGTCTGTTGTTGAAAATATAGATGCTTTCAATATTTTGGTAATTCAATTAATATTATTTAAATAAAAATGGATTAAGAAGAAAAATATATTACTTTGCTTTGTTCTTTGCCTAACTCTTGGGATAATTTAGTTATGAAAATAACTACTACTGCATCAACATTAAAAATTGAGGACTTTGTGGGCTCCTTATTATCAAAATAAATGAGGTGTAAATCCATTAATAATTATAAAATAAATGATATATATTTTGTAAGAGATAATTCCTAATAAATAACTAAAATAAAGTAATGACAGTCAAAGTCTAGAGATAGATCTAAGACTATAACAAAAGATAAGAGAAAATGCTAAAACTATGGTAAAATAAGGAATTTTCAAAAAGACTAATATAAAAAGGTTGAAAAGGGTAAGTCATTTGATTATTCCTAGTATGCATAAGTAAACCATTTAGTGAAAACTCAATAGATTATTCTTGGAAATTCCAAGCTTGCATGCATATGATGGTGCATGGTTGATTCGAGTGCCTCTTTTCATATGACCCATCATAGGGAGTGGTTCTATGAATATGAAAATATCAATGGAGGTGATGTCTTCTTATGAGATAACTTGACCTATAAAATCATAAGGGAGAGTCAATTTTAAGTTTAAATATGGAAGGGTTAAAACCCTCTCTAGTGTTATGCACATTCCAAGTTTGACTAGAAACCTAATATCTAAAGGTGAGTTGAATAATGTGGGTGTGTAGGTAATATTTAATAAAGACATTTTCAATATGGTTCATGGAACAATGTTACTACCAAGATGAGTCCATACAAGAATGTTGTTTAAGCTTGAGACAAGCACTATAAGTGATGAATGTAATAGCACTATGGTTTTTGAGATGAAAATTATTTTTGATTGGCTCCTAAAAATCCTATAGAGAATAAAATATTATGGCATCAGAGGATGGGATGCATTAGAGAAAAATGGATTTGATCATTGAAATCTAAATGTATAGATGAAGGAATTTATGACTATCCATTAGAATTTGATTTTTGTGATAATTGTGTGTTTGGTAAGAAATTTTGAGTGAATTTTACTAGCAGTGCTACAAGATTATAAAGGATTTTGCATTTAGTGTATGATGATGTGTTTGGACCTGTGAAGATTCCATCTCTAGGGAAATTTATGTATTATATTTATTTTATAGATTAATAAAAAAAACATGGGTTTATTATATCAAGGCTAAATTGAAGGTTTTCAATAAGTTTAAGGATTTTAAGTATATTGTTAAAAACCACACATAGAAGAATATTAAGGTATTTAAGAGTGACAATGGTGTATAATACTTCTCAAATCCTCTCAAGTAGTTAAATAATTACTATGCAATAGAAAGGCAAAAGATAACTCCATATATACCACAAAAAATGGAGATTGTATAAAGAATGAATGGGAATCTAATGGATAAGGTGAGAATCATGCTTAGTGGTGTAGAATTGGAAATAAAATTTTATAAAAAAATATTCATGAATGCTTGTTATTTTATCAATAGATTTCCCACATTAACCCTAGTTGATAAAACTCTAGAAGAAGCATGGATTGGTAATAAACCCTCTCTAAAAAATCTTATATTTTTTGGTTGTGATGCTTATATGTTTATTCCAAAGGAAAAAAATACTAATCTATATATAAAATCAATAAAGTGTATCTTTATTGGATATGATACTGGTGTGAAGGGTTATACGATATGGAAACTTGAAATGAAAAAGACTATTTATAGTTACAATGTTATCATCAAAAAGGTAAAAGTGTTTCCAAAAAAAGATGACCAAATAAATAAACCTAAAGAAATTTAATTTGAAGAAGAATATGGAGAATAAGTGTCTAAAGTTGAAGCCACTATAGAAGATGAACCAGAGTGAGAGTTTTAAGAGGAAGATTCAGGTGAAGATGAGGAGGAAGAACTAGAAGATATAGAACTAGAAACTTCAACCTTTAAGAAGATCATATTAGGTGATAAGGACACCTAATAGGTATAGTCCTCTTGATTTTCATTATGTATTCATTTTATTAGTTTTGTCTTGGAATAAGGCTATGGAGGAATAAATGAGGTCCTTAGATAAAAATCAGACATGGAACTTGGTGAAATTAATTCCTAAAATAAAACATGGTGGTTGAAAATGGGCATGTATTTTAAAGCTTTCACTCCTTTTGCAAACATAAAAATTTAAGTTAAAGGGAAAGATTAGAACTTGGGCTTGGAAGAAGCAAATTCAATCCCTATGTTTATTTTAAAAAGAAAGGTGAAATATTTATTATCATAGTATTGTATGTTGATGACATGTTGTTAATTGGTAATAAGAAGGAAACGATCATCCAAGTTAAGTCTCAATTATCATCTCAATTTTATATGAAGTATCTTGGTGCCATAAAATATATTTTGGGCATGAAATTAAAAGGGATTGGGTAAACAAGAAACTATGGTTAAATCGAAGGAATTACATTGAGATGATGCTACAAAGGTTTAATATGTAGGAAATTAAACCTATTAATAATATCTTTCCTATTGGTTAAAAGTTATCTATTGATTAGTATCCCAAAGCATAACAAGAAATTGAATATGTCTCTAGTCCCATATGTTAGTGTTGTTCGTAGTTTGATGTATTTGATGGTATATGCCAAACTTGGCATTGAGTTCATGCAATGTGAATAGTGAGTAGATTTATGTCAAATTCATAAAAAGAACATTTGATTGTAGTGAAGAGTATTTTTAGGTATGTATGCAGGATGTTAGAATATGTAATTTGTTATCATGATATTCTTGGTGAAATCAAAACATTGAACCTACATCGTTTTGTAGATTTAGACTAGGCTAGATATATTGATTTTCAAAGATCTACTAGTGTGTATGTGTTTAACTTATTTAGTATAACTATAAATTGGATGAGAAAATGATTAGCTAGTCTTGTGATATCCACCACAAAGGTTGAGTACATGGTATATACTCAAGCAAGTAAGGAATTGATTTCACTTCAAAGGTTAATTTCCACTATTGGGTTTGTTTCAAAGGCCATAAGGATTTATTTTTTATTCCTAGTCAAGCTTTGTGTATATTTTTTAGGAGAAAAATGTTGAGCTAAGATAATATTCAAATATAAAATAGAGGATGTCATAATCCATAGAACCAATCATGTCATTTAAGTCACACATCACTTTCTACCACATCTTTTTAGATGAATTTTTATCAGAAGGTAGATATATGATCTATTATAAAATAGATATGTAATTATGAATAGTCATTAACTTAATTTACACAATATTTATATTGACTCTCAAGGTGAAATTTAGCTAGCAAGGAACATTGATTATTACTTTAGAATGAAACACATTGATGTACAATACCATTTTATAAGGAAAAGGGTGGAGAATATGATACTATTAATAAATGTGGACACAAGTGAGAACACTATTGACTCCTTAATGAAGGTTGTGAGCACTGAGAAATTTTCTTGGTGCAAAAAATTGATGACCAAAGATGCCTTAGTTATTGAAGGTATGGCCTTGTGGCCCCCTATGGAAAATATTCAACAAGTGGGAAATTTTTTAAAATGTTTTGTGTATTTTCCATTATTTACACTCTATTAGACTATAGATTCAAATCAAGTTTCGAAGCAACTCTCCAAATTTTATTGGGATCATACTGACATGTATATGGGTGGTTTTAACCCATGTTTTATATATCCCATTATTTTGGTACCCTTATTATTGTAATACAATTTTGACAGTTACATATTGATGTGACTATATATACTCACACACACAGTAGGAGAAATCATACTTTAAAAAGTACATTATTGCATTATAAATATTTGAGTTAATACAATAAAAAATTAATTATTATGTTAGGTTCAACCCAAAATTATTTTCTTAGGTGAAATCATGTGTACTATGTAATATTGTATATAGGCCATTTTCATTATTAAGGATTTTGTTAAAACCACTTCTCTTATTTTAGTTTATCAAGTCTATTTTTATCTTAAGTATTTATTATATTTACACCTAATTTATATTTGACACATCATTTTATGTGGTTGGTGTAGTGTTTTGAACATTTTCTCACTCTCTATATAAAACATTTTGGTAAACCTATCCCATATCAAATATTCAACCTTAGATTTTCATGCTCTCTTTCCTTCTAAGGTTTTTTGTTGTGGTTGTTTCAAATATGATTTCTGTAGAGTTTTTAGTTCTCACTATGATATCTTTATCCCTATATATTTTACATGTTCTCTATGTTTCTATCCTATGTAACAACCCCACTGGGTTTTACCACAAAGTGGAGTAATTTTTTTTTACTCATGCAGATTTCCCACAAGAAATTTAACCTAGTGATCTAATTTAATTTGTGTTAACCTTTACATAGTCTACATATAAATTCATCTAGATAAAGATCACAAAAAATAAATGTATCAAAATATAGACAATGCTGAAATAATCATAAAGACTGCATTTATTCCAAAATAATAATTATACATTTTCAGCCATGACCGATACACCATTACAGCCACTATTGTAAGTGTACAATGAATAAATAATACAAATTTTCAGCAATGAATAATATGTCAGTAATTATGCATGATACAAATCTTCACGAAGCATGAGTCTCCAGGACTCAAGTATCAATATGTGATCTCAAGTGTATCATTAATGCAACACTATTATGGGGAGGGAGAGCATCATCTGAGCACTTTTCCTCACTAACCATGGACCATATATCCCCCACACTATCCCCATTAAGAAATGGCCCTCCCTTCTATAGATGGGTAGATAAAAATGGTGAGATAATCTAGAGTGATAACTAGGACTTGTGTGTTATAAGATAACTAATACATGTTATCTACCATATAGAAATATATTCTAAGATGATATCAAACAAACATGTAAACTATATCAAACACATGAAATGATAATGTTTAACTATAAACATTACTTTGGCCAAAGTTTTTTTATTAATAGTTAATGATCCATGGATCAATTGATTTTATACACACCATTTTATGAATTACACTATCTCTATTATATTAGTGACACTACATAAGTATATGAAGTCTTCTTTCCCTTGCTTATGTAGGGGTGATAATTCAAGATAACATACATAAAAATAAACACATAGATTCAAACATAATATTCCTATAATAAAACATGCTAATATCAAGAATACAATGCATACATCTAGTTCATCAAATTTTATGCAATAATCTAATAAACAATCCATTTATTACAACATAATAAATAGAAACATAAATAGTCCCTATTATAAACATCCCAACCAAGTTTGGTTTATACATAAGTATCTAGTTATTAATTATCACAAAGTGACTTACATGTTATATTCTCCATGAAATAACTCATTAAATCTATATTTCCAAAATAGACAATCATTGATTAAATTAAAAGGAACTGTATTTAAATATCTTAATTTACTATTCAACCAACATTCATTATATAACCAAGTACCCATATAACCTGTTAAATAGGAATGGCTACCCAATACAAAAAATATAATTAGATTTGGTTTAATTGTAGGCAACTAGTCATATGCAATCACATTAATAACCTATATATGTTATACTCTAAGTAGGCATCCTCTACCTATTACTTATAGTATCCCATATAATATTGGCAAACAACTCAGTTTATAATCAAAAATTGCCAAAACATTCCAAATTAAAAACCTTGATATTCATAATATACACAGTGCCTACAACCAACTATTTAGACTCAAATTATATATATTCAAAATCATATAAAACCCTTAAATTCATAGAATTTAGAGAATTACATATAAATGATCAAATTATGCACTCAACTTGAGTATGTTCAATAGTAAAATGAATTAGGTAAAAATGCACAAGATATACATTTAGCTGACTATATTCAACTTTGTAGGTTTTTATTAAAACTTAGATTTTATCCACATAAGTTCCTTTATGCAAAGTTGTATACCTAAATGAATACATAAATGTAAAGAACTAAATTTATACTAAATATAATGCCTACTATAATGGGTATAGTATAGGTTGGATTCTATATAATTGGTCTGTGTTGTAATTACTATTCCACATTTTGAAGATAAAAGTATAGTTGTTAAACCTTAACTGAGTCAATATATATACATATATTATCCATTCTTAAGTATGCTCAAACCTCTATTTAAATTGACTTGACTAAATGCCTAATGATCATATATAAGCACAAGATCACATCAGATATGCACCAGTTTCTAGTTATTCCTCTATCATCTCCCAACATCATAATCTACAACACCATCTCCGATGATTCCCTCCCTCCATCACACCCTGAGGGATGGACCTATCCTACATCCACCTCACACATAATGAAGGTAGCTAGCCTAAATCATGATATATATCCATAAAAATACTCTTTTATAAATTAGCATACATGATCACCAAGTACAAATATGAAAGTACAACCAATTCATAGCTAAAAAATCATGGAAATTAAACAACATAATACTATCCCATAATCAGCATATGACATAAAGCTTAATCAAATAATAGTTAAATCAACTAACAACCATAACAATCCATGAATAATCAGGTAAATCAACTAAAGAGAAACCAGGATGTGACATCATTCCCCTTAAGGTTAGTCATCATCTTGATGACACTTATTCAAACACAATTTATAAATTAAAAACATTATTCAATAGAAAAATAACATAGTATGTAGTATCAAATCAAGCAAACAAATGTGTAAACTACCTCTAAAACTCATCATAATCTTCCTAAATGGAACTATCTTCTAAATATTAGTCCCACTACACCTTGCACTATGACACTTATCTATTATTCAAATTAATTTTGTAAGTGTCAATTATTCTAATTGGTTCTACCATGACCACCCTAGGATCCAGAACTTGTAAAGCATTCTAATCCAACACATGTGATGGATCAACAACATACTTTTTAAGATAAGACATACGAAAGACATTATACAAAAGAACTAAAGCTAGTGGAAATTCAAGCCTATACACTAAAGGATTGACCACTCTTAAAACTTTGAAGGGTCCCACATATCTTGATGAAAGTTTAACTGACTTCCTAAACTTAATTGAGCTTTCTAAGGCTTAACCCACAGAAACACTTTATCATCAATAGAAAATTTCCTTATTGTTCTCTTCAAATTAGCATAACTTTTTTGCCTATCATTGGCCTTGTCCAACCTATACCTAATTCATCTTACTTGATCTTCCATTTCTACAAACATCTCAGGTCCAAAGACTACCCTATCCTCTAATTTGTCTCAATTGATTGGTGTCCTACACTTCCTTCTGTATAATGCCTCAAATGGAGCCATCTTTAATGTTGATTGGTATGATTTTTTGTTATCAAACTCAACCAATGAAAGGTACTACTCCCATTTTTACTATTGATATATGAAATACATATGAAGGAGATATTTTAAAACTTGGTTAACTCACTCTGTCTACCCATCTATTTTTGGGTGATAAGTAGTGCTAAAATTCAATTACATACCCAAATCTAAATTTAGAGTCATCCAAAATCTATAAGTCATCCTTATATCTCAATACAAAATGATATTCTCTTTAAAACCAAGCAATTGATACACTTATTTTATGAACCTCTTTGCAAGCATAGGTGCATCATCTATCAAGTTTCCTAATATGAAGTGGGCTGCCTTGGTTAGTTTTTCAACTACAACCAAGATTATATCATGTTAATTCTGTAATAATGGTAACCCTTGGAAAAATTTTATGTTAATCACCTAGCACTTCCACTCTAATATATCATGTGGATATATAAATCCAACATGATGCACATGTTCAATTTTCACAAGCTAACATTCTAGACAATAAGACATAAAATCCACTACATCTCTCTTGATTCATTTATATAAATAGAGTGGTCTGAGCTCAACCATGAGCTTGGTTACACTTGGATGTCCTAAATATGGGGGATTGTTTAGTTTTTTTAGCATTGTACTTCTCAAATTCTTTCTATCAGGTACATATATATTGTCATTGTACCTAAAAAGACCATCACTCTCTAATTTGAATCCTTCGTACCTAGGATTTTGAGCATTTTCATTTAATGCTTTTCTAACATGATTGTATAATTCATCTCCTGGTAAGAATTTTATTACTTAATCTCTAAAATTAATCATTATAGTATCCTTGGATGTTATGTACCTCCTACAACTTAGAGCATCAACTACTCTATTCTCTTTGTCTTTGATATACTTAATATCAAAATCATAATCAAATAAGAACTCTAACCATTATCTTTGTTGAGTATTCATGTTTGATTGGGTGAAGATGTGTTTGAGTCCTAAGTTATTAGTCTTGAGCTCAAATAGTTTTCTCAATAGATAATTCAACTAAACTTACAAAGCATGCATAATTGCCGCAAGTTTTAGGTCATGAGGGGCATAATTCACCTCATATGGATTTAGTTTCCTAGACTCATAGGTAACCACTAAGCCATCCTACATAATAAATCCTCCAATTCCATCCCTATATACATTCACAATCACTGAGAATTGATCATTTTGATTGAGAACTCTTACCACTGGTACTGAAGTAAGCCTCTTTTTAACTCTTGGAAGGCTATCTCACACTTGTTTGACTAGACAAAAATCTAATTCTTCCACTAAAGTGAGGTGATTGGGTTAGCTATATTAGAAAAATTTACAATGAATTTCCTATAGTAGCTTATTAAATTCATAAAGATCCTAACCTCATGCACATTATTAGGTAAAGGCCACTCCATTATGGCTCTTATCTTCACTGGATCTACTAAACTACCATCTATAGAGATAATATCTCCCAAATACTACACTTTCCTTTGGAAAAATACACACTTGGATAACTTTCCATATAATTTGTGCTTTTGAAAATGCTACAATCCCAATTTCAAATGCTATATATGTTCTTCCTCATCCTTGGAATATATGAGGATGTCAAATAGGAAGACTAAAATAAAATGATATAAATAATCTCTGAACTCACAATTCATGAGATTCATGAATGTTTCTAAAGAATTTGTCAATCCAAATGGTAATACTGTGAACTCGTAGTGCCCATATTAAGTTCTAAAAGCTATTTTTAGAATATCCTCCTCAAGGATCCTTAGTTGATGATACCTTGTTATAAGATCAATCTTAGAAAATACTATTGCCCCTCACATATGATCAAAGAGATCATCAATAAGAGGTATAAGATATTTGTTATTGATCATTGACTTATTCAATATCTTATAATATATACATAGGTGAAGAGCGTCATCATTCTTTTGATAAAGACAATTGGTGCACCCCATGGTGATACACTTGGTTAAATCAGACATTTTGATAACAATTCTTGAATTTATGCCTTCAACTCAACAAATTTGGTGGTTATCATTTTATATTATGCCTTAAACTATAGTTTTGATCTAGATATGATATCAATCAAGAAATCAAACTTGTGTTTGAGTGGTAATCTAAGTAATTCTTATGGAAACACATCTTATAAGTTCCATAGAAAAGGATAATCATCGATGGATAATTTTTTAGATTTGTCCATCTCACTTATCTTAACAATATATTCCTGGCATCTTTTCCTCTGAAATTTCTTGAGTTGAGTTTAAAAAATTTGCCTTAGCTTCAACTCCTTTTTTACCTTGAAGTTATGTTTAATTTCCAAAATCAACCAGACACTCAACCTTATTCAGATAATAGTGATTTTTGGCTTTATGTGTCGCAAGCTAATTGACTCATAGGATCACATAATATGAACATAATGGTGCAGCATATAGATCTACTATAGTAGTGAATTCAGGCAACCTAATTTATGCTTCAACTAAACATTTTCCAGCCTTGACCTTAGACTCATTCCCATATTGTATCAACCATGCATTTGTCATAAATCTAGCATTTCTATACAATTTACTAAGCATTCTAAGAGCAATAAAACATTATGTACCTTTCATGTCAATTGAAATAGAAACTAGATGATCAAATAAAATACCTTATAGTTCTAAGGGTGAAGCTTGATACTCAGCCTCATGGTTATCAATAGATGCATGAATTTGTTATTGAAATTTACCTTACTATGAGGAAAAACCCTTGTTATTTAACTTGTATTGAGTATACTCTTGAGAATAAAGGTCACCTCCAAAAATGAAGCAACCTTCAACTTGTCCCTTCTTGTCAGACTATTTGTTTACCTTGAAACCATTACTAGGTTTCTTACTCCCTGAACCACTTTTGAACTTGGCATTCTGATTCTTGAACTAAATCTTGGAGTCTCCACTCCTCTACCTCTAGTTATATTTTTTGAAATTTGGTTTAGAACTTTAAAACTTCCTAAATTTATCTCTAAATTAGGTGAGAGATTCAAGTTTTTGTTCCTACTTGACTACCTTCTTAAACACTGGATCCATGGTAGATGGACCATGCACATCTAATTCACAACCAATTTGGGGTTTTAATCTCATTATGAATTTTTTAATCTTGAACCTATCATATGCCTAATATTGAGGTACATACTTAAGCAACTTGGTGAACTATTCCTAATATTTATACCAAAATATATCCCTACTTAAGGTTCTAAAAATCTATGAGCTTCTGATAAAAATATAGATATTAAATCCATTGTGACCTAAATAGAGTCACAAAGTGTCCCCATGGGGTGGTAGTTGAATAGAAGTTCATCTCAAGCTTCTTGTTTTCCCACCAAGTTATTTATTCACCAATAAGTTGATAAGCTCCCCATACCACTTTCATGACTTTAAAGTAATTATGAATATTGAAATATTTCTCCATCTCTGTCAGCCATACTTTAGCTCCATCTCCAAATACATCTCCATTGAACTTGGGTGGAATCACCTTCTTCATGTCTCATGCTAATCCTATAGCTACCCGAACTATTTCATTCTATGGTACTTCCTCATGCCTCTACTATTGAATATGTTCCTAGTCATCAAGATGATCTTCAAGTTCCTCCTGAGCATTCTCCTCTTCATGGCCATGCATTTCCTATTCTAGGGCTACAATTTGGTCTCTAGTATATTGCATGGTTGTGAGGATTAATTCCAACTTCGTAACTTGCTCAATGACAAACTAATTTGGATCAATAGGGAGTTTGGTATTCAATGTACCCTCACTTAATTTTTTAGCATGCACCATTATTATTCATTTTTATTAGGAGAATAATTTTAAATTAGCAAACACATTAAGTCTTAGTGTTAGGTTGTGTAGCTAAAAGCTTCACTGATGCAGACACAGAGAAGGCCATTGGAGGGGTTACTGAAGGTTGCTGAGCGTCAGAGCAACCGGCGTCGGTCTGATCAACCGACGTCGGCAGGACAGTGAAGAGAAGCAACTGACGTCGGTCATGAGTCGGCCGACGTCGGTCACCTCCAGGCAGACAGGGACCGACGTCGGTCGCCTGTGTGGTTCGACTGCGAGCTTATTATCGATAGTTAGCTAACGAACCAAGTGTTTGCATGATTAGAGCTATTTTTACACTAAGAGCTACGGATCTAATTATTGTAATTAGATGTCTAATTATTGTTTGGATGAGATCTATATAATAGACTCATGGTTGTATTGGAAAAGTGTTCTAGTTTGAGTTGAACAAAGTTAGCTCCTTCTGTGTGTGAGGTGAGCAAGGGTGTTCCTCTTAGTTCCACAACAGTACCTAGGTGGGTGCTGGTTTTGGAGAGTCAGCAAGATTCTTCAGGTGTGTAGGATCTTGGTCATAGGTGCATGGCCTATATAGGAGATCTACATGGTAAGTAAGATCATTGATCTGCAGGTGTATGTGTGTGCAAGGTCAAGGTTCACAGGGGTGCAGAACTAGGTTGATTTGCAGGTGTACAAGATCAGATAGGATGAATTGCAGGTTGTTTCAGGTTCATGGGAGATCTACTTGAAGTACCTTGAGTACTTGTGGAGTACGTGGAGTACTTGTGGAGTGCGTGGAGCACTTGTGGTGTGCGTGGAGCACAGGAGGTGAACACCAACTCTGTATTTGAGTTGTGTGTTGGGACCTGAGAGGGAGAGCTTTGAGGAGAGAATTACTGTTCACTTGAGGTATGGCGAGCCTCTGAAGAGGTGGTGGAGAAGAAGTGGCATCTTCTTTATTGTATTCTTTTCTGTAAAGTATTAATACAAGTTGTGTATTGTCTCTCATATCATGTGTTATTCTGAATTCTAGTTACTTAGTGAATCTGGTTTATTTTTGGTGGAGCAAGATCCTGACAAGTGGTATCAGAGCTTTTGGTTGGGATACTAACAGATTGGCTTAGATCTGGGTAGTGTGTTTTGATTACAGGTCACTCTCAGGGGTTTCTGATTGAGTGGGAGTAGAGCAATGGCAGATGAAAGTAAGCTAAGAATGGAAGAGTTGAAAAGCACAGATGGTCTCTTAAGGTCCTATGGAAAGAAAGAGCAGGTAAAAGATTATTGTTGGTTGGTAGCAGATTAGCATGAAGAAACTAAAGAAGCAGATGTAGCAGGTGTTGTTGCATAGGATGCTCTAGGAGGTTTCTTGGATAAAGTTGAATCTTGGATAAAAGATTCGGTTGCCTCTTTCCATGCATCCCCAGGTAGAGGATCTGGTGAGCCTTGCCAAAGAATTGGCAAAGGGGAAGTGAAGCTGAAATTGCAGGCAGCCAACACACAGGTGTTGATGAAGGTCATGTAGGTCCCAGGTTTGGAGATATGGCTAATTTCTTCAGAAAGATTGGGTGATGAGAGATGCACAAGAAATCTCACAGCGGATGCACTTGAATTAGCTGGTGGTAAGAAAATAGGTACTCTTTATCTACTTGTTTATATTACTGATTCTTCTTCTGTTACGGAGACGTGGCTTCATAGGCTTGGTCACATGAGCAGGAAGGAGATGCATGTTCTTAAGCGGAAGACGGATATATTTGACAGGCTTAAGAATTGGAAAGCCTTGGTGTACTTGGAGGAGATGGCAGACAGAAACCAGTGGATGGTGCTGGATACTTCTGAGCAGGGCAGTTTGGACATGGGAATTGATTCAAAGGAGCTCACGGGTAAAAAGTCATCACTCACAGGCGAACACAGGTACCGGCATCAGTCAGGAGGAACCAGCATCGAACAGACAGGTGCCGATGTCGGTCATGTGCAGATCGAAGCTGGTGATGTCGGGTAGGGTAAGATCGACGTCGGTCAAAAGGACTGACGTCGGTAGTAGGTAAGACCGATGTCGGTCAGAAGGACCGACATCGGTAGCAGGGACACCGTAGGGTCGGTAGTCAGGGACAGATGCATGGGAACTGACGTCGATCGGATGCAGACTGTGGAGTGACCGAGGTCAGTCACTGTAACGGATTTTGGGTGGACAGCACGCTGTCAAGGAGTCTCAAACACCCATACGGAGGACTGAAGACGTAAGTAGGCCCTCAAATTTGTTGTTCCTCTTCTTTATACTTGTTGTTGATTGTATAGCAGGAAGGATCCAGGAAATAGGTGTGAGCTTGGCATGGATGAGGATGTGATTCCTTGGAGGAGAACTAAACAGGGGTTTTTGGTAGGATTGCCAGCGGAAAGAAAGCACAGAGACGAATGGATACCTTAGTTGAAGAATAGAGTGAATGGATACGTGAGACAGAAGACCAGGTATATGGTCTTGAGGAGCTGCAGGACAGTGGTACAGGTTTTGACAGGTGGAGGATGAAGCATGGCTCCAGTCAATGTCAGGGTAACTACTGTGGTTTGTCTTACTGAGTGGATGATGAGTCGTGACATCATTCTGTTGCTGTATGTGGATGGTATATTTGCTAGCAGGGTGTGTACATATAGGGTTTTGCTGAGCTAAGGGTAAGATTAGTTTAGTGGCATGTCATGAGGAGACATGGAGATCACCGGTTGATTTTGTCTCGAGTGGGAGCTGATGTGAATCAGGTGTTGGCGAGGTTCAGGATACAGAGCCAAAGCACACTAAGGGCTGGACAGGTACAGTGTCTGAAATCACATGAGGTCTGGTATAGACCTGAGTATTCCCATGCAGTGGGAGCTGTCAGAGAGTTAGGAGCCAATTCGGGGAAGTGGATTCTCAGGTATTTGAGAGGGACCAACAGTAGGGATTCATGCTATGCAGGGTCAGGACTTCACTACATGTGTTTGTAGGTTCGGATGTGGCAGGGTACTCGGATGACAGGATGTACACCATGGGATGTGTGGTGGGTTGTCTTCAGGATTGAGCTTGAAGAGGGATACAAACTAGGAAACAGGTTAGACGAGGTACAAGTACAGGTACAGTGCAGCTGTTTATCTCCAAGTGGGAGATTGTTAGGTTGTGGAGCTAAAAGCTTCACTGATGTAGACATGGAGGAGGCCATTGGAGGGGTTGCTAAAGGTTGCTGAGTGTCAGAGCAATCGGCGTCGGTCTGATCAGCCAACATCGGTAGGACAGTGAAGAGAAGCAACTGACATCGGTCATGGGTCGGCCGGCGTCGGTCACCTCCAGGCAGATAGGGACTGACGTCGGTCGCCTGTGTGGTTCGACTGCGAGCTTATTATCGATAGTTAGCTAACAAACCAAGTGTTTGCATGATTAGAGCTATTTTTACACTAAGAGCTACGGATCTAATTATTGTAATTAGATGTCTAATTATTGTTTGGATGAGATCTATATAATAGACTCATGGTTGTATTGGAAAAGTGTTCTAGTTTGAGTTGAACAAAGTTAGCTCCTTCTGTGTGTGAGGTGAGCAAGGGTGTTCCTCCTAGTTCCACAGTAGTACCTAGGTGGGTGCTGGTTTTGGAGAGTCAGCAGGATTCTTCAGGTGTGTAGGATCTTGGTCACAGGTGCATGGCCTATATAGGATATCTACATGGTAAGTAAGATCGTTGATCTGTAGGTGTATGTGCAAGCAAGGTCAAGGTTCACAGGGGTGCAGAACCAGGTTGATTTGTAGGTGTGTAAGATCAGATAGGACAGCAACACCATAGGGAGCAGAATCAGGCAGGATCTACTTGGAGTACAGGTGTGTACTCAGATAGAGCAGAGAGGAAGGCAAGGGAGTTCCTTCCATAAGTATGGTCTGTTGAATTGCAGGTTGTTTCAAGTTCATGGGAGATCTACTTGAAGTACCTTGAGTACTTGTGGAGTATGTGGAGTACTTGTGGAGTGCATGGAGCACTTGTGGTGTGCGTGGAGCACAGGAGGTGAACACCAACTCTGTATTTGAGTTGTGTGTTGGGACCTAAGAGGGAGAGCTTTGAGGAGAGAATTACTGTTCACTTGAGGTGTGGCGAGCCTCTGAAGAGGTGGTGGAGAAGAAGTGGCATCTTCTTTATTGTATTCTTTTCTGTAAAGTATTAATACAAGTTGTGTATTGTCTCTCATATCATGTGTTATTCTGAATTCTAGTTACTTGGTGAATCTGGTTTATTTTCACATATTAAGTTGCTTGGTTTGGTAATCATATTGTGCTCTTTTGGTGGAGCAAGATCCTGACACTTAGAGTTTGAGCCTCAATTTTGATACCACAATGTAACAACCCTACTAGGTTTTACCATAACGTAGAGTATTTTTTTTACTTATGTAGATTTTTACATGATAAATCTAACCTAGTGATCTAATTTAATTTATGTTAACCTTTACAACGTCTACATCTAAATTTGACTAGATAAAGATCACAACCAATAAATGTATCAATATATAGACAATGCTGAAATAATCATAAACACTGCGTTTATTCCATAATAATTATTATACATTTTTCAACCATGGTTGATACATCATTATAACCACTTTTATAAGATTAAAATGAATAAATAATATAGTTTTCTAACAATAAATAATGTCTTAATAATTATACATGATACAAAGCTCTACAGAGCATGAGTCTCCATGACTCAAGTATCAATCAGTAATCTCAAGTGGAGTAACTAATGAAACACTATTGTGGGGAAGGAGAGCATCATCCGAGAACTTTTCCTCACCAACCATAGACCATAGATCCCCTGCACTATCCCCAGTAAAGAATGCCCCTCCCTTTTATGGATGGGTAGATAAAAATGGTGAGAGAATATAGAGTGATAACTAGAACCTGTGTCTTGTAAGATAATTAATACATGTTTATCATATAGAAATCCATTCTAACATGATATTGGAAAAACATGTAAACTATATCAAACACATTAAATGATAATGTTTAATTATAAACATTACTTTGGCCAAAAAAAATTTAAATAGTTAATGATCCATGGATCGGTCAATTTCATACACACCACTTGATTGGATTACACTATCTCTATTGTATTAGTGACACTACATAAGTAATTGAAGTCTATCTCACTTGATTACATAGGGGTGGTAATATGAGATAACATACATAAAAATATACACATATTCAAAAAGAATATTCCTATCGTCAAACATGCTAATATCAAGAATATTAATACATACATCTAGTCCATCAAATTTAATGAAAGAATATAATAAACAATCTATTTATTAGAACATAATAAATAGAATCATAAATAGTCCCTATTATAAACATCCCAACCAAGTTCATCTTATACATAGGCAGCTAGTTACTAATTATCACAAAGTAACTTACATGTTATATTCTCCATGAAATAACTCATTAAATCTAAATTTCCCAAATAAATAATCATCGATTAAATTAAAAGGAAATGTATTTAAATAACATAGTTACTATTCAACCAACATTCACTATATAACTAAGTACCCATATACCTTGTTAAATAGAAATGACTACCCAAAAACAATACATATAGCATAACCAAATTTAGTTTAACTATAAGAAGCAAGTCATATGCAGTCACATTAACAGCCTATATATGTTAAAATCTAAGTAGGCATCCTCTACCTATTACTTAAAGTATCATGTATACTATTGGCAAATAACTTAGCTTATAATCAAAAATTGCCAAAACATTCCAAATCAAAAACATCGTTATTCATAATACACATAGTACCTACAACCAACTATTTATACTCAAATTGCATATATTCAAAATCATATAAAAATATTAAATTTGATTAATTCTCAAAAATCTCAGACTTATGTAACTATATCTATATGTGTGTGTCTGTGTGTGTGTGTGTATATGTATATTTATGTATATACTTGATTATAACCAAAGTATATATATATATATATATATATATATATATATATATATATATATATATATATATATATATATATTAATAAAATATAGTTAGGGTTTGACCTATTAAATTATAGACTTAAATATAGTTATATATTAAATATATATACACATACATTAATATGTGTATATACCTTACATCTCTAAAGACTTGCAAGGTATATATACATATATTCACATCTACATTTATACCCTAAATGGATTTATCATTTAGAAACCCAAATCAGTACTTAAGTCAAACACCCATTAATTAAAATTATAGACTTTAAATTTCAAAGGTTTTCAAAATTAAAATCACATAGTCATTTCACTAAGAGTTTCCTTTCAAAATTCCATAAACACTGCACACACAAAATTCAAGCACAAAATCAACCTAGAAGGGTGAACTAAATGTCACGAAGTCGAACTAATTATTTCCTCAGATTGTCAATTCCTCCTCTTCTCTCTCTGCCTGCTTTATCCAAGATCCCTGTGTCTCAAACTTCCTTCCTCTTTTTTTTTATTCTTCTCCATGTCATCCATTTCTCCATTTTTCTCGATAGACCATAAATATGCATGGTGAAACAAACCAAAAACTCTCATTGTGCTACAGTTCATCACCATGTAGCTCAAACAAAATAATGATTTTACCAAAATGATGCTTAATCGATAGTGAAATAGGATTAGAAACCCTAATTTTTGAAACTTCCAATTAATCTATTATTAATATATCTACTAGGTCAAAGACTTCAAACACTCATGCATCAAATTATATAAGTCTATAAATATCATTATTTTATGCAAAGTCAATAGTTGACATGACCACATAAAGTGTTATGGCATAGGTTGATAAAAAACCATCAAAATTAATAGTCCTTGGCTTCCTATTATCCATGAAAATAAACAACAAATTAAACAATATATAATCCATGCAAATGAACTAACACACACTATAGTATAATGATTATGGAGAGACCATTAAATACTATCCATCCAGGATTTAATCACCAGAACATTCATATGATATTATTTCTATTATCTAATCACTATTCATAAATTAATAACAATAGATTTATTATTCCATCTATTTGATGTATTGATTTCATTGGCACCGTGAACCCGTCCTCAAGTGTTGGACATGACTATGTTCTCACTGTGACAGACTATTTTACCAAGTGGGTGGAAGCCATTCCAACTAAGCATGTTACTTCAGAAGTGGTATGTAATTTTCTTAAAGAAAATATTATCTCTCGATTTGGGGTCCCAGCTAAGATTGTAATAGATAATGCTGCTTGTTTCTCTTCTCATGAGGTTACTAAGTTTTGCTACAATTATGTGATTATAATTTCCCACTCCTCCAACTATTATCTACAAAGAAAAGGTCAAGTAGAATCAAGTAACAAAAATCTAGTTGTTATTATCAGACAACTGGTAGATGATAATCAAAGAACTTGGCATAAAGCATTATTCGATGCTTTGTGGGCAGACATGATTACACCCAAGAGGGCAATAGGTATGTCACCATTTCAACTTCTATATGGTTTGAATGCGGAGATACCAATCACCCTAGAACTACTGGCACTAAAGTTGGCAAAGGCAGTTGAAGATCAAAATTTTGAAAATTCTATTGATAAAAGGATCATGTGCCTAACCAACCTAGATGAGCAACGAACCATGGTAGTAGACCAGATTACTGCACATCAAAATTAGGTAAAGAAACTCTTCGACAAGAGAGTGAGGATTCATGATTTTTAGATTAGAGATCAAGTCTTGTTGTGGGACAAGAGGAGAGAACCAAAAAGAATGCATAGAAAATTTGATTCCTTGTGGAGAGGTCTATTTATCATCCATCAGATCTATGGTGAAAATAGATTCTTGCTAGAATATCAAGATGGAACACCATTCTCATTGCCTCACAGTGTGTAACATTTGAAACACTTCAATCCTTAAAGTATTGGATAAGTTCATGTGTACATTTGTATAGTTTTTATTTATTTATTTTTGTTTGTTTGGTTTTTTCATGTCTTTTTCTTTCTTAGCTTGACTCCATGGCCCAATGGCATGGGTGAAGGCACTTAGAGACTAGATTCTACTCCCATTGATATTTTCAAAGTTTGATCGATAAAAGTTCCCCAACAGGAGCCAGCTATTGTTCCCAAAATTAGCTACGCTCATTTTTGGAACAACCCCTATGAAACTTCTTCATTTCACTCTAAGTTCATCATTCGAGACAAGTTTCTCTTGATCTCGAGTGTAGTCGACTAACTCCTTGAAAAGTTCACAACCTTCCCTCTTCATGATTTATCTAAAAATGTGAAATCCGTTGTGCTCTCGATGTGATCAGAATGTTAAAAAATTTATAAATTTCAAAGAATTAGCTTTTTTGATGTAAGGTCAAAAATTTTTATCATCTTTGCATGTTGTTTTTGTTTCCATGTAAAGGCAGTGAAAATAGCCATCCTTTCATCTTTCCATGTAGGAGAGATGATTTTTTCCACCCTTGCATATTTTGCACCTAATCATGCAAGGGCGGCAAAAATTACCACTCATGCATGATCTCAATTTTTGTGCATGGCATTTATGACTACATGCACCGAGTGGTTGGCATCGACTTTAACCTTTTTAATGCCAATTTGAGACTTATTTGAATCATTACAAGTTGTCTACTCCTCCTCCCTGTAACCAGTTGGCCATGCGAATGAGTGGGATTGCAATTTTTTTGGCTTCAAGTGTTGGATTTTGATTTATTAGGTAGGTTTTGCGTTCTTCCCTCTTTTATTTTTAGGTTTTCATTTTATTCTTTCTCTTTTATTTAAAGTTAAGTTTTTCCATTTTTTCATTTTTAGGTTTTAGTTTTTCTTTTTTTCCTCTTCCCTCCTCAAATGGGCAAAAGCCTAAAAACCCTAAAAATCAAAAAAACCCATTGCTATTAGCATAAGGGCAGAAATTTTCACCGCCCTTACATAAAAAAATGAGTTAACATGTGTAATAATAGCAAAAATTACCGCCATTACATAAATATATTGCCACATGTGTAAGGGCAGTGATTTTCACTGCCCTTACACATGTTTACCATGCCATGTGCACAGGCGACAATTTTTGTTGCCCCTACACAATGTCCACATGTAAAGGTGGTAAAAATTGTCACCTATGCACAAACAAACAAACATTCCCCCACATGTAAGGGAAATAATTTTTGCCACCCCTGCATATATTTTCTCAAAAATCCTAACTCTAGGAAATTTCAAAATTTTGTTTTTTCGAACCTGCTTCCCTTTGACTTTTTGGCCTGCTCACGCCTTAGCCCTTTCAAGCACATTCCCATGGTCATGATCAACAACATGCAATTTTTCTACATTTTCAATTGTTCTCCTAATTGCATGATCATGATTCTTGTTGCAGTTTCTCTCAAAGATCCTTCTTCATCGACATCCTTTTGACAAAAGCTCTTCTAGATGACTGAAGTTTCTCTCAAGAAGTTGAAGATAATGAAGTACAAGTATCAAAGTGTTTTTTTAATCACCTTGGTTACTTCTAATTTCAATGACATTAGGGATACAAAAATTGGTCACATGGATATGGCTGAGTTCATGGAAAGAACTAGATAAAACAATCCCAGCCACGAAATGAAGAAGATAATCGAGAGCAATATTCATTTGGTATTTTCTTTTCTTGTATCAGCTCAGAACATAGAGTTCATTTTTCAATGCACTCAGTTCTATAATAAGGATACCAGGGCTATGTTAGACATTGGTGGTAATGTGGTGATTAGACTAGACTCTGAATTCATTGACAAAGTATTCATGTGTCCTCCTGCTACTGAAGTATTAAAACTCGATTTCATTGAAGCACAAAGGGAGTATGATAAATATCTTGAAAGAGCAAAGAAATTAATCAATAATATATGGCTCAATACTCCAAGAGCAAACTTGTTAAGATGGCCATGGAGCTTTCCAAGGAGTGATTTTATAGAAGAAGTCGATGACCTGATCACCCTTCTCAGTAGGGTAAGAGGTTTACCTTCTTCCTCACTATTTCACAAATAGATGTACCCCTTCATTAAGATAATTCTCCAAGGCAAACAAGTCATTTTCTGAGAAGAACAAATTAGAAATGCTCTACATGAGTAATAGATGAAGGTATCCACTACCTCTAAATTCTACATGACTTCATACTTGGTATATATTGTAGCATCAATGAGAACCTTCCCAAGTTTAACATCAAAAGGAGACAGGAGAGTAACCCCAGTATATCAATATTACTCTTAGCTAACATTAAAGGGTTTTATCCATCATTTTAGGAGGGTAAATGATGCTTTCATCACAATATTTTTATGTCTCTTTGATCCCCAATTAGAACAAAAAAGAGTGTCAAACAAAGCCTGGACAGTTGTGAATGACTTCGGAGGTATGTTCTTGCAATTCCCTTCTTTTTCTTATCTATGGGTTGGCTTTTTCCAAGGTCATCCTTATATGCTTCAAATATTCCTTTAAGACAAATTGCTCTTGATGAAGTTATGCAGGCAAATTATTATCGTACACAATAAGCAGATAGAACTCAAAAAACCCAATTTCAAGTTCTCGATTGAAATTGGTAGGTTCTCAGTATTGACCACTGGAAAAGCTAGAGTTATGGAGACTGAAATGCAACTCGTGACCCTGAAGCATTTCAAAATAAAACCAAACTTTAACTATAAAGGTGTAAAGGATATAATCAAGAGGAAGACCTAGTTTCATGAGCTTATGATCGAAGATGTTTGGGTTGATTTGAGTACTGCAGAAGATGTCAAAAAAATAGACTACAGTAGATTATCTATTGAGTAGGTAGAATATCTAGGACTCACTGATGTCCTTGAGAATCTAGTGGATGATGAAGATTTGATCAACAATAGATACCATGCTGAACAAATTTCCAATGCCCATCTTCACCCAACCCAATGGTCTCAAAAGGAGTTGACTTTCTTGAGGAAAAGATTTAAACTAATATTGGCAAACATCAATGATTGGTTAGTGAATAAGGGAATCACCTTGAAAGAGTTCATCATAAGATTAGAAGCTAAATTTCAAGAGGAAATAAGGATAAGAGCAGAAAATAGGATGAAGAATAAAAGTGATGTCCCTACTTCTTCTAGGCCACATAAGCCTAGGATCATCTTCATGACAAAGAAGTCACAAGTTGTAGAAAAAGAGCCAGGAACAACAGATATGGAGGTTGAAAATCAAAGCACCGAAAAACTAGTAATAGAGCAAATGGAGACTGATGATATGCCTATAGATCAACAAGAAAAAGAAACTCTATCTCCGTAAGGTGTACAGCTAGAAATAAGAATTTATTCTTCTCCACCTACACACATGTTGTAACTCCTTCACCTATTTCTCTAATTATTGTTCCCTCTTCTAGAGCAACCTCTCCTTCCAAAATTATTTTTGACAACCCTCAAGGCACTTCTGAAGATATTCTTCATTCCTCAGGGTCAATCCCTAGTTTTTCATCTTCATCTTTTGATATCGAAGATAGTTTTATTTTTGATCATTCAGTAGAAGGTATAGTTTTTATTGATACTCTGCCCATTGTTTCTACCACTAGTGCAGGTGAAACTCAAATAACACTGACTATGGAGATTGATACTAATGTAAGTACTTCTGCCCTGCCACCCTGGTTATCGACTTATACGCCCAAAAGGAAAAAATAGGCCATCTCCCCAGATGACTTTGATTTCAATAAAATGGTGCTAGTGAAAGTCAAGACTCCCAAGAAGCCAAAAATTCTTTCAAAGATGATTGAGGATAAAGGGCACAAATTTATATAAATAGCAAAACCTCTACAAGATGCAACTCTTAAAAATGTTGATGTAAATGACTACTCTGTCTCTTGAATTAAGTTGGGAAAGATAATTCATGAAAGCTCTAAGAGTGATATGCAGTCAGCTATGGACATCTTGGTTTAGAAGTTTGACAGAGAGAGAGAAATGAAGGACGATTATAAAGCAATGGTGGAACAAATAACTACGGTAATAAGGAGAATAACTTTCACTCTAGAAATAGTAACTCCAGAGGCTATCTCCATAGATGACCCCGTGATTTAAAAAGTAGAAAGGACCCATCTCAAGGGAAAAGTACTTGAAAATTACTTGGAAAAGATGCATACACAAATAATTTCCTTGCTCATAGAGTTGTCTAAGAAAATAGGTAAGATGAGGAAATTGAGAGCAGAGCTAGATGATCTTATCAATATCATTTCTCAGGATATTGAAAGCATAAAAAATATCTTGACAAGTGGATAGATATGAAGAAGTTTAAAATAAGCACTCTAATATCAATTGGAGTCATTGTTGATAAAGACACTTATACTAAAACTAAAGAAGCATTAATATATAGGATTCATGTGCTTAAAGAATTGATCAATGACCTCGAATCTTCAAGAGACCTCGATGAGCAAAGTGATATTAGTTTGTTGCATAAGTTGGAGGAGATGCCTTGTAAACTTACCTCTCAAGACAACCAATTTATTTCAGTTGAAGAAATGATTCAAGAATTTGAAGGTATGTTCCAAAAAGAATTTGAGGAGAAAGCATTTTCAGTGGCCTCTGTTTATAACATTCTAGATAATCAGTTAACTCTGGATAATCTAAAAAATAGGTTAACAAATCATGCAAAATCAGTTACAATAGTGAAAGATGTCATAGTTAGAGCTAGGGTAATTTTCAAGAACACCGTTACTCCAGATAGTATTAGGATATAAGCAGCTATCACCATGTACGATGCTCACGTAAAGAAAGATGGGGCTACAAATTGAATCAATTTTCCTTTGATTTAATTTCTATTTTTTCAAATGCACTTTTTTAACCACTTTATAAATTTGCACATGTACTTTTATCATGTACAATTACATGTAAAAATATGGAAAGTCCAAAGTCAACAAAGACTCCTATCTTTAACTAGGTCAAATTATTTAAATCTTTTTTAAATCCTCAAGGCTTCTCTCTATAAATAAAGAGAGCCTCTTTTGTAATAGATATATATCTTTTGGTGATTAGAAGCAAAAACTCTGCCCAAATTGAGATGCCTTTTGAGACTTTGAGCTCAGATTGTAAATCATATTTTCTTGAATGAATGAGAAAATGGGTGACTTTTCAAACTTTGCATTGGAATAACTTGTATTATTTAAGAAATTGTTCTTATGTCCTTTTTCCTAATAATATCTCATCAATTTGATTAAATAAGTAGAGTGTGTGGAAATTATCTAGAAGACTTTTTGAAGTTAATTATGAAGACTTTGTGTTGTTATAATTACCTTTAGCTTGTGTTTTTTATGTTTTAGTGAAAAGGGTATTAGAAAGGCTTTGTACTACATTTATCCTTTGTGATATTATACTATATTGTAGCTTTTGGTGGAGACTTTGAGTTGCACTTCATTCTACTATTATATACGTTGTAAATCAATAAGGGAAGCAACAAAAGACTTTGTACTTTTGTGAGTTTTTCATGGATCTAGTAACTACTTGGGAAGTTTTCCTACTGTTTATTGGACATCATTTCTGAAAGAAGAGGATTGCTTTCAGTTATTACACAAAAAAATTTCTTTACCTTATGAACATCATCTCGAAAAAAAGAGAGATGGATGGTATGATCTTACCCATGAGTCTATTTTTAGTTTATATTAGCATATTATAGTTTATAGGGAGCCTCCCCTTGCTGAGAGGAGAGATTTATCTCATTATGCTATGGTTGATATACCTATTTTGCCTTCAGTTAGTTGACAACAAAATATTCACCTAATTGTTTTTGGTGACTCCACTGGGGACACGAACGTGCACTTTGAAGCCTCAAGATTCAAATTAAAGCATTTCCAATCCTTTTTCATTTTACACTCTGATAGATCCACCGTACACGTGAAGCCAAAGAGCTCAAAGTATTGTTGATCTTATATTCGAGTTGGTGCAACAAAATAATTTTGAGATTTTTCCTCCACCATCTCGCCTTTAGCATACCAAGGGTTTTCCTCTTACCAATGTCAAATCTCCAATACCAAATGAAGATTATAGTTCTAGTACTAGTAGAGTTTTTTCCATACTTACCCCACCAAGGTTTATTATCACTCTTTTTAATCATCATATCATAGCAGCCCAAGGTCCTTCGGGAAATACTTTTGGTCCTCTCAATCTAACCCCACATTTACATGAACTACCATGTAGTTCGAGAAAGAATTTCCCTAAATTCTATGGTGATGGGAAAGTCCATTCTGATGAGCATATTGCTACTTTCTGCATAGCATGTGGTGTGATAAGCGTTGAATATGAAGATATAACAGTGAAACTGTTTGTAAAAACTTTGCAAGGCACTACCACGGATTGGTTTTATCACCTTCAAGCTAAGACTATAAATAATTGGGACACTCTCAAGGCCAGGTTTGAGGCTAGAATTTAAACCTATAAAAGATGCACGTGCCTTATTGGCTCAGCTTATGCAAATGAAGAAGGAACTCCATGAGCCTATGCAAGACTTTTTTGCTAAATTAAATAAGCTAAGGAACAAAATTCCTACAATTGCTCAGCCAACACCAGAGAATCTTAAGTGATTTTTCATCAACTCTCAACTTCCTGAAGTAAATTTTTTGTTGAGGCGGGATGGCCCTATAGATCTTTTTGCAGCCCAAAATTTGACTACCGAGGTTGAAGATGATATTATTCTAGCGGATAAGATTAGAAAATATTCTAATAAAAATAAATTTTCCTCGTCTGCTGAAAGTTCTTCCATGAGCACCACAGATCCTATAGTGTAAAAGTTGGCAAATGAATTGCTAGCTCTGAAAAGGCAAATGTCCTAAGGTAAGTCTAATCCTTATCGAGAGATGTCAAGGAGGATATTTTTCAACCATTCATATTAAGGCAACACTGCCAAAAATCAAGGGCAATCCAATCATCTTCTCCCACATAAGGTAAGCTCACCATTGAAGCAGCACTATTCAACTCAGCAGTTGGTTATCATGAGGCCGAACATGATCTCTCTTTCTAACCTAAGTTGGACCAAGAAGATGATGTTAATCTCTTTACGAAAGGAGACGAAGAATTAGCTGGCGATTCTAATATTAGTTTTCTATAATACCAAAATGAAGCTAAGAAAAAAAAAAGTGTTTGATGGATCATATGTTGTCTTTACTAGGTCCCAAAATCAGTTGACTCAACAAACTGATAAGGGAAAGGTGGGAGAAGAACCTTAGCCAGTAGTCTCAATCGCTAAATAGGGGACTTCATTGACTTTCAAATCAAAAGACCCGATGACCAATAAGAAAGTAAGTATCTCAAACCATCCTATACCTTTTGCTTCTATTTTTTAGACTAACACCACACTCAACAAAGATTAGGATGATGTAATTTCTTCGTCTATTTCTAGTTCATTCTAATTATTTGACATAATTTATCACGCTAAAAAGACCAAGATTCAAATGACTGAAGTTGAGTACTTTCGAGCCAATCTTGAATAGTTTGATAGGTTGGTTGAATACATAAAAAATAAAACTATCCCTACAGGACAAGATTTTCCAAAGGTGACTCATGATTCCTCAAAGAACAAATCCACTCAGAATAATCTTGTTGTTACTCCTCCTATTTCCCCTAGGAAAATAGAACCTTTCTATGTTTCTATTTTGATAAATGGTCATAAATTGAGTAATTGTATAATAGACTCTAGAGCCTCTGACAATTTTATGCCCGTCAAGGTAGCAAATTCTCTTGGTCTCACCTTAACTAAGACTTTTGAGAGATGCTTCTCCATGGAAAATAAGCAAGTACCACTCCTAGGTCAAATCAAAGATGCCCAATTTGCATTTACAGCTTTTCTAAATAAAAGAATTAAAATAACAGACTTGGTAGCCAATGTTCCAACTTCCTATGGCATTCTGCTCAGATAAAAATTTTGTGAGGACGTAGGTGGAGAGTTGAATATGGATCTGTCTGAAGCAAGGATATCTATTAAAGACATCATGAAAAAATTACTTCCTGAGAAAGAGTCAAAATATATTATCACTCAAACATCAGATCCTGAAGCTCAAATTTTATTTGAATAATCAGGAATGGGTAACTATTTTCTAACCATTGAAGATGTTTTTAGCTCATTAGATGAAATTTATTTAAGTGACAATTCATAAAATTCAAATAGAAAATCAAAAAAAATGTTAGGGCAAAGTTCAACTAATAAAGAATCTTCCCTTACTAACGAAGAGAAATATTTAAAAAAATCAAATTCTAATGATGTTTGGATTTTAGAATTTGATGGCATTGCTCTTCTACCAGTTTTGGATCCAAAATTATCTTGATATCCCCTCAAGAAAAAAAAATTCCTTATTCATATAAGTTACAATTCAACAATACCAGCAACACTGCCAAGTATAAGTCTTTGCTGCTTGGATTGAAAGTTGCTCATGCAAAAGGTATTAGGATTCTTCATATTCAGGGAGATGTTAAACTGGTGGTTTGTCAGGTAAGGAATCTGTACCAAACCAAAAATGAAATATTGCAACATTATCACAATCTAGTATGGGATTATATTGATAGTTTTGATGCTTTCAATATTTCTACTGTGCTAAGAGAATTCAATGATCATACAGATTCATTGGATGTTTCTGCAACCCTCATAGTTCTCCATAAAGATTTCAAAGGGGACAAGTACACTATTGAGCTATTCTTTTGACTAAGTGTACCTGATAATATTAATCATTGGTAGGTGTTTAATGATGATAATCAAATCATTGCTTTTTTGGAAAAGATAGACAACTTTGAGGAGTGTTATTTTGAAGGTAGCAAATCTCTACCACGGGAATCAGTTCCCAAAATAGATTCAAACACTGGTGAAGAGTTTCATCAACTCAAGGGGAATAAAATTCCAAAAATTTTGGTTTCTCTTGAAAATTTATTTGATAATCATGATAGGTATGTCAAGTAGCAATAACTGGATTCAAGTTCATCCAATGAGTTTGATCAAGTAAATCTGAGTACAACAAAAAATTCTAAAATGGTCAACATTGGGAATTGTTGCACTTCTGATGAAAAGCTCAAATTCATTGCTCTTCTTCACCATTATATTGATGTTTTGGCATATTCTTATGATGATTTGAAATCCCTCGACCCTAAAAAAATTTGGCATAAAATTTATCTTAAAGTTGGATCATTGCCTCATAAGCAGAAACAAAGGCAATACAACCCAAAAATATCAGGTATTATCCTTTTTGAGATCTAAAAAATGCTGAATGCAAGAATTATTTTTCCAATGCATCATTCCACATAGATTTCTAACATAGTCTTGGTGACAAAAATAATGGAGAAATTCATATCTGCGTTGATTTCAAAAACTTAAATCAATCTTCTCTAAAGAATAACTATCCCTTACCCATCATGGATCAAGTGTTGCAAACAGTGATTGGTTCATAAATTTTATCAATGTTAGATAGTTTTTTCAAGTATAATCAAGTGAAAGTCAATGAAGCAGACCAACATAAAATCACTTTCACTACATCGTGGGGCACTTTTGCATATCATAAAATGCCTTTTGGTCTGATCAATGCTGGTGCCACCTTCTAGAGAGCAATGAATCTTGCCTTTAAAGATGTAATAGGGAAGTTTATTGTAATATATCTTGATGACTTGACCATTTTTTCCAAACATCATCCTGATCATGTGCATCATTTACAATAAGTGTTGGAATGTTGTCGACAAAATGGTATTTCTCTTAATCCTAAGAAGTTAGTTTTTGGGGTTACAGAAGGTAGACTTCTCGATCACACTGTATCCCAAGAAGGCATAAAAATTGACTCAAAAAGAGTCAAATCTATCCAAAATCTTACCCTTCTTACTAGTAAGACTGTAGTTCATTCTTTCTTTAGAAAGGTAATTTTTTTATGAAGATTTATTCCAAAATTCGTAGAGAAGACTTGCCACATTATCGACATGATAAAAGGTAAAGGCACTTTTAATTGGACTACAAAAGGCAAGTCAACATTTGAAGATATCAAAAAATTGATTTCCCATGCCCCAATCCTGGTTTGCCTGAATTATACAAAAGACTTTGTAGTATACAGCTACGCTTCTGAACATACACTTTCAGCCATTTTAGTCCAACAAAATAAAGGTGTGGAATCTCCCATATCATTTTTGAGTTGTCCTCTCAAAGCTCATGAATTAAAATAATTGAACATGGAGAAGCATGCTTATGCCATGGTTAAGGTAGTAAAGCATTTTAGATTCTATATCTTGAATTCACATACTGTTATTTTGTTGCCTGATACAATAGTGAAGTCCATTCTAACTCAATAGGAGTTTGGCACTAAAAGGGGCAATTAGATTGCTAAAATTTAGGAGTTTGATTTTGATATCAAACCTACCAAGCTTGTGCAAGGAAAACGTCTCTGCCAATTGATTGTTGATAAAATACCAAAGAAAATAAGACATGAAAAAATTGAGGTCAAAAACGCACCTATAGTTCTCTTCATCACTACTAATGATGAGTGGTATTTTAATATCACTCATTTTCTTACATGTGGTGAGTGTCCCACCCATCTTTCCTATAAAGAAAAAAAGAATGTTAAGTTGAAAGCTGCTAACTATGAATTGTGAGATAATGGTTTGTACAAAAGAAGCTTTGATTGGGTATTTCTTTGTTGCGTCAATAAGGTGCAATAAAGTAAACTTTTGAAGTCCTTTCATAATTTGGCTTTTGGAGGACATTTTTCTAGACCAATGATGGCTCACAAGATTTTACGAGCTAGATACTATTGGCCTACACTATTTCAAGATGCATACACTTGGGTATGTAGATGTGAGTTGTGTCAACAGTTTGTTGAAAAACCTAAATTGGCCGCATTACCTCTCAAGTCAATGGTGATTGAAGAACTTTTTAAACAATGGGGTATTGATTTTATTGGTGCGTGAACCCATCCTCAAGTGTTGGACATGACTATGTTCTCACTGCGATAGACTATTTTACCAAGTGGGTGGAAGCCATTCCAACTAAGCATGTTACTTTGGAAGTGGTATGTAATTTTTTTAAAGAAAATATCATCTCTCAATTTGGGGACCCAGTTAAGATTGTAACAGCTAATGCTGCATATTTTTATTCTCATGAGGTTGCTAAGTTTGCTACAATTATAAGATTATTCTTTCCCACTCCTCTGACTATTATCTGTAAGAAAATGGTCAAGCAGAGTCAAGTAACAAGAATCTGGTTACTATTATCAAAAAAATGGTAAATGATAATCAAAGAACTTGGCATAAAGGATTGTTTGATGCTTTGTGGGCAGATAGGATTACACCCAAGAGGGCAATAGGTATGTCACCATTTCAAATTTTGTATGGTTTGAATGTGGAGATACCAATCACCCTGGAACTACCAGCACTAAAGTTGGCAAAGACAGTTGAAGATCAAACTTTCAAAAATTTTATTGAAAAAAGGATCATGTGCCTAACCAAACTAGATGAGCAATGAACCATGGTAGTAGATCAGATTACTGCACATTAAAATTAGGTAAAAAAACTCTTCGATAAGAGAGCGAGGATTCATGATTTTTAGATTAGAGATCAAGTCTTGTTGTGGGATAAGAGGAGAGAACCAAAAGAAATGCATGAAAATTTTGATTCCTTATAGAGAGGTCTATTTACCATCCATCAGATCTATGGAAAAAATAGCTTCTTGCTAAAATATCAAGATGGAACACCATTCTCATTGCCTCACATTGTGCAACATTTGAAACACTTCAATCTTTGAAGTATTGGATAAGTTCATGTATACATTTGTATAGTTTTTATTTATTTATTTTTGTTTGTTTGGTTTTTTTCATGTCTTTTTCTTTCTTAGCTTGACTCCATGGCCCAATGACGTGGATGAAGGCACTTAGAGACTGGCTTCTATTCCCATCGATCTTTTCAAAGTTTGATCGATAGAAGTTCCCCAATAGGAGCCAGCTATTGTTCTCCAAATTAGCTACGCTCATTTTTGGAACAACCCTTATGAAACTTCTCTGTTATACTCTAAGTTCATCATTCGAGACAAGTTTCTCTTGATCTCAAGTGTAGTCAACTAACTTCTTGAAAATTTCACAACCTTCCCTCGTCGTGATTTCTCCAAAAACATGAAATTTGTTACACTCTCAATACGATCAGAACGTTAAAATTTTCATAAATTTAAAAGAGTTAGTGTTTCTAGTTTACATGTAAGGTCAGCATTTTTTTTTGCCTTTGCATGTTGTTTTTGTTTCCATGCAAAGGCAGCGAAAATAGCCACCCTTGCATCTTTCCATGCAGGAGCATCAAATTTTTCCGCCCTTGCATATTTTGCACCTGATCATTCAAGGATGGCAAAAATCACCGCCCATGTATGATCTCAATTTTTACACACAGCATTTATGATTACACATGCTGAGTGGTTGGTGTTAGCTTTAACATTTTTAATGCTGATTTGAGCCTCATTTGGATCATTTCAAGTTGTCTGCTCCTCCTCCCTCCAACTAGTCGACCATACGAACGAGTAATATTGCAATTTTTTTGGCTTCAAGTGTTGGATTCCAATTTATTAGGTAGGTTTTGCATTTTTCCCTCTTTTGTTTTTAAGTTTTCATTTTGTTCATTCTTTTTTCTTTAAAGTTAAGTTTTTTTCTTTTTTACTTTTTAGGATTTAGTTTTTCTTCTTTTTCCTCCTCCCTCACCTCCTCGAATGGGCGAAAGCCTAAAAACCCTAAAAATATAAAAAACCCATTGTTATTAGTGTAAGGGTGGCAATTTTTGTTGCCCTTACATAAAAAATTGAGTTAACATGTGTAATAATGGTAAAAATTGTCGTAATTACATAAACATATTTCCACATGTGTAAGGGCAGCAATTTTCACCACCTTTACACATGTTCTCCATGCCATGTGCACAGGGGGCAATTTTTGTCACACCTAGACAACGTCCACATGCAAAGGTGGTAAAAAAATTTGCCTATGCACAAACAAACAAACCTTCCCCCACATGTAAGGGCGGTGAATTTTGTTGTCCCTGCATATATTTTCTCAGAAATCCTAACTCTAGAAAATTTCAAATTTTTATTTTTCTGAGCTCGCTTCCCTTTGACTTTCTAGCCTACTCGCACCTTAGCCCTTTCAAGTGCATTCCCATGGTCATGATCACCAACATGCAATTTTTCCAGATTACCAATTTTTCTCTTGATTGCATGATCATGATTTTTGATGCAGTTTCTCTCAAGGATCCTTATTCATCAACATCCTTTTGACAAAAGCTCTTTCAGATGATTGAGGTTTCTTTGAAGAAGTTGAAGACAATGAATTACAAGTATCAAGGTATTTTTTCAATCACCTCAATTACTTCTAATGTTAATGGCATTAGGGATACAGAGATCGATCACGTAGATATGGCTGAGTTCATGGAAAGAACTAGATCAAGCAATCCCAGCCATGAAATGAAAAAGATAATCAAGAGAAATATTTATCTGGTATCTTCTTTTTCTATAGTTGCTCATAATATAGATTTCATTCTCCAGTGCACTTAGTTCTATAATAAGAATACCATGGCTGTGTAAGACACTGGTAGTAATGTGGTGATTAGACTAGACTCTGAATTCATCAACAAAGTGTTCATGTGTCTTTCCACTACTGAAGTATTAAAGCTCCATTTCATTAAAGCACAAAGGGAGTATGACAAAGATCCTAAAAAAGTGAAGAAATTAATCAATAATAGATGGCTTAATACTCCAAGGGCAAACTTGTCAAGATGGACATGGAGCTTTCCAAGGAGTTATTTTATAGAAGAAGTTGGTGACCTGATCACCCTTCTCAGCAGGGTAAGAGGTTTACCTTCTTCCTCACTATTTCACGAATGGATGTACCCCTTCATTAAGATAATTCTCCAAGATAAACAAGTCATTTTCTAGGGAGAATAAATTAGCAATGCTCTACATGATTAATTGATGAATGTATCCACTACCTCTAAATTTTACATGACTTCATACCTGGCATATATTACAGTGTCAATGAGAACCTTTCTAGGTTTAACATTAGAAGGAGATAGGAGAGTAACCCTAGTATATCAATATTACTCTCAGTTAACATTGAAGGGTTATATCCATAATTTTAGGAGGGTAAATGATGCTTTCTTCATAGTATTTTTGTGTCTTTTTTATCCTCAATTAGAATAAAAAAGAGTGTCAGACGAAACCTAGATAGTTGTGAATGACTTCGGATGTATGTTCTTGCAATTCCATTCTTTTTCTTATTTGTGGGTTGGTTTTTTCCAAGGTCATCTTTATATGCTTCCAAGATTATTTTTAGACAAATTACTCTTCATGGAGCTGTGCAGGCAAATTATTACCATACACAATAAGTACATGGAACTTAAAAAACCCAATTTTTGGTTCTTGATTGAAATTGACAAGTTCTCAGTATTGACTACTGGAAATGCTAAAGTTATGGAGACTGAAATGCAACTCATAACCATGAAGCATTTCAAAAGGAGATCAAACTTTGAATATAGAGGCATAAAGGATATAATTAGGAGGAAGATCTTGTTTCATGAGCCTATGATCGAAGATGTTTGGGTTGATTTGAGGACTGCATAAGACATCAAAAAAATGGACTACAGTAGATTGTCTCTTGAGCAGATAGAATATCTGGGACTCATTGATGTCCCTAAAAATCTAGTGGATGATGGAGATTTGATCAACAATAGATACCATGTTAAGCAGATCACCAATACTCCTCTTCCCCCAACCTAATGGTCTCAGAAGGAGTTGACTTCCTTAAGGAAAAGATTCAAATCAATATTGGCAAACACCAATGATTGGTTAGAAAATAAGGGAATCACTTTGAAAGAGTTCATCACAAGATCAGAAGCTAAATTTCAAGAGAAAACAAGGAGAAGAGCAAAAAATAAGATAAAGAATAAAAGTGATGTCCCTTCTTCTTCTAGGCCACATAAGCCTAGGATCATCTTCGTGACAAAGAAGTCACAAGTTGTAGAAAAAGAACTAGGAACAACATATATGGAGGTTGAAAAGTAAAGTGCAAAATAACCAGCAATGGAGCAAATGGAGACTGATGATAGGCCCAAAAATCAACAAGAAAAGGAAACTCTATCTCCACAAGAAGGTGTACAGCTAAAAATAGGAATTTTTCTTCCCTACCTATCACACTTATTGTAACTCCACCTATTTCTCTAATTAGTGTTCCCTCTTCTGGAGCAGCCTCTCCTTACAAAATTATTTTTGCAAACCCTCAAGGCACTTTTGGTGATATTTTTTGTTCCTCAAGGTCAATCCCTAGTTTGTCATCTCCATCTTTTGATATCAGAGATAGTTCTGCTTTCAATCATTTAGTAGAAGGTGTAGTTCTTACTGATACTCCACCCATTATTTCCACCACTGGTGTAGGTACAACTCCAGTAATGCCAACTATGGAGATTGATACTAATGTAAGTAATTTTTCCCTCCCACCTTGGTTGTTGACTTATACGCCTAAAAGGAAAAAATAGGCCATCTCCCCAGATGACTTCAATTTCAATAAAATGGTGCCAGTGAAAGTCAAGACTCTCAAGAAGCCAAAAATTATTTCAAAGATGATAGAGGATAAAGGGCACAAATTTATAGAAATAGCAAAACCTCCAGAGGATGCAACTCTTGAAAATTTTGATGTAAATGACTACTCTATCTCTCGAATTGAGTTAGGAAAGATAACTTATGAAAATGCTAAGAGTGATATGCAGTCAGCTATGAACATCTTGGTTCAGAAGTTTTACATAGAGAGAGAAATAAGGAACATTATAAAGCAATGGTGGAACAATTGACTGCAATAATAAGGAGAATAACTTTCACTCTAGAAATAGTAACTACAGAGGCTATCTCTATAGATGACCCCATGATTCAGAAAATAGAAAGGACCTATCTCAAAGAAAAAGTACTTGAAGAGTACTTGGACAAGATGCATACACAAAGAATTTCTTTGCTCATAGAGTTGTCTAAAAAAATGGGTAAGATGAGGAAAGTGACAGTAGAACTGGATGATCTTATCAATATCATATTTTAGGATATTAAAATAATAAAAAAATATCTTGACAAGTGGATGGATATTAAGAAGCTAAAAATAAGCACTCTAATATCAATTGGTATCATTACTGATAAAGAATCTTATACTGAAACTAAAGAAGCATTGATATATAGGAGTTAGGTGCTTAACAAATTAATTAATGACCTTGAATCTTCAAGAGACCTCAGTGAACAAAGTGATATCAATTTATTGCATAAGTTGGAGGATCTACCTTGAAAACATACCTCTCAAGACAACCAATTCATTTTAGTTAAAGAAATGATTCAATAATTTGAAGGTATATTTCAAAAAGAATTTGAGGAGAAAGTATTTTTAGTGGCCTCTGTGGATAACATTCTAGACAATCAGTTAACACTAGATAATCTAAAAACTAGGTTAACAAATCATTCAAAATTAGTTACAATAGTGAAAGATTGCATAGTCAGAGCTAGGGTAAATTTTAAGAACACCATTACTCCAGATAATATCGGGATACAAGCAGTTATCACCATGTACGATGCTCACGTAAAGAAAAATGGGGTTACAAATTGAATCAATTTTCTTTTGATTTAATTTCTAGTTTTTCAAATGCAATTTTGTAACCACTTCAGACATTTGCACATGTATTTTTGTCATGTGTAATTATATGTAAAAGTTAGGAAAGTCCATAGTCAACAAAGACTCATATCTTTGACTAGGTCAAATTATTTAAATCTTTTTTAAATCCTCAAGGCTTCTCCCTATAAATAAAGAGAGCCTCTTTTGTAATAGATATATATCTTTTGGTGATTAGAAGCAAAAACTCTACCCAAATTGAGATGCCTTTTGGGACTTTGAGCTCAGATTGTAAATCATATTTTCTTGAATGAATGAGAAAGTGGGTAACTTTTCAAACTTTGCGTTGGAATAACTTGTGTTATTTAGGAAATTGTTCTTATGTCCTTTTTCCTAATAATATCTCATATATTTGATTAAATAAGCAGTGTGTGGAAATTATCTAGAAGATGTTCTAAAGTTAATTATGAAGACTTTGTGCTGCTATAATTACCCTTAGTTTGTGTTTTTTATGTTTTAGTGAAAAGGGTATTAGAAAGGCTTTATACTACTTTTATCCTTTGTGATCTTATAATATATTATAGTTTTCAGTGGAGACTTTGAGTTCACTTCATTCTACTATTATATACATTTTAAATCAGTAAGGGAAGCAATGAAAGACTTTATACTTTCGTGGGTTTCTCATAGATCTAGTTACTATCTATGAAGTTTTTCTACTATTTACTGGACATCATTTCTGAAAGAAGAGGATTGCTTTCAGTTATTACATAAGAATTTTATTTTACCTTGTGAATATCATCTCTGAAAAAAGAGAGATGGATGGTATGATCTCACCCCTGAGTCTATTTTCAATTTATATTAGTATATTATAGTTTATAGGGAGCCTTCCCTTGCTGAGAGGAGAGATTTATCTCATTATGCTATGGTTGATATACCCATTTTGTCTTCAGTTAGTTGATGACAAAATATTCACCCAAAAAAATTTGGTAACTCTATTGGTTACATAAACATGCACTTTGAAGCCTCAAGCTTCAAATTAAAGCTTTTTTAGTCTTTTTTTCATTTTACACTCTGGCAGATCCACCGTACATGTGAAGCTAGAGAGGTCAAGGTATTGATGATCCTATATTCGAGTTGGTGCAATGAAATAATTTTGAGATTTTTCTTCCACCATCTCGCCTTTAGCGTACCAAGAGTTTTTCTCCTACCAACGTCAGATCTTCAATACCAGATGAATCTTCTAGTTTTAGTGCTAGTAGAGTTTTGTCGATACTTACCCCACCAAGGTTTATTATCCCTCTTTTTAATCATCATATCATGGTAGCCCAAGGTCCTTCAGGCAATAATTTTGGTCCTCTCAAACTAACCCCACCTTTACATGAACTACCTCATAGTTTGAAAAAGAATTTCCTCAAATTCTATGGTGATGAGAAAGTCCATCCTAATGAGCATATTACTGCTTTCTTCATAGCATGTGGTGTGATAGGTGGTGAATATGAAGATATAGTGGTGAGAATATTTATAGAAACTTTGCAAGGTGTTATCATGGATTGGTTTTATCATCTTCAAGCTCAAACTATAACTAATTTAGACACTCTCAAGGTCAAGTTTGAGGCTAGATTTAAACCTACAAAAGATTCACATGCTTTTTTGGCTCAGCTTACACAAATGAATAAGGAACCCCATGAGCCTATGTGAGACTTCATTGCTAAATTCAATAAGCTAAGGAATAGAATTTATATAATTACTTAGCCAACACTAGAGAATCTTAAGTCCTTTTTCATCAACTCTCAACTTCTTGAAGTAAGTTTTCTATTGAGGTAGGTTGGCCCTATAGATCTTTCTGTAGCCCAAAATTTCTCTACTGAGGTTGAAGATGATCTTATCATGGCAGGTAATATTAGAAAAGATTTTAATAAAAATAAATTTTCTTTATCCACTGAAACTTCTTTCACAAGCACCACAGATCCTATGGTGCAAAAATTGGCAAATGAATTGCTAGCTCTGAAAATGTAAATGTCACAAGGTATGTTTGCTCCTTATCAGAAGATGCCAAGGAGGACATTTACCAACCATTCATATCAAGGAAACACTACCAAAAATCAAGGGCAATCTAATCATCTTCCTCCCACATAAGGGAAGCTCACAATTGAAGTAGCACCGGTCAACTCAGCAATTGGTTATCATGAAGCCAAACATGATCTCTCTTTTCAACTTGAGTTAAACCAAGAAGATGACGCTAATCTCTTTGCAGAAGGAGAAGAAGAATTAGCTGGTGACTCCAATATTAATTTTTTGCAATACCAAGATGAATCTAAGAAAAAAGGATAAGTGTTTGATGGATCATATGTTGTCTTTACTAGGTCCCAAAATAAGTCAACTCAACAAGCTGATAAGGGAAAGGTGGGAGAAGAATCTCAACCAGTAGTCTCAATTGATAAATAGGGTAATTCATTGCCTTTCCAATTAAAGGACCTATTGATTAATAAGAAAGTAAGTACCTCAAACCATCATGTACCTTTTGCTTCTATTTCTTAGACTAGTGTCAATCCCAACAAAGATCAAGATGATGAACTTCCTTCCTCTATTTCTAGTTCATTCTAATTATTTGACATAATTGATCATGCAAGAAAGACTAAGATTCAAATGACCAAAGTTGAGTACTTGCGAGCCAATCTTGAACAGTTTGATAGGTTGGATGAATACATAAAAAGAAAAACCATCCCTACAAGACAAGATTTTTTAAAGGTGACTCATGATTCCACAAAAAACAAATCCACTCAGAATAATTTTTTTGCTACTCCTATTTCCCCTGGGAAAATAAAACCTTTCTATGTTTTCCTTTTGATAAATGGTCATAATTTGAGCAACTGTATAATAGACTCTGGAGCCTCTGACAATGTTATGCCCTTCCAAGGTAGCAGATTCTCTTGGTCTCACCTTAACTAAGACTTTTGGGAGATGCTTCTCCATGGAAAATAAGCAAGTACCACTCCTAGGTAAAATCAAAGATGCCCAATTTGCATTTATGACTTTTTTTTATAAAAAGATTAAAATGACAGTCTTAATAGCTGATGTTCCATCTTCTTATGGGATTCTACTCAGATAAAAATTTTGCAAGGATGTAGGTGGAGATTTCAATATGAATCTGTCTGAAGCAAGGATACCCATTAAAGGCATCATGAAAAAATTACTTCCTAAGAAAGAGTCAAAATATATTTTCACCTAAACATCAGATCCCAAAGCTCAAATTTTATTTGAATCATCAGGAATGGGTAACTATTTTCTAACCACTGAAGATGTTTTTAGCTCATCAGATGAAAGTTTTTTAAGTGACAATTCAAAAAAATTAGATAAAAAATCAGAAGAATTGTTAGGGCAAAGTTCAGATAACAAAGAATTTTCCCTTGCTAATGAAGAGAAATCTTTAAAAAAATCAAATTCTAATGATGTTTGGATTTTAGAATTTGATGGTAGTTGCTCTTCTACCAGTTTTGGAGCCAGAATTGTCTTGATATCCCCTCAAGGAAAAATATTTCCTTATTTGTATAAGTTATAGTTCAACAATACAAATAACACTGTCGAGTATGAGTCTTTGCTACTTAGATTGAAAGCTACTCATGTTAAAGGTATTAAGATTCTTCATGCTCAGGGAAATGTTGAACTGGTAGTTTATTAGGTAAGGAATCTATACCAAACCAAAAATGAAAGATTACAACATTATCACAATCTAGTATGGGATTGTATTGAAAGTTTTGATGCTTTCAATATTTTTGTTGTGCTGAGAGAATTCAATGATCATGCAAATTCATTGGCTATCTCCACAACCCTCATGATTCCTCATAAAGATTTCAAAGGGGACAAGTACACTATTGAGCTGGTCTTTCAACTAAGTGTACCTGATAATACCAATCATTGGCAGGTGTTTAATGATGACAATTAAATCATTACTTTTTTAGAAAAGATGGACAGCTTTGAGGAGCTTTATTTTGAAGGTAGCGAATCTCCACCATGAGAATCAGTTCCCAAAATAGATTCAAAAATTGGTGAAAATTTTCTTCAACTCAAGGGGAATAAAATTCCAAAAAGTTTGGTTTCTCTTGAAAAATTATTTGATAAGCATAATAGGTATGTCAAGCAGCAACAAATGGATTCAAGTTCCTCCAAGGAGTTTGATCAAGTAAATTTGAGTACAACAGAAAATCCCAAAATGATTGGCATTGGGAATTCTTGCACTTCTCATGAAAAGCTCAAATTTATTTCTCTTCTTCACTATTATATTGATGTTTTAGCATATTCTTATGATGATCTGAAATCCCTCAGCCCTGAAGAAATTCGGCATGAAATTCCTCTTAAAGTTGGATTATTACCTCACAAGTAGAAATAAAGGCAATACAACCCCAAAATATCAGGTACTATCTTTTCTAAGATCCAGAAAATGTTGAATGCAAGCATTATTTTTCTAATCCATCATTCCACATGGATTCCTAACATAGTCCCAGTGAGAAAAAAGAATGGAAAAATTTGTATCTATGTTGATTTTAGAAATTTAAATCAATCTTCTCTAGAGGATAACTATCCTTTACGCATCATGGATCAAGTGTTGCAAATAGTGATTGGTTCAGAAATGTTATCAATGTTAGATGGTTTTTCCAGGTATAATCAAGTGGAAGTCAATGAAGCAGACCAACATAAAACCACTTTCACTACACTGTGGGGCACTTTTGCATATCACAGAATGCCTTTTGGTCTGATCAATGCTGGCGTGACCTTGCAGAGAGAAATGGATCTTGCCTTTAGAGACGTAATAGGTAAGTTTATTATAATATATCTTAATGACTTGACCATTTTTTCCAAACATCATCCTAATCATGTGCATCATTTATAATAAGTGCTGGAATATTGTCAGCAAAATGGTATTTCTCTTAATCCCAAAGAAGATAGTTTTTGGGGTTATAGAAGGTAAACTTCTCGATCACACTGTATATAAAGAAGGCATAAAAATTGACTCAAAAAGATTCGAATCTATCCAAAATATTACCCTTCCTGTTAGTAAGACTGAAATTAATTTTTTCTTTGGAAAGGTGAATTTTCTATGAAGATTCATTATGAAATTCACAGAGAAGACTCACCACATTGTCAACATGATGAAGGGTAAAGCCACTTTTTGTTGGACTGTAAAAGGCAAGTCAGTATTTAAAGATATCAAGAAAGTGATCATCCATGCCCCAATCTTGGTTTTCCAAAATTATATCAAAGACTTCGTAGTATATATCTACGCTTCTGAACATACACTTTCAGCCATTTTGGTCCAACAAAATAAAGAAGGTGTGGAATCTCTCATATCATGTATGAGTTGTCCTCTCAAAGCTCATGAATTAAAGTATTCAAACATGGAGAAGCATACTTATGATGTGGTTAAGGCAGTAAAGTATTTCATATTCTATATCCTGAATTCACATACTGTTATTATGTTGCCTGATACAATAGTGAAGTCTATTCTAACTCAATAGGAGTTTGGCACTAAAAGGGGCAATTAGATTGATAAAATTTAGGAGTTTGATCTTGATATGAAACCTACCAAGCTTATGTAAGGAAAAGGTCTCTTCCAATTGATTTCTAATAACATACCAAAGGAAATAAGATATAAAGAAACTAAGGTCGAAGATGTACCTATAGTTCTCTTCATCACTATTACTGATGAGTGGTATTCATATATCATTCATTTTCTTACCTATGGTGAGTGTCCCACCCATCTATCCTACAAAGAAAAAAGGAATGTTAAGTTGAAGGTTGCTAACTATATCTTGTGGGATAATGGTTTGTACAAAAGAAGCCTTAATGGGGTATTTCTTTGTTACATCAATAAGGTGCAACAAAGTAAACTTTTGGAGTCCTTCCATAATTTGGCTTGTGGAAGATATTTTTCTACACCAGTGATGGCTCAAAATATTCTATGAGCTAGATACTAATGGCCTACACTATTTCAAGATACGTATACTTAGGTACGTAGATGTGAGTTGTGTCAACAGTTTATTAGAAAACTTAAATTGCCCGCATTACCTCTCAAGCTAGTGGTGATTGAAGAACTTTTTCAATAATGGGTTATTGATTTTATTAGCATCGTGAACCCATCTTCAAGTGCTGGACATGACTATGTTCTCATCGTGACAGACTATTTTACCAAGTGGATGGAAGCCATTTCAACTAAGCATGCTACTTTGGAAGTGGTATGTAATTTATTTAAAGAAAATATCATCTCTTGATTTGGGGTCCAAACTAAGATTGTAACAGATAATGCTGCTTGTTTCTCTTCTCATGAGGTTACTAAGTTTTTCTATAATTATGGGATTATTCTTTCCCACTCCTCTGACTATTATCTATAAGAAAATGGTCAAGCAAAATCAAGTAACAAGAATTTGGTTACTATTATCAGAAAACTGGTAACTAATAATCAAAGAACTTGGCATAAAGCATTGTTCGATGCTTTGTGGGTAGACAAGATTATACCCAAGAGGGCAATAGGTATGTCACCATTTCAAATTTTGTATAGTTTGAATGCGGAGATACCAATCACCCTGGAACTACCAGCACTAAAATTAGCAAAGGCAGTTGAAGATCAAACTTTCAAAAAAATTGTTGATAAAAGGATCATGTGCCTAACTGAGCTAGATGAGAAATGAACCATGGTAGTGGATCAGATTACTATACATACAAATCAAGTAAAGAAACTGTTCGATAAGAGAGTGAGGATTCATGATTTTTAGATTATAGATCAAGTCTTGTTGTGGGACAAGAGGAGAGAACTAAAAGGAATGTATAGAAAATTTGATTCCTTGTGGAGAGGTCCATTTACCATCCATCAGATATATGGTGAAAATAACTTCTTACTAGAATATCAAGATGAAACACCATTCTCATTACCTCACAGTGGGCAACATTTGAAACACTTCAATCCTTAAAGTATCAGATAAGTTCATGTATACATTTGTATAGTTTTTATTTATTTATTTTTGTTTGTTTCATTTTTTTCATATCTTTTACTTTCTTAGCTTGAATCCGTGGACCAATGACATGGGTGAAGGCACTTAGAGACTAGCTTCTACTCCCATTGATCTTTTTAAAGTTTGATCGATAGAAGTTCCCCAACAGGAGCCAGTTGTTCCCAAAATTAGTTACATTCATTTTTGGAACAACCCCTATGAAACTTCTCCATTTCACTCTAAATTCATCATTTGATACAAGTTTCTCTTGATCTCAAGTGTAGTCAACTAACTCCTTGAAAAGTTCACAACCTTCCCTTGTCACAATTTCTTCAAAAATGTGAAATCCGTTGTACTTTCAATGCGATCAGAACGTCAAAATTTTGATAAATTTCAAAGAGTTAGTGTTTCTAGTTTACATGCAAGGTCGGCATTTTTTACTACCTTTACATATTTTTGTTTCCATGCAAAGGCAATGAAAATAGCTTTCCTTGCATCTTTCCATGTAGGAGCAGTGATTTTTGTTGTCCTTGCATATTTTGCACCTAATCATGTAAGGGTAGTAAAAATCATCGCCCATGCACAATCTCAGTTTTCATGTGTGGCATTTATGACCACACACACCGAGTGGTTAGCATCGACTTTAACCTTTGTAATGTCGATTTGAGTCTCATTTGGATCATTCCAAGTTGTCTGCTCCTCCTCCCTACAACTAGTCGATCGCTTGAACGAGTGAGATTGCAATTTTTTTAGCTTAAAGCATTGGATTTTGATTTATTAGGTAGGTTTTGAGTTCTTCTCTCTTTTATTTCTAGGTTTTCATTTTGTTCTTTCTCTTTTATTTAAAGTTAAGTTTTTCCCTTTTTTCCTTTTTAGGTTTTAGTTTTTCTTCTTTTTCCTCTTCCCTCTCCTCCTCGAATGGGCGAAAGCCTAAAAACCCTAAAAATCCAAAAAACCCATTGCTATTAGTGCAAGGGCAACAATTTTTGCCACCCTTATATAAAAAATTGAGTTAACATGTGTAATAATGGCAAAAATTGCTGCCATTACACAAATCCAATTCCATATGTGCAAGGGCAACATTTTTTGCCGCCCTTACACATGTTCTCCACTCCATGTGCATAAGCAACAATTTTTTCCACCCCTGTACAATGTCTACATGCAAAGGCGGTAAAAATTTCTACCTATGAACAAATAAATAAACCTTCCCCCACATGCAAGGGTGGTGATTTTTACCACCCCTGCATACATTTTCTCAGAAATCCTAACTCTGGGAAATTTTGAATTTTTTTTCTGAGCCAGCTTCCCTTTGACTTTCTAGCCTACTCGCACCTTAGCCCTTTCAATTGCATTCCCATGGTCATGATCACCAACATGTAGTTTTTCTAGATTATCAATTTTTCCCTGATTGCACGATCATGATTCTTTTTGCAATTTCTCTCAAGGATCCTTCTTCATCGACATCCTTTTGACAAAATTTCTTCCAGATGACTGAGGTTTCTCTGAAGAAGTCAAAGACAATAAAGTACAAGTATCAAGGTATTTTTCCAATCACCTTAGTTACATTTAATGTCGATGACATTAGGGATACAGAGATTGATCATGTAGATATGGCTAAGTTCATGGAAAGAATTGGATCAAGCAATCCTAGCCACAAAATGAATAAGATAATCAAGAGCAATATTCATCTGATATCTTCTTTTTCTATAGTAGCTCACAACACAGAGTTCATTCTCCAGTGTGCTCAGTTCTATAATAAGGATACCAGGGCTATGTTAGACACTAGTGGTAATGTGGTGATTAGACTAGACTTTGAATTCATTGATAAAGTGTTCATGTGTCCTTCCGCTACTGAAGTATTAAAGCTTGATTTTGTTGAAGCACAAAGGGAGTATGACAAAGATCCCAAAAGAGTGAAAAAAGTAATAAATAATAGATGGCTTAAGACTTCAAAGGTGAACTTGTCAAGATAGCCACAGAGCTTTCCAAGGAGTGATTTTATACAAGTCAGTGACCTAATCACCCTTCTCAGCTGGGTAAGAGGTTTACCTTCTTCTTCACTATTTCATGAATGGATGTACCCCTTCATTAAGATAATTCTCCAAGGCAAACAAGTCATTTTTTGAAGAGAACAAATTAGCAATGCTTTGCATGAGCAATTGATGAAGGTATCTAGTACCTCCAAATTCTACATGACTTCATACCTGGTATATACTGCAGCATCAATGAGAACCTTCCCAGGTTAAACATCAGAAGGAGATAAGAGAGTAACCCCAGTATATCAATATTACTCTCATTTGACATTGAAGGGTTCTATCAATCATTTTAGGAGGGTAAATGATGTTTTCTTCATAGTATTTTTGTGTCTCTTTAATAGCCAATCAGAATAAAAAGGAGTGTCAGATGAAGCCTAGACAGTTTTAAACGGCTTCAGATGTATGTTCTTGCAATTCCATTATTTTTCTTATCTTTGGATTGGATTTTTTTAAGGTCATCCTTATATGCTTCCAAGATTCCCTCCAGACAAATTGGTCTTGATGGAGCTGTGTAGGCAAATTATTATCATACACAATAAGCAGATGGAACTCAAGAAACCCAGTTTCAGGTTTCCAATTGAAATTTGTAGGTTTTCAGTATTGACCGCTAGAAAAGCTAGAGTTATGGAGATTAAAATGCAACTTGTAACCATGAAGCATTTCAAAAGGAGACCGAACTTTGAATATAGAGGCATACAGGATATAATCAGGAGGAAGACCCAATTTCATGAGCCTATGATCAAAGATGTTTGGGTTGATTTGAGGACTGTAAAAGATGTCAAAAAAATAGACTACAGTAGATTGTCTCTTAAGCAGATAGAATATCTGGGACTCATTGATGTCCCTAAAAATCTAGTGGATGATGGAGATTTTATCAACAATAGATACCATGCTAAACAGATCACCAATACTCCTCTTCCCCTAACCTAATGGTCTCAAAAGGAGTTGACTTCCTTAAGGAAAAGATTCAAACCAACATTGGCAAACACCAATGATTGGTTAGAAAATAAGGGAATCACTTTGAAAGAGTTCATCAATAGATCAGAAGCTAAATTTCAAGAGAAAACAAGGAGAAGAGTGAAAAATAGGATAAAGAATAAAAGTGATGTCCCTTTTTCTTCTAGGCCACATAAGCCTAGGATCATCTTCGTGACAAAGAAGTCACAAGTTGTAGAAAAAGAACTAGGAACAACAAATATGGAGGTTGAAAAGTAAAGTGGATGATGGAGATTTGATCAAAAATAGATACCATGTTGAACAGATTGCCAATACCCCTCTTCCCCTAACCCAATGGTCTGAGAAGGAGTTGACTTCCTTGAGGAAAAGATTTGAACCAATATTGTCAAACACCAATGATTGGTTAGTGAATAAGGGAATCACCTTGAAAGAGTTCATCACAGGATCAGAAGCTAAATTTTAAAGAAGAAATAAGGAAAAGACCAAAAAATAGGATGAAGAATAAAAGTGATGTCCCTGCTTCTTCTAGGCCACATAAGCCTAGGATCATCTTCATGATAAAGAAGTCACAAGTTGTAGAAAAAGAGCCAAAAACAATAGATATGGAGGTTGAAAAGTAAAGCACTAAAGAACTAGCAATGGAGAAAATGGAGACTGATGATAGGCCCACATATCAATAAGAAAAGGAAACTCTATCTCTATAGGAAGGTGTATAGCCAAAAATAGGAATTTATTCTTCCCTGCCTAGCACACTTGTTGAAATTCCACATATTTCTCCAATTAGTGTTCCCTCTTCTGGAGCAGCCTCTCCTTCCAAAATTATTTTTGACAACCCTCAAGGCACTTCTAAAGATATTCTTCATTCCTCAAGCTCAATCCCTAGTTTATCATCTCCATATTTTGATATCAAAGATAGTTCTATTTTTGATCATTCAGTAGAAGGTGCAATTCTTATTGATACTCCACCCATTGTTTCCACTACCAGTGCAGGTGCAACTCTAGTATTGCCAACTATGGAGATTGATACTAATGTAAGTACTTCTACCCTCCCACCTTGGTTGTCAACTTATACATCCAAAAGGAAAAGATAGGCCATCTCCCTAGATGACTTTGATTTCAATAAAATGGTGCTAGTGAAATTCAAGACTCCCAAGAAGCCAAAAAAAAATTCAAAGATGATTGAGGATAAAGGGCAAAAATTTTTGGAAATAGCAAAACCTCCAGAGGATGCAACTCTTGAAAATTTTGATGTAAATGACTACTCTGTCTCTCGAATTGAGTTAGGAAAGATAACTTATGAAAGTGCTAAGAGTGATATGCAGTCAGTTATGGACATCTTGGTTCAAAAGTTTGACAGAGAGAGAGAAATGAAGGACCATTATAAAGCAATGGTGGAACAACTGACTACGGTAATAAGGAGAATAACTTTCACTCTAGAAATAGTAACTCTAGAGGCTATCTCCATAGATGATCCCATTATTCAGAAAGTGAAAAGGACCTATCTCAAGGGAAAAGTACTTGAAGAGTACTTGGACAAGATGCATACATAAGGAATTTTCTTTCTCACCAAGTTGTCTAAGAAAATAGGTAAGATGAGAAAAGTGAGAGTAGAACTAGATGATCTTATCAATATCATTTCTCAGGATATTAAAAGCATGAAAAAGTATCTTAACAAGTGGATGGATATGAAAAAGCTAAAAATAAGCACTATAATATCATTTGGTGTTACTGATGATAGAGACTCATATACTGAAACTAAAGAAACATTGATATATAGGAGTTAGGTGTTTAAGGAATTAATCAGCGACCTCAAATATTCAAGAGACCTCAGTGAGCAAAGTGATATCAGTTTATTGTATAAGTTGGAGGAGCTACCTTGAAAACTTACCTCTCAAGACAACCAATTTATTTCAGTTGAAGAAATGATTCAGGAATTTGAAGGTAAAAAGCATTTTTAGTGGCCTTTGTGGATAACATTCTGGACAATCAGTTAACTCTGGATAATCTAAAAACTAAGTTAAAAAATCATGCAAAATCATTTACGGTAGTTAAAGATGCCATAGTCAAAGCTAGGGTAATTTTCAAAAACACCGTTACTCCAGATAGTATCGGGATACAAGCAGCTATCACCATGTATGATGCTCACATAAAGAAAGATGGGGCTACAAATTGAATCAATTTTCCTTTGATTTAATTTTCATTTTTTCAAATGCACTTTTGTAACTACTTTGGACATTTGCACATGTATATTTGTCATGTTAAATTACATGTAAAAATATGGAAAGTCCAAAGTCAACAAAGACTCATATCTTTGACTAGGTCAAATTATTTAAATCTTTTTTAAATCCTCAAGGCTTCTCCCTATAAATAAAGAGAGCCTCTTTTGTAATAGATATATATATTTTGGTGATTAGAAGAAAAAACTCTACCTAAATTGAGATGTCTTTTGAGACTTTGAGCTTAGATTCTAAATCATATTTTCTTGAATGAATGAGAAAGCGAGTGACTTTTCAAACTTTGCGTTGGAATAAATTATGTTATTTAGGAAATTGTTCTTACGTCCTTTTTCCTAATAATATCTCATCTATTTGATTAAATAAGTAGAGTGTGTAGAAATTAATTGGATGATGTTCTGAAGTTAATTATGGAGACTTTGTGCTGTTATAATTACCTTTAGTTTGTGTTTTTTATGTTTTAGTGAAAAGGGTATTAGAAAGGATTTGTACTACTTGTATCCTTTGTGATCTTATACTCTGTTATAGTTTTTGGTGGAGACTTTGAGCTGCACTTCATTCTACTATTATATATGTTATAAATCAATAAGGGAAGCAATGAAAGACTTTGTGCTTTCGTGGGTTTCTCATAGATCCAGTTACTACTTGAGAAGTTTTCCTACTATTTACTGGACATCATTTCTGAAAGAAGAGGATTGCTTTCAGTTATTACACAGGAATTTTCCTTTACCTTGTGAACATCATCTCTAAAAAAAGAGAGATGGATGGTATGATCTCACTCTTGAGTCTATTTTCAATTTATATTAGTATATTATAGTTTATAGGGAGCCTCGCCTTGTTGAGAGGAGAGATTTATCTCATTATGTTGTGGTTGATATACCCATTTTGCCTTTAGTTAGTTGACGACAAAATATTCACCCAACAATTAGCATATGGCATAAAGCTTAATCAAACTATTGTTAAACCCAACTAACAATCATAATAATCCATGGATAATCAAATAAATCAGCTTAGAGAGAAATTGGGATGTGACATCCTATGTTGATTATGAAAAGTAGATCTAAGAGACCTACTAGGTAAAGTCTTAGATTGAGTGGTAGACTTTATATTTTGGTTTAAATTATATTGCATGCTACTCATGCTTATTTGAAAAATAAAATGATGAACATTGATGGCATTCTTACTCCATATATTGATGATGACAAAACATATTATTGGATTGATGAAAATGAAAATGTTGTGACTAATAATTCTTGTGATGCTAAGGTTTATGATAAAAATGCTTACGTTTTGAATGAAAATGTTTTTTATGTTCATGCCATGTAAGATAATAATGTGAATATAATGGTGATAATCGATCTCAACACATTTAAAAGTAAGTAGATAAATAAAAATTCAAAATAAGTTCTCACTTTAGATAAATTATTTAGGACCATCCTCAAAAAATGGAAAACATATTGCTTCTACTAAAAAAAATTAAAATAAAAATTTAGCTAAGGAATCCATAAAGGAGGAAGAACATGTAGAAAATGAAACTTATAATGTTTGTTTTGTACTTAATTCTTCTACTCACATTACTATTACTATTCCTTCTCAACTTAATGCTTATTTTGTGCCTTCTACTATTTCTTAACCTTATCAACTTGCTTCTCAATATCCATGTTTTTATCATGGTATTTCTCAAAACACTAGGGTGTATATCCCTATATGTGATGTTTCTACTATTTATAGCATTCCTTTCACAAAATATTCAAGATATATAAGCATAAATTCAAAAAAAATCACAAGGATCTCAAATATTAAGCCATACAGTGACTTATCATTATACAATACTTAACCCATTGTATTTTGAGGTCATTGTCTACCCTTTGCTTATAGGTTTCATTACACCTAAGTTTGAATTATTCAATGATAAGGGTGACCCTTTATACCATATTAAATAATTTTATGTTTTATGTCTAAATTTGTACAAAATGATATATTTTAGACTAAGCTCTTTCCTTGAAATATCAAAGATTATGCCTTGGATTCATTTTATGCCCTCTCAGGTTCTATGCATTACTTCAATTCTTTGGATGATAGATTCTTAGCTCATTTTTCAATAAATGTTAGCCAAAAGTCATGTTTTCACACCTTACACAACTTAAATAAGTACCCAATGATCATGTTAGTGAGTAAAATGGGTTGTAAATATGTTGTGATATGTCCTTGAGATTATTTATAATAAATAAGCTGATAATGTAAGGGTGTTAACTAAGAAGGATGGCCACAAAAACACTATTGTGTGTCATGTCTATATTATAGGTAGATTAGGTGGATGAGTTAATATTATAATGAGAGAATGACATAGATACACAATATCTCATTCATAAGATCCAATAGGATTCGAGTGTGTCCAGAACATTTGTATTTAATAGGGACACAGTATGATACAAGAATAGGTTATATTTATGAAAAAACTTAACTCTTAAGTATTAAGTTATTTCAAATCTTTATAGTTATCCAATAGGTGGGCACTTAGTATTCTTGAATACTTATCATATAATTAAGTAAGACTTCTTTTAGGAGGGGTTCAAAGGGGAAGTCTATAAATTTATGATAGAATGCATGGTATGTCAAAACATAAGGGTGATAAATTAATGCTTCATGTGTTCAGTAACCACTATCTATTCATATCTAGTGGTGGGAGGATGTGTTAATGGATTTCATCACAAGGTTGCCAAAATATGAAGGTAAAAATGTCATTATTATTATCATGGATAGACTCACCAAATATTCCCATTATATTATTAAGTATAGTAGCATTAAATTTAACGGATGTAGTCAAAAAGCTACATGGGTCCCAAAATATGATAAGAAGTGAACATGTTTATATATTTACTAGTAATTTTTGGATTGATTCATTTTCAATATTAGGTACTTAGTTGGCTCGTACCTCATCATATCATCCAAAATATGATATAAAAACTGAGGTGTTCAACAAGTTCTTTGAGGGTTATCTCAAATGTTTTGCTTAGAATAAACAAAAGAGATGGGTTCAATGGTTTCCACTAGCACAATGGTGGCATAACACTTATTTCCATACCTTATCCAAAATGTCTCCATTTTTAGCATTGTATGGTTACCATCCAGCATCCATCACCTCATCCTTGAAGATTCAACCAAAGGCCAGGTAGTTAAAGAATACATTCAACACTAACATGAGGTACTCTTTAGTATCAAAGAGAACTTGAAAATGATGCATAACCAAAATAAGTAGTAAGTTGACAAGAACTACATGGAAAGAAATTTTGAAATATGAGATTGTTTGATGTGCTTATAACTATATAGTAAAATGTCCATAAAACATGAAAAATAAGGATAACAATATTTCATCTAAGAATTATGACCCTTATCACATTTTTTAGAATATATGAAATGTAGCATACAAACTATAGTTACCTCATTCATTGAAAATACATTTGATCTTCCATGTCACCTACTTGAATAAGGTAGTTGGACAAATAATTTCAACACATCTATAGTTACCTAAGCTTGATGAGAAAGACATAATAATTTTTAAACTTGAGTAAATCCTCTAGTGATGCTTTAAGTGGTTTCAAATTAGGTTGATTATAAATTATTCGATCAAGTGGAAGAATCTAACCAGCAATGATGTGACATGGGAGGATGATGCATTCCTATAGAAACATCAATTGATTATCAAATCTGAGGTAAACATTAGTTTAAAGGGGAGGCGAATGCTAAATTATTAATTGATAATGTGTATTGAGATGTATGTGTTTGACTTATGGCTAACTTAACATTTTACTTAGTCATATGATAAATTATATATCTTCATATTGTTAGTAGTGTTAGCCTATGGAGTATCCATAACCTAAGGGGTATGTATAATAAGTAGTGGTTAGTAATGGGATATCCTACAACAAATTATGTTCTTATGGAAAGGTTTTGTAGGTTTCCCCATTGAAGTGGCTTGGTCATATATTTCTAGTATTTTACTCTACTATCAATCATTTGTATGGATATGTTCTACTCTACTTTTATTATTATGATTCATTGATGTTGTTTTAATATTGATATTTATATTATAGTCCACTATTATGAGTTAAATTTATCTATATAATTAATTTCATTACATATATACACATGTTCCTTAATCTATTTAGATCACCCTCGAGTCTCTTACAAGCTAAGTATTTCACACACATTGATCAAATCTTGTTAAGGACCTTACACATTGATCATATTCTACATTCATTATCTCTTGAAGTTTTATGGCTACATAACTATACCAAAGTAAGGGTGTATTATGGATCATATAGATTCATCATTAATTATCTTAGGGAGAGAAGGTGAAGTGTTTTCAATCATGCACCTAATTCTGAGCATGTATGATATGTAGTTGTGACCCTCAAGGGGGATTAAGCCACTAACTTTATGCAATTCATATATTCTTACTTTATTAAGGTGAATTATGGTTACATCAAAGGAGAATATATTTATATGACTACATACACTCATTATGATTAGTGAATATGTATTCCAAAATCTTTGTTGTTAATAAAATATCCTAGAAAGTTTCATATCTCCAAGATCAATAGGTCCATATTCATAGTTGTTTTCCTTATTCAACCAAAATTTACATATTTGGTCATTTGAAAGTTGCCTGATTATTATTGATGTTAGTGAAAGTGGTAATCTACATAAAACATAGTTTGATTCTTTTGAAATCTTAGTTACATATTCCAAAGTTTATTTTCCATCATCTCAATCATTTCCATAACTTGATTAAACCATATTTAAGGATGCATCTCTATATCCATCTCTTTTAAATTTGCCTTTCAATTATCAATCTTTCCATTTCTAATTTTCTGCATTAGGGCATGTTTAGTTTACTACATTTACATTTGATCCCCTTAGTGCCCTTGTTTTACATAATTGATGTAGTGTTTTGAACACTTGTGCACCTTCTTTGTAAAATAACTTGTAAGATTACCCTTTTATTTAAGTTTTCCTATTTGATGACTTTAATTTTCCCTTATATTTATTATGATTTTATGTCTTGTATATCCATGCAATGACTTATAAATGATGAGAATTTTTTTATGCTAAGGTAAATATAATAATGTATTATGATATAAAGAGTAGATAAACAAGGTTCTTTTTTATTTTATTTCATCTTGTTTACCATGGATTTTGAAGTTTCAAAGCCTAAAGACTTAATTTCTTACTATATATTTTTTCCACGAGTTATAAAATGATTTTTGGAAATATATTACATGGGTGAAAATGATATTAGGAATATGATAACTTTACAATTATTTATCTTCCATCATTTATATACTATAAAATTGATTTATGATATGATGTGATATAAAATGCAAAATAACTTTTTGAGATACCTCTTTTTCTATTGGTAAATGGTTATGAAGGGACCATACCCAGAACAAGAGGCTCAAGAGCCAAAAAAGAAAGGATCTTCAAGACACAAGAACGCTCAAAAGATAGATAAAGTAGGAGTACAATCTAGGACATAAATAAAAGAGAGAACAACTCCCTTATTTCAAGAAAGTCCAAAAACTAGAAGAAACAAAAGATAAGAGCAATAGGGAGCAACTTGTCAGTGAAGGTTACCAAAGAAGTAATTCAATAAAAACTCCACAAAACCAAATTAACGCCTGAGCAGTAATAGATCAACCAAAATAGGGAGTTAAAATGAGCCAAATCACTTAGTGAACTTGTTAAAACTATTCTTCAATCCCTCCAAAGCATTAAATAGATTGAGTGTAGTGATTTGAGAAGGGTCTATCTTTTCAATGGTGACCAGAGCCAAAGTCTTTTTGTTGTCTCCCTTCTAAAAAATTAGATGTAAGGTTTTGATGGTACACACTTGTTTCACTTGAAACTCAATAAACTCTAGAAAGGCCTGGTGAATGGATAATTGATCCATTTGCCTGCTCCTCATGTAGTTCATGGTGTCCTCCATGTATTTCATTCTCTTGAGAATGTCTTCTATTTTGGTCTTGAATAGGGAGGAATTGTCCATTTTATTCATTCCCTTTCCACTAAACTTGTTGATCTAAGTGATCTCTTTCCTCAAATCACTAATTTCTTCCTCAAAGTATGTAATTTGACCATTATGCCTAGGATCCTTGGGATGGGAGGGACCAGAGTCCATATCATCTTGCTTCATGTGAAGAAGACTCTCATCTATGTCAATTTCTTTACCCCTATGATAATTAGGCTTTGAACCCTTATCTTTGTTTTATTCTTGATAACCCTCTTAGGAGAGAGAGGAGGTGAAGAATGAATGTTAGGGTTCTTAGACCTAACCCTACTCTGAGAAGGAGGCTCAAATAAGGGAAAGGGAATATAATTGTTAGTAGTGATAATGTTGCAATGGTGATGCAAGAGAAAGATAACCCCTTTATGAAGGGGTAAGGCACACTTATGAGCTTGAAAATAAAAAATTGAAGCCTCCAAACATTAGAAGATGTAATAAAGAAAACTAACTTTAGGTCCTTTTTGGAAATGGTTATAGAGGACAAGGTGATGAAGCGATAATGTTTTGTACCTACCTTCCAATGTGACAAACCTAACTAGTATGCAAGCCACCTCATCAAAAGGAGCAGGGAGAGAGGAATGAACAATGTTATCTTAACAAATTCCAAGGCATTAATCGAGGTACCCTCCAAGATCCTTTTCTCCTCCATAGCCTTGTCAAATTTATTTTTATAAAATTTTAGACCATCCCTATTGAGACCTATAATAGAGGAAATGAGCTCCTCTATGATAGAGAGATTCTTACCTCTATAAATGACTTTCCTATTCTTCTAGTTATTTTCAAACTTGATCAAAATGTGTTTGGCATTCCCCTTGATGCTTTGAATGAAACTAGAGAATCCTCCCACATTTAAAGTCTTCTAAAGGTCTACATTCTCCCTCTAATTTGGGTCATAGATTAGCTCAACATGATAAGGAGATCCACCCATGATGATAACAATAGGATTTTGGGTTGAAGTCACATAAAGAGAAGCTAATAGATTACCCCCACACCACCTCTGCTTAGCTCAAATTGATAATAAATAAAATCCTAATGAAATTGAATGTGATCTAAAGAATGATTATCCTTCAAATGAGAGATCAAGTCATCTGTACTCTAGTTAAACTTAATCGATTTCCCCTTCTTTAATAATGATTACTTTAGTGTTATGAGGAATTTGATCATGAGCATACCAAAATTAAAGCTAATTATTAGACACCCCCATGTTAGCAAAAGAGTCTCCACATGGTTACCCTCTATATACATATCATAAATGTTATGAATTGAAAATATCCCATAAATGCAAATAGCCTCTTGAATAAAGTCTTTGACAGTCCAACTGGCTGGATGAGAACCCTTAAGATGACTAATAATATTCAAAGAATCCCCTTCCATGATAATATTTTTGATATCACAGTCTCTTTCCAACTTGATACCCCAGAGAGTAGCAAGTGCCTCAGCATAATGGTTGGATTGAATACCCATAGGACCCACATAGGCAATAATTAGATTGCCTAAGTTATCTCTAATGATCTCACCTCCTCTTGATACTCCTAGATTTCCTTTAGAGGTGCCATGAAATTTTAGTTTGTACCGATTTGTTAGAGGAGGGATCCATTGAATAATAGATCTATCAATAGAGGGAGTTTTGATTTGAAGATCTCCGATAATGATGTTCCAATAAGAGAGTAATGTTTCCTCATATTTAGGGAAAATATGCTTTTTAGGAGGCTTAAACTTAATAACATTTTATTTTGCATCAATAGAGATATCTTTGATAATTTTTTTTATATGAAATCTTACAATCCCTAAAAATGACTGCATTTCTTGCCTTTCAAATCCTCCAAAGTGTGTGAGGGAAGATAAGTATCCAAAATATTCTAAGAATGTTGTCTCTAAAAGAAGGATTTCATTACTCCCAAGCCTAAAAAATATCCTCTGGAAAGGACCAAGAAACACCAAATATCGATAAAATAAGGCCCCATAACTTGTTAACATAAGAATAATGTAAGAAAATATGATGAATGTTTTCAGCATCTTTTTTACATAAGCAACCCATGTTAGGCAAAATGAAACCTCTATCATTGGTGAGAATCCTTTTATTGATAACTAGCCACAAAAAATGATTAATATTGGGGGTGAGCTCCTTAAACTAAATCCTACTCCAGTTAAAATTAGTAGGAATCTCTTTAGACAAAATTTGATATCCAATCTTAACAAAATAGGAACTATCAAAGGAGTTAACCCAAATAAATTCATCCTTAGCATAAAGCTGGCTAATTTGAATAGTCTTAAAAATATATAGAAGAGAGGTCACCATATCTTTCAAGTTAAGCCTGTTTCAAGATGAAATAATATATAGGTCCTTCCATTACTGTAGCAAATGTAATCGCTCACTTTGACACCTGTATGGGAAGAGAAAAAAGTTTCTAGCTGAGATCAAGAGTTGCTCTGCTACAAATTATGAAAATTAACCCATCTATCTTCTCAGAAAAGAATATATTTTCCATCTCCAAGTTTCCATTTAGAGCCCTTCTCAATGCATCCCCTAATTTTGATGAGGTTTTTCCAGAAAATAGAACCATTCAAAAGATTATCCTCAAAAAGAAAGTTTTGAGAACATTATTGACCTAGATACTTGGCTATAATAATATTGGTCCAAGGTTGCTCATCCTTTATAAGTCTCCAACCCATTTTAGAGATAAGAGCCACATTCATGGTCCTGATGTTTTTAATTCTTAGGCCTCCCATTTTCTTTTAGGAACACACCTTATCCCAAGATATCAGATGAAATCTATTCTTAGACTCAGTACCTGTCCATAAAAAGTGTTTCTAAATCTTTTCAATTCTATCATACATAGTTGAAGGAATACAAAACATGAACATGATATGAATGGGAAGATTTTGTATAGTACTCTTAATAAAAAAACACTTACTTGCATTGGAAAGAACAACCCCTTTCCAACCAGCAATTTTATTCTAAAATCTATTAATAAGAGTATTCAAAACTATCATAAAAACTTTCTCCATACCTAAAGGAAGCCCCAAATAAGTATTGGGTAGATATTTAATGATACATCCAAGAACTTGAGCAATCTTTCTTTGCTGATTTGGAGGAGTGTTGAAAAAAAATAAAGAACTCTTCTCATAGTTAATTTGCTGACATGAAGCTTCTTCATACACTTTAAGGATAAGTCTCAACATTTTAGCTTCTAATGGTAGCTAATAGGAGAATAATTGTATCATCAGCAAATTACTGATGGGAAACAGTAAGATCTAAAGAGGTGGGCCTGAAGCCATTAATAATCCCCATAGAAGTGGCTCTTGATATGGAATGACTAAGACTGCCCACCCTAATAATAAATAAAAGGGGAGAGATGGGGTCCCCCTATCTGGTACCTATGCTACTTGAGAAGAATCCCACTAGAGAGCCATTAATGATGATAGAAAATTTGGGAGTAAAAATGCAAGAATTAATTATCTTTCTGAAATGTGAAGGAAAACCAAATTTCTCTAAGACTCTATCAAGAAACACCCAAGACACTCTGTCAAAGGCTTTATTCATGTCTAATTTGAATATCATACCCGCCTTTTAACTTTTTTCCATAGAGTGAATAGTCTCATGAACCACCACTACCCCATCTTGAATGAGTCTACCTTTGATGAAGCCTCCCTTTTGTTTGGAAATCAAGACCAACAAGAGGGGCTACAATCTTAAAGATAAGACCTTAGTAAAGATTTTGTATAGTAAATTGGTGAGACTAATGGGTCTAAAGTATTTAAAATCTTTGGCACCAATTTTCTTAAGAGTTAACACTATGAAAGTGTTTTTGATCTCCTTAAGAAGGTTACCCATTCTAAAAAATTCATTAGTGGCTTTTAGAAGATCAGTAGAACATATATCCCAAAAGTGATGATAAAATAAGGCTAAAAATCCATCAAGACCTGGTGATTTGTCTCTTTCCATGGAGAAAATAGCCTTTTATAATTCTTTAAGAGTATCAGGTTTAATAATGCTAAGAAAATCTTCTTCCAGGAGAAGATTATTAGGAATTGAATCCAACAATGAAATAGCAACCTCTTCAGCAAAAGGGGTGTTGTTATTCAACAATTCTTTGTAAAAAGATAAAACTTGTTTTTTAATAATATTTGGGTCTAAAGTGATAGATCTATCTCCCAAAGAGACCTTAGAGATTCTATTATGAGCTATATGGTGAAGGGTAGTCAAATGAAGAAATTTAGTATTCCAGCGACCTTCCTTAAGCCATAAGGCCCTAGATTTCTATCTCCAAAAGGATTCTTCATGAGTATAAATATTATGGAGATCAAAGAGAAGAGATTTTTCCAACTGGAAATCTTCAAAATTCATACTTGTGGCAGTTCCTTTTTGTTCCAAGGATACTAAGTCATCTTTAATCAGTTGTTTCTTTTTGAAGATGTCTCCAAAAAAATTCCTATGAGTTAATGTGCTCAAAATTAAGTTGATCTGAGTTTTTATTGATTATGAGTGATTATATATTTTCATACTTTAAAAATATCATACATTTTTTTAACTACACGTCACACACATGCATGTAGATAGGGAAACAAATTAATTTTATTTCCATATGATATTTTTATTTGATTGGAAAGATGAATGTATAGTATTTAGGAGTCACAAATTCATCATTTTAGTCTCAAAATAGGTAATGGGTAGTTTAATTTTCAATTATTTACATGGGCATAGTGCCTTTCTATGTTGAGAGATAAGTCTTTGAGGGCATCAAACAAATTATGCACCTAGAGAGATTCTATGCATGAGGCTCTCTTTATCCTGTGTTTCCATGCTTATATATGGGAAGCATGGAGGAATTTGTTTTCTTGTGCATGTTACTCATTCTTTATCATTATATACAATTTTTCAATAATTTTATGGCTTATATACTATCTATGTTGTAGAATTTTCATACTCAATACATTTTCCATTGTTATTTTTATCTGTGATACATGATTTCTATGACACATGATTTATATACATATTTTATATGATCCAATATATTATTATGGTTTTATTACCAAATTATTTTTTATAATTAAGGACTCTATGATATACAATTTTTATGGTTATCATCATGTTCATTATGCTTATGTGCTCCTTTTTTCCATGATCCTTACCATGCTCATTTTTCTTATGTGATTTCTATGTTTTGTGATCCTTATAAATTTTAGCATGCTTATGTGTCTATTATGTTTCCATGATTCTTCTCATGTTCACTATGCATATGTGATTTTTATGTTGCCATTATCCTTACTATTCATTGTGCTTATGTATTTTATATGTTTTTATTATTATTTTCATGTTCATTGTGCTTGTGTGCTTGTTATGTTGATGGGATCCTTATCATGTTTATTTATATTATGTGTTTATTATATTGAGATAATAGTTTTAATTTTATTTTTGCTAATGTAGTTACCATGTTATTGTGATCCTTATTGTGTTAATTTTCATTATGTGCTTCTTGTGTTGAAATATTCCTTATCATTTTAATTGTGATTATGTGTTTCTTATGTTTCCAAGATTATTATATTTTTCATTGTTCTATGTGCTTGCTATGTTTCTATGATCCCTATCATGTTACTATTGATTATTTGGTTAAAATTATTATGTGATTTTTATGTTGGTTATCATGTTCATAATGCTTATGTGATTACTATGTTTACATGATCCTTAACATGTTCATTTTAATTATGCACTTTATATGTTCTTATCATGTTAATGGTTTTGATGTCATTGCTTGTTGTAGGATCCACATCATGCTCATTGTGCTTATCTACTTGATGTGTATCCATGATATTTATCATGTTTATTGTGATTATATGCTTATTATTTTTCTTATCATATCTATTATGACTATGTTTATGTTATGTTTCCATGATCCTTATCATGCATATAGATTGGGGAAAAATATATTTCCTTATGCTTGCTATTCATTTTTATATATTTTAAAGCTAATGTAACAATGTTATGACATATTCAATGATGTAATAACTATTATCACTATATTTCATCATTCAACAACTCAAATTTTCTTATAGCTTATGCCCCCATAAGGTACAATCTCTTATATACATGTATATTTTTACACACTATGATATCTAATGATATGATATGTTTCCATGATGTATTTTTTTCTTTTGAGATGTCAACTTCATGGGTTTACCCCATATTGACCCTATAAATGCACATAATGAAAATATAAACACTATGTAAGACCAATGATGCATGAGTGAGACACACACAAATCTCTTATACACTTCTAATGTGTATCTTTAAGATCAAGCATGAAAAAAGATGTTTATGCAATAACGATGATGCACACTATGTGGATTAGATCAAATAAACATTTTATGAATAAACACAAATTTAATCATGGTGAATGAGATATTGGAATATGTAAATCATCCAAGCAAGGATAATGTAGATTATGTGAGACCAATCTAGGTTAGAAAATAATATGGTTTTACAGTAATGGAATATGTTATTTTTAAATAAAAGTGGATGGATAAAATAATGAATATTATGATTTACATGAAAAGTAGCGTGACAATTGGAAATTTAGATTTGAATCAACAATAACTAGCAAGGGTTGAAGGAGTCTAGGAAAAATATAAATATGGACCTCAACCTCTCATTTTGGGGAGGACAAATAGTTTACACATTTACAAATGTTGAGTAAAATCCATTGGAGAAGCTACAACTAAGATTTTAAGTATCTTAAAGAGTTGTATATTTTGAAGATCGACCTCTAATGGTGATCAATGTGTGATGATGTATTATATATTTTATAAATGAAATGATGTTGTATGTCATAATGAAAGATGGATTATTTAAGTGAATTATATATTTGTATAGGTTTTATATACTTATATGATGTTTGTGTTATATGATATGTCTGAATAAAGGTGATGCACTCTTTCATGTCTTTATGATTTTTTATCACAATGGGGTTCTCATTATTCCCTCACTACGCCTTAGGTGAGATTTTAAGTCTTAGAAGTGAGATAGATAGTGCCATGAATATTCCTTATCTATTGTGTAAGATATGGGTTATGTAAGGCCTTGGGAAAGGTGCTTAAAAATCATAACATTTTGCTTATGTTGTCAAGGGCATGTTTTGACAAAGTAAAAATATTAAAGTTATTGATGGAAAGTTACACCATGTTCATGCTTTTAGAGGAACAATTTTAATAAATTTCACTTGAATTTACAAAGGGAGTTTTAGGAAGTAAGAGTTTATCACCAAAGTGTATTTATATTGAGATGTATGAAATCTTATTTATGGAGTTTCTAGAGCACATCCATGCTTGGTTAGTGGCTTATATGGTTAGTTGAAGTCAATTTTTTTTGGAGGAAGTATGTGTGGTGCAATGATTAGTTAGAGGATTTGAATAATCTATATGAATAAAGGATAATATATGTTAATGTTTGATGGAGAAATGCTTTCAACAATTATCTATTAGTTTTTTTAGATTTTACTAATTTATGTCTAGAATAAGGCTAATTTTAGTTCCTACAAGACCCTAGAGGCTCATTTATTTCACAAATCCCTAGATGGATTAAGATGTTCATTATAAAATGGGGAATTATAATCATGATAATTAGTATCTAAAATAATCAACATGGGATAGGAAAAATTCAAGGTTTGAGTAATATTTTTTAAGATTTTATGTGAAAATAAGAAATTACAAGTGAGATATGGATTCTCTATTTAAAGGGATGAGAGAATGCGAAGATAGAGTGACAATATAGAAAAGGTGACATCTACTAAGGATCCTAGGAAAAAGGGAGGTAAAGTTAGATGTATGCCATTGGAACCCATAAGATGTAGGGAAGGCATGTGATTTATTCACATAAGGGAGTGATAACCCTCCTATAAAATTTGTGATCAATGCATGGAAGACTCTATGAATGAGGAAGATTCATGGTAAGAAGATGGATGTATATCACAATATGATATGTAAGATGATGTGGAACTCATTATTGGTGGGAAGATTTAGAATTAAAATGTCTAAGAGTTAAAACCCACATATGTTTATATTTAGATGAAGAAATTGAACCAAACATGTTTGAATTTAAGAGGTTATATTTTGAGAATAATGAATATGTAATTTTGGAGAAAATAGTGTTCAAAGGTTCTATCAAAAATTTGAGTGTGGATAGTGTGCAACCAAGAATGAGTATGAGTGTTGCAGTGTCAACATGGGGGGTTAGCTTTCAAGTTCAATTGGTTAGAGGAATCATTATAATAGTGAAACCCATAGTTGTTAGTCAAGGAGGTACCATACATGGAAGTGTATGGCTACGAAAAATTACTAGAAGAGGGGGTACTGGTGGAGATGGAGGAAGTGGTGCTTCCAAAAGTGGAACGTAGTAATAAAAACATCAAAAAAACAAAAAAAATAGTTAATTCAACAATTTATTATGAGATGGTGATGAAAATTTTAGAGTATAATTTAATCAAGGATACAAAATATCACATCCATAATGTGAAATTGCCTATCAGGATAAGGGATTAATTTTGGCCCTATAGAACTCATCGGATTGGACATCAGATGGATGACCTGACATTGAGGTGAGTTAGTTTAAATATAGGTGGGCTGGAGTATATATATATGGGGGGAAAACCCTAAGAATAAGTCTAGTTAGTTCGATAATATTGAAATATCATACATACACTTGGTATTGAAATTTTGATCCCAATAAAACTATGATTGATTTCAATCAATTGAAAGTTGCCTTTCAGTATGAATTCTACATTTTGAAATTTGAATAATATGGCATATCTTATTTGAAAAATATTAACCAAGATGCTACTGATAGTGAACACACCTATGATGCACATTTTAAGACATTATTGTCAAAGTTATATTATGATATCCATCCATTAATACATGCTTAATGGTTTTTAGGAAGATTGCTTCCAAAATTTAGAAGGAAAACTACATGGAATAATTTCAATGATGCACCAAAAGCATTGAATGTTGAATTTAGTATCAAAGTAGCTATAAATTTTTACATTAACATAATCCTAATTTTATAGGCATGAATTTCAAAGGTGGCAATCGAGTTACAATTTTCTTTTACTAATAGTTTGTAGGAAATGCCCAAGGCTTTGTGGTACAATGATTATGAATTAGATGGGCACACAAGATAGAATTGTATTAGGAATATAGTACAAGTGGTGACATTATCTTATGAGGTTTTTAAGGGTGATCATGACATGCATAATTATTTACTATTTTAGTGTACTAAAAAATCAATGTCACATGTTGCTACAACATATATGATACATAGACACATGACACATATAATTTTAGGGTAATTGATGATATTAAATAAGTGAGGGAGGTGGGACTATGCTAAGCTAGCACTACACTAGGGTGGCTACCAAAATCAAGGTAACTTTAACTATTCAAATAAACCACATGGGTTTTATAAATGGTAATGAAGTCAAAAAATGTGATTCAATGGAAAGGGATAGGAGCCTAAATTAATTATCTAACTTTATGGATTGCATGGACTTAAGTTTGGACTCTAAAAAAACCACTATTAAAAGTTGTAAATTCAAATATATATAATATTCTAACCATAACTAAAGTGATATGCTAAAAGGAATTGTAATTTGTAAATGACAAGCATGTTATTTACAAAGGAAGAAACATCATTTATAAAAAAAAGTGCAATTCTAATAATGAAATGATGTTTCAAAGATAAATTATGTTATTTATAAATTGTGTGTTGATTCAAAATGGATTTATAATTTATAAGTGAAACTAGCTTATCATATAAATCTAACCCTAACAAAAAATATTAAAGCTTACGAATAAATGTATTCACCTTGGATAGCAAGGTGCCCTCACATCACTATTCATAATAATGCCAATAAATATTTATAATCAATTATCCAAGATTTTCTAGTCAAGGAGGAGATGGATAAGGGTTTGCAATATGGAATTAGGTGTACATGAAACTCCTCAATGAGATCCTTCTCAAATCCAACATAATTATCAAACCAAAGAGAGAATGGTCAATAAACTAGGGAATAATTGAGATTTTCAATCAAGTGATTGGCAATGAAGAGTGCACAAATTTAATGCAATGGTTTAAATATTTATATTATGAAACTATAATAATGGTGTGAGAAAATGATAGACTGAGAATTAATGTGTGTGAAAATGATCAAGTATAATGGATGTAGGCTAAATGGTCAAGTATATAGGACTTAATATGGATGAAAACTAGCCAAAAGAGTTGTTTATGATTGTTTAAAATTTTTGAAGGCTTCTAAGGACATAAAATACTAAGTTTTGGCTAGGTCATGCATTATGAGAATATAAACAACTAGGACACAAGATTCAATATAGAATTCATGTCCTAGTTTCAAAAGGGTATATAGGATGCTAAATAGGTAGGTTTCTCTCTCAAATGGTCATTATTAGATGCACTTTTTATCGATAAGTCAAGTGGATGGTATAGAGAGATAAATTTAATTATAAAGAGGAATATGGTTAAATGAGCATTAAAATAACAAAAATAAAGGTGGAGGTCATGGCCAAAACCAAGGAGAGTTTATAATTTGTGCATCAGGTCATCTAGGTGTAAGGAAGGTGGTAGAGGAGGAAGATATGCTCTATTGAGTTGTTTCAAATATGGATAATGCTAGTATTATAGGGACTATAAAAATTTCCTAAAACCAAACATTTTCAAGGTGATCATAAAATGTAAGATTTTTTTGAATTATGCTAGAAGATTTTGTAGAAGGATCAAGCATAGAAAGTTGTGGGGATTATTATTATGGAGGTCAAGAAAATATCTGAGCATAATATAATAATAAACTAAGGGATAATGGAGGTCCTAGGGTAAACATAATGACTATAAGTAGGATGGACATAAAGGGCACAAGATCATCCAACCCTTAACCATAAATAGAGATGGTATAGTGCAGGATGGAGGTTTAAAATAATACTATCTAAATGCACATGCACAAAATACCATTATGATGAAAGTACAAGAAATTATCAAAATTTTGTAAGGTGAATTGAAAATTATGTGTGAAATGAGGGAAAATGTCAAGGAAAACATGAGAATGTGACCTCGTTGGGAAGTAGGGGACATCATAAAACTTATTTCTTTACTAAATACAAAAGGGGGAATACCTTTGTTAAAATCATGGATTTAAAAAAGTGTGGGGGATGAACCAAAAATAGTTCATGAAATACCATGAGAAATGTGCTTAATGAGGACCACAACGTATGATAAAAAAAATTATCATTGATGCCAAGATCAATGATTGGGAGATGAACAATATAGTGATTGATATGCATGTTTATTTAAACATATTTACCAAAGAGGCATGGAAGATGATGGAAAAGTCATCATTTTGACCTTAAAGCAATATGGTGTTTACGACCCAAAAAAAAAGTCAATATCTATTAGGGTCTTATATAACACAAACTTAGAAATTATGGAAGTGTCATTTTCAATAAATTTTTTGGAGATAGATATGTTTGATAAAGATAATTATCCTATGATATTAGTAATACCATGATGATATGATAATCAAGCTAGAATGTGATTCAAGAAAAATATGAGTTTTGAGAATGGGGAACAAAAGGTTGTCAATCCCTTAGAAAATGAACATGTTGCAATGTATGTGGCAAGGGTGGATTCAAATGAAGAAGATAAAAATTTATTCAATATCAAATTGTAAAAAATGAAGTAAGGGAGTCTATGAAAGATGACGGTTTGAGTTGGACTAGTGAATAATGGATATCTAATACTACAGGCCAAGCATGTGACCATAAAAGACACATGTAAGGTCATGGGGAAGAAAGGAACAAAAGTGGATAGTGAAGGTTCATCTTCTATGAAAATTGGTTTCATAAGATGCCACACAATGATGAAATATGAAAGACAAAACCAAATATGGTGAAAAGGTAGTTTCCATACATAACCAAATAACTAGTTGATAAAATAATGAATTAATCAGGAAATCGTAAGAACATAAGGCTAGAAAGGTAGTAGTTGGTGTATGGAAAGAAGAAACAAAAAAAATCATGCATAAGTAGTTGCTTAAAAAAAATGCTCCAAATAAGAGATGAAGGTACATGTAAAGTTTATAAACTAATAAAATAACTACATAATAAAGATGCACAGTTATAAAAAGTAACAAGAACTATTATACCAAGAATATTGTTGAACAGCAATGTTAGGTCCATTAAAGAGAGAAATAAATAACCTCGCTAAGGAGGTAGAAGTGCACACAAACTATGAGGAAAATGAAACAAGTTAAAAATATCACCACATTAAATTTAAATTGATAATCACATGAAAGGTAAAGGTAAAACATCTATGGCACCCCAAAATAACTATTTTAAACAAATATTTTATGAATAAGCTTCAATTTTTTTATATATGATGCAAATGGGAGGCCATAAATAAGGCATTTCTACCAAGATAAAATTATAACACAAAAATACTTATTTATTTATAGTTTGATTTTTTTTAATGTGTTATTTCCTTTTTGTTAATAAGTGCAAGAAATCCTATTAATAAAGTTAGGTAAGTTGAGTGAGTATTCTCTCAAGGTTATTATTCAAGATGTTTAATTATGTTTGAGAGGGGTTATTTTTCCAAGTGTGTAATAAGGGAGATAAAGTTCTAGTTGTATATCATGGAGTATAAAGCATATATGATTCATGTGGAGTGAATGTAAACTTGTAAACTAAATAAATGATATTTATGAAAATGACATGATAAGATGGTGTGTGAATGGAAAACATGTGCAAGAGGACTTAGTGTATAATTTGTTGAGGGGATGTGAAAATTAATGATAAATTGTTAATATTATGTCTATGAGTTTACAAATTTGAAGGATAGATCCTTCTTGAGTTTAGATCTTTTATTAATATGATTGGAGTGTGTCATGTGGTGCCATTTTTTACATAAAACAAGTAATGGGGCATGTATAATTGTGCACACAATTTTTTTTGGAGAATGGTGTGTGATTATCGAAGCATGTTCCTAGTTTTTTATATGTTTATTTTGATTTATAAATGAAATGCAATAAACACTAAACAATTGAAATATTGATTTATATTACAAAATATATATAACCTAAATGTCAAACACAAAATTTGAAATGAGCTATAAATAGTAACTTTAAATAAAATATGCAAGCATTGCTTGGATCTAAATTATGTTGATTGTGCAAGTAGATATCTAATGTAAAACTAGCTATAAATATCTATGAATTGTGTCACATCCAAAAACAAGGTTTTATGGTGTATTAGGACAAGGGTGCACTAGGGTGGATAGGGGCACATTGTGGCCTTGTCTATTGACTACAACTACATCCTATTTGTTTGTGTCATTTATTTTTCTATTTGAGTGCATGTGGTTGTCTGAAAGGGTCTATTGATAACATATGGGAAATGATTTATCACATTAAATACTTACAATAGAAAAACCCTAGTTCCTTCACATAAACTAAATATAATATCAAATTCAAATGGATGAATCAAGCAAGGGGAATAATCGATCTATCCTTAGAAAACCCTATGTAATTTGAATGTTTCCTATATAACAAAAAAGGGACTAAGGTCAATGTCATTCTCCTTGCTAAAATGAGTGTGTGAATCTTGATATTTACTATATAGATTCAAATATAAAACTAAATATAATGATTGAAAATGAATTCACTTGATCTACAATAAAATGACTTCAGATTTGGGCTATGACTATTAGAATAAATTGGAATTGGAATTGGAAATGTTGGTACCCTTTTACTCAATGTGTAGTAGAATTGCCAAGTGATTGATAGATATGTATGAATAACCTCGATGTGATTATATAGAAGAATATTTGGAATATTTTCTTTAACTAACATTACTATAAGCATGAGAGGGAAAAGATGAAATGTCTCGAATTTGAAAATTTACCACTGGATCATGGTGGGCAAGGCCACACTAGTGGACAAGGCTGGGTTGTGGCCATATCTATCTAATGCAATTTTGTTCAATAAGGACAAATAATATTTGGAATTGGTTGACAAGAAATTGTAAGCATAATAGGGATGCTTTAATGGTGTTTCCATTAAATTTTAAGATAATAAGTAGAATAGTGAAGTCTTTCATAAATGTCACAAGTTAACAAAATGTAAAATAGACCAAGTAAGGTTAACTATGTCAATATTAAACATTGTTGAGCACTTAATGATTAAATTTAAGTGTTTATAATAGGCTTGAATGTACCAAGAAAGTTTTCACAAATGAAATGATGCACATGACCCAATAATACATAGAGAAGAAATGTAAGAAGATGTTGATAGTATTCCTTTGTTATATTCTGACACATAAGAGACAACTAGATGGGGTAGATAAAGTCATTAAATGCATGTGGGGTCAAAATAAGGTAACCATTTATTAGAAACAATCATTTTTATTTAATTTTGAAGAGATAAAGTGGGAGAAGAAGATTTAGGTGAGAGAAACCATAAGAATGTAAGAATAACTAGGGCATCATGAAATTTTAGAGGAGATTGTAGAGATTTGGTGCATTTCAATGATAGGAAACATCATCATGGGTTATAAACTATACAACCGAGTGGAGGTGTATAGATTAGTGAGAAAATATTTGGATGCATTGGTTAAGGGATTGACTATAATATTGACCATTCCATAGGGATATAAAGGAACTAGCATGAGGATATAAAATTTAAAGGATAATAAATATAGATAAGGTGAATTTACAACATGAAGAGTTGTTTATGGAGTCTAGCTTAGAGAGTGATGTAGAGTTATTGTAGAGGGAAGTGTATATACTTGAGAGACCAATATTATAAATGAAGAGGAAGACTATAATAATCTTCTATTTGTAACATCACTAATGTCCTTTATATAAGTGGTACTATAAAGCAAAACTCTTATGACCTATTTAGGAATCTAAGTGATTGAGGACATTAACCATAAGAAGGAAGAATATCACACTCTATTTGACAAATAGTTGAGTGTTCCATGGGGTATAAACAATGTAAGGGAGTAATTGAAACCCACATGTATAATAGAGATCAATGAGCTACCATACTTTATAAAACCAAAGTAATTGGTTAAATATTTGTTGATTCACACACATGAGGGTAAAATTAAAATTATGGGATGAAGATTGAAGAGCTCGGTTGTGTAGATTAGTAGGATTACCACCCTAAATAATGAAGCAGAGTAATTGTTTAGGTTGATGACTAAGATTTTTGAAATCAACATAGTAGCTAATGTATCAGGGATAAAGAAGAGGAACACAACTATGGGAGTGGATAATTTTCCAACAAATTCAATGATAGTCATTGCACAAATTATTAGCTTTAGACTATTTTCTATAGGACAATGGAGCATAGTTTCCAAATAAGTTACATATTTGGCATATGAGATATTTAAAAATAGATCAATGTTAAATTATGCAAAGTACATTGCATAGGCGGTTGTGATGGTGTGTGAGGGCATACAACTAAGGGGAGATGAGTTCAAATTAGGGATGATTATGATTTTGTTTATTATTTAATAAATTGGGGTTCCAAAATGTGAATTTGGGTTTCAATTACTTTTTATAATAATTTTGCATGTGAATAAATATTCAACACATACTTGTAACCATTATATGATAGATTCCTATAAGATGAAGATGAAATTATAGTATGAACATGTGCATAAGGCATAAAATGATGTGTTTAGGATACCACAAAAGATTATAGAACAATATCATAGTTTCATTGGATTTTTTGTGATGGAACCTAAATCCTTGGTGAAATATATGGAAGAAGATGAAATTTATAAGAGTTGGGACAAACTGCTATATGTAGTAAAAACACAATATTTGGAACACACATTGAATAGGATGAAGGATTTTACAAGGGAAAATGTGAATGTTGTGGTGGTTAATACACTAGGGAATAAGTTGAGATAGGACATACAAGTTACAAGTTTATAAATTTTGAGTTAAAGAGCAATTGGATAAGTCACAATTATGATTTTAAGTATCTTCAAGAGTTTTTTAATGTAAAGGTCTGCCTCTAATGGTGATCAATGTATGATGATGTATTTTATGATTTTTATTAAAAAAAAGGATGTGATAAATGATAATTAGAGATGGATTATTTGAGTGAATATTATATCTTTCATTCTATATTTAATTAACTCAAATAATCCATCTTTTATTATCATATACAACATCATTTCCTCTACAAAGCATATAATACTTATTCATGCATTGATATCCATTAGAGGTTGACCTTCACATTATAAAACTCTTCAAGATACTTCAAAACTTAGATATGACTTCCCTGATTGATTTGAATTAACATCTAAAAATATGTAACCTATATTTCCTCTACAATATTAGAGGTTTAGATCCTTATTCATAGTTTTTTGGAGTGTTATGACCCCTATCATCTATTGGTGATTTAGCTCTACTTTAATAATTTTCATACCACCTATGATATGCATCAAAACATTAATCTTTTACTCCTTCCACCTATCTTTCACAATAGTATTTTTCATTTCTCTAAAATCATATTTTGTATATACCATATAAATCCCATGTAATCTACATGATCTTTACTTAGATGTTTCTATTTATCAACTTCTTCTTCACTATTTTTCCATCTATTTTTCTTACCCTCATATGTTTCTTCATCAAATGTGTGTTTTTTATAACCCACAAAATGGACATTATATTTCTCATGAAAAATCCTTATTTATCCACACTTGATCATGAAGATGGACATTTACAAGTATCTAAGAGATTCATATGTGTCTCACTCACACACCATTAATATTTGATACTCTTTATATTTTTCTTGTGTGCATTTCTAGGGTCAACATAAAAATACCAAAGGTGTGTTTATATACTACTAATTATATTTATAGGGTCATGTTGACTTTAATAGTGTGATAGACCCAAGGGAGTTTTGTTGCATATCGGGGAAAAAGTGGCGTGTGTGTTACCATATTTAATATTATGAAATTAGAAGCTAGTTCCTTATAAATATAGGATTTTAGCTTTAATTTAAATTTTTCTTAGTTTTCAAGTTTACTTTTGGACATGGAGGACCATTGCCTGAATACACACATGATTACAACTCTAGTCCATGTTTATATCTCTTTTGAGGGTATGATAGACCCATGGGAATTTTGATGAGTACCATCACATAAAGGGGGTATCTTATTGAAAAATATTGTTATATTCAACATTTATTATTTTCAAACTTACTTATGTTTGTGTAGGAAAGGTAAGTGTGGCTTTTTAGGTTTTGAGATTAAGTGATTTAGGAGCATCCAATTTCACGTGCAATCTTTCATCAACCAAAAATATATTAGTTTAGGAAGATTATCTAGGTGATTTTTTTCTAGTGTCTTATTATGAATATGTCTTTATTTGAAAGTTTTGTTGTTTTGTGTGACCTTTAAGTGTGTGCCTATTTTTTTAGTTTTGTGCAACCTACGAGTGTGCATATATTTATTGTAATGTACCATGCATTATTTTTTGCACATAGTTGTAAAAAAAAATTGTCTAGATAACCTTGCAAAGATTTATGCATATATTAATGCTGATATTTTATGTAAACACAGTCTTGTGGTGATATATGAAGCATTTTTCATAATTCTGAGACATAATCTAGAACATTAGAGCTTTCATTATTTTTTTCATAAGCAATAAGGTTGATGAGGATTATTGGAGGAATTGGTTTTTCATTATGCAAGTAGTGTAGTGATTTTTGTGTCCTTTAGAGAGTTTGGGTTTATGTGTATTAAGGTCCTTGATAGATATGAAGATCATGGCACAAAGGTTTTTGGCACATTTGTCATCTATGAAGTCTTGTGAATTATATTGTGCATATTCGATCAGGTGCATATATTCTTGCAATGTGTTTGAGAACTATCCATTTCATTTGATTCATTGGATCATAATAAGTTGTTGAATGTTCATTTAATATTTCATGTGGTGTAGTAGGTCATGATGCATTAAATTATAACATGCTAAGGTGCCTTAGATTTTTATTCAACATTTAATATTTTTGACACACTAAGGTGTGTTAAATTATGTTAGTGGGGTGTTGAGAATTATGTTAAGTAGATGGTTCTTACACTTTTATAAGCATGCTCCCACACTTGGTCCAACTAGTTAGTGAGCTTGAGAATACTTCTAAGAAATTATTTTGAGATAGGATATACTTGCAAAGACCGTGAACTAGAAAGCATAAAACTATGGATCTAACATTGTAACACATTTCATTTTGATTTTTTTGATTTTTTCACTAATGTTCCTATTATAATTCTTATAGTTTAAATACAATAAAGGTTTGAGTTTTTATTAAATTTTATCAAATATTCCACTGTGTTTTTGAGGGTTACATGGTCTAAGGCATATCTTAATTGATACCCATAACCATGGTTACATAATTTGGCATTAGAGCAAGCTTTTAGTCCTTGTTGGTTATTATTACTTTCTACATTTGTGAATGTGGGTAGAAAGTAGCTACAAACATTTTATAGCAATATTATTGAGTAGAAGCTGTAGAGAAAGAAATCAAGATCTTCAGAGTAGTTATATTTATAATGAAATGACACACAAAGGAGGCTTAGGTGGAATACTTCTAGGAGTAGTTGGAGCACCAAAACTTGTATAATTAACAAGATTGATGAAAAATCTATAACCTGAGTAGAGGCTATAGAGATGGTAGTATGCCAAGGTGTTTTAGTGGTGGATGATGAAAGTGATACTAAAGCGATAGAAGAAGCACTTGATGACTAGCACATATAAAAAGTGGTTAATGAACCTAAGCATAAATTATTTCAAGTTGTTAAGATATTGAATAGTAAACCAAAGTTAGACCCCAGAAGTTATTTTGGAAGTTTGAGTCTTAAAGAGCTTAATTATTAGATCACTGAGTTGAAAAAATACTTTGAGTATGAAATTATGGAAGATCCAAAGTAAGTTAAATATTTATGGAAAAAATTTGAAAGGTCACATGTCCTTATGGTGGGATCATTTTCAAATTAAAATATTTCACAAAGGCAAGGATAAGATTAAGACTTAGAATAAATTCATGATGAAGCAAAGGTTAATTTCATCCATGTGGATTTTAACATTAGCTTGTTCAAGAAGCTTAAAAATTTGTGATATATGAAAATGAGTGTGAAACATTACATTGAGGAGTATTATATAATTACCATTAGGATGGTTCATGATGAAGATAATGTTGAGAATATTTCAAGGTATGTAAATGGATTACACATGGAAATTAAAGATGAATATGGTATGATCATAGTGTGATCTATTGAAGAAGCTTATAATTGTGTGTTGAATGTAGATAATAAATTTTCATGCAAATAGAAAGGACAACATGATGAAAAATTAAGACTCGTGTTTGGACATGGAAAAGGAGGTGGAAGAGGAAGAGGTTATTTTGTGATAGCACAATAATGTGAGGCAAGTAATTCATAGTGTAATTATGTTAATTATAAAATAGGTAGAGGAAATTTCAAAGATATAAGATCATATGGATGAGGTAGAGTTCATGGATTACTTGGTATATGTTTTTGATGTGGTGTAACTAGCCAAAAAACATTTGAGTATCCACCTATGCATAATGATGGTGGTAAGAGAATTTTTATGAGTGTGCATATTTTAAAGGCAGATGAAGAAAGTGTTGCATCTATACATAACATTGATAAACCAAAAATTGGAGGATAATATCTCTTGATAAAGAGGGTATTTTTGAAGCTTGCAAAAGAGGAGAATAGTGGTGCATAGTGAAATAATTTGTTTAGAACCATTTTTAAATTAGGAGGTAAGCATTGCAAATTTATTGTTAATAGTGGCATCACAAATAAAATAATTTCACATAATTGGTAGATAAACTTGGTCTAAAAATAAATATGAATCCATATAAGGTTTTATGGTTATTAAAGGGATGTCATGTTATATTGAATGAACATTTTATGGTAATTTTTCAAATTGGTATATAAAAGGATGGGTATTTAAATCACATAATGCCTATGGATGTTTGTCAAAAAAATTAGGGAAGGTCATGATAGCTTGATTATAGGGTGTAGCATGGTGGCTATGTAAATATATACACATTATGGAAGGATGTACATACACTAAATCCATTAAAGGATAAGTGTAAAGAAGTAGATAAAAGTCCAAAAGTTTTGATGATTTTAAGAAAATAGTTTATCAAATAGGTGAAGGAGATCACATGTTAGGCTCTAGTCTCAAAGATGGTTCAAGGAGTGAGCACAGGAATAAATACATAAGAAATACTTCCATGTAAATTAAATGAAATACTAAGTTAGTTTGAATATATTGTGACTAATTACTTATTAGATGGGTTGCTACCCATGGTAATTATTTTTCACCACATGGATCTTATTCTAAGTTTGAGTTTACCAAAATAAAGTGACACATAGATTGAATTCAAAAGAGAATGTATAGGTGTAAATACAAGTTAAATATATATTAGATAAAGGTTTGATCACAAAGTTTGAGCATGTTATATACAAACAATATTATTGCTTAAGAATAATGGAGAATTGAGAATGTGCATTGATTATAGATCTATGAACAAGATAGACATAAAGTGTATGTGTAAATTTCCATGCATGGATGATTTGATGGATTTCTTGAGTGGAGTGAGATAATTCATAAATATTTACTAGAAGAGTGGATATCACTAGATTCATATAAGGGAAGTTGATTAATTGAAAATAACATTTAAGACATAAGAAGGGTTATATGAGTGAATGGTTATGTCATTTGGGTTAGATAATGCACCAAGTACATTCATGATATTTATGAATGAAGTTATTAAAACATTTTTGGGTATGTTTTTCATTATGTATCTTGATGACATATTAATTTTCAATAGAAAAGAGGAAAGAACACTTACAAATTTTGTGTAAAGTGCTAGACAAGTTGTGAGATGAACATTTTATCATAAATTTGAAGAAATGTAGTTTCATGTAAAAAGAGTTAGTATACTTTGGATTATTTATTTCTAAATAAGGTTTGAATATGAATATAGTATAGGTACGATCTATATTATATTAGTCATCACTGTAAGGTAGATTTTAGGAATGTAGTTTTCATGGATTAACGAGTTTTTATAATAATTTCATCAGTAATTTTAGTGGGACATGCATAACAATCAATTATGTGATGCACAAAGATAAAAATAATTTTATATTGAAAGTGGAATCAAAATAGAGTTTCCAATATTTGAGGAAGAAAATAAATGAGTAGCTAGTGTTGGCATTACCATATTTTAATAAGATACTTCGAGTAGATTGTGATGTGAGTGACACATCAATAGGAGTAGTGATAAGTCAAAAATTAAGACCTGCCACATATTTTATCAAATATTTAAATGATGTGAAGAAGAAAAATTTAGTGTATGATGAATATTTTTATACTATTAATCAAGAGCGAAGGAAGTGGAAACATTATTTGTTGCCTACCAAATTTGCATGATAGATAGATCATCAAGCACTGTAATTCATTAATAGTCAAGGTAAATATAAATAGAGACATATGAGGTGAGTTGAATTCCTAAATATTTATTAATTCTTGTTGAAACACAGAAGTGGAAGATAAAACAAAGTGGCATATGTGTTGTGCAAAAGAGTTTTTTCCTTGAATGATTTAAGATTAGAAGTCATAGGATTTGATCTTATGAATAAATAATATGAAAAGGATGAAGATTTTTTAGGAAGCATGGAAAACATGTGCAAAAATAATGGGTGAAGATAGGACACTATGGTTAAATTATTTTGTTCAAGATGAATTATTGTTATGAGAAGCGTAGTTGTGTATACTGAGAGGTTCAATGCATGATCATTTGATTAAGGAAAATCATAGTGTAATTTTATAAGGTCATTTTGGTTATGAAAAAACATTAGCACAAGTAGGAGAGAACTATTTTTGGGTTGTGAATGAGTGTGGATGTGCACAAGTATGTTAATGAATGTATACTTTTCCAACTACCTAAAAGGAGAAGTCAGAATGCAGTGTTATATAAACCATTGCCTATTCTAAGAAGACCATGGGGGGATATAAGTATGGTTTTTTAGGTTTGATTTAAAATTATCCTACATGACTTGTGCACCTCCAAACAAATTTCATTCACCATTCCCTCAAATTTACATGATATTTATGAGCTAATCCATTATAAGTTTCTATCGATAACTTATGGCAACCTCTCAGTTTTTTTTAAATCAATTAAACATCATACTCAAACATATCCATATCATCACATTTGCATTCATAACTCCCAAATAATAACATCATGCTCATGTAGTAACATTGATGCTACTATCATGAGGTTGACATTATCATCCTTTGCCTAATAATGACTATTTTTAAAAATCAAATCATTACCATAGATCTACCCATTCACCTAACATGTTGATGGTGTGGTAAATTACCCAATTGAGTACATATAAATAAAAATCAAGGTAAATCCTATTGATCATATTTTACTATCATGCATTCTTAATTATTATTCATTTAAAAATACTATTAAATTTTGAATAAATCTATCATATTTTCCCAAACTACATATCAATCATTATGAGTAATTATTATCCAAGTTTGAAGTGCACCAAGTTACGTCAAGATTCAACATTGTCAAGATCAAATCCATATTTATAGGTGCATTCATTTAATGAAATAAAATAATTTTATAATCATACTAAGGAGAAGAACTATGTGTGTTTTGACTTTCATTTTTGGATTATTGGATACATAAGAAACAATCAATCATCAAGGAGGTGATTCAATTCACCTCAACCTAATTACATTTCCTTAGTTTGTATAGGATTTTATCCTTCACAAGTATAAATAAATTTTAATGATAAGGAAGTTGATTTCTCAAGTTGCACACACATTCAAGCATTAAATATCAAACATACAAAGACATATTAGGTAGGTATATCTCACTATACAATCATAGAGAGCCAAAGCTACACATGATAGTAATGTCATCTCCAGTCACTATTATTGATGTTTTTATTTAGCCTTGACATTAGTGACCCTGCATGCACAAAGACACAATTACAGATATGGATGAATTAGAAGCCCTATTCTAGTACATTCCCACTATTAGTAATGAGTCATAGTCATATAGTAAACTAATGAATCTAAGTATCTTAATCTTTTTTTTTATTCCCATACATAACAAATCTAATTATCAAGTCAATACTAGTATTGTACACTTGGATTTATGCATAATTTCCATACAATATAATATAAATTATTTATCCTAGTATATCCCATTATGATTCACATTAATCTATAAAAAGTGTAAACATATTGGTGAGCATGTATACTTTATATAATAATGTAAACCCTAGACTTGATTAAGATTTCCTCATTTTGTCACTAGGGTTTCCACCCTAAACAACCTAATATTTATATGTTTTCTTGCTTAGCAGGATTACACTTTGCTAGTGTTTTGAGTGTTCCACTAAAGTTAATATTTAAAATGAATAATCAAACTAAAATCCCAAATAGTCCTCATCCCCTATATTTCCTACTATATATCCATGTCATGCCTTATGTTTATTATAATGCATGGACAAATAATAAAATTTGTGTGATTAATGATGTTAATTATGTATGAAGATTAATATTGTGAGATTAATGATTATGATTATGAATTGAGGAAGTTTGGTAAAATATTGGTGAATATAGTGAAGAATGGAATAAACAAGATAATTTTGAAATGGAAGAACCTAATTCACCTATTTTTTCAATTGTATTTTTCTAATCACGTATTATAAAAAGAGGAAATTTACAATGAATTAGGCCACACTCTTTTATATTATTACACATAATAAAGAGAATATAATAACACCATGAATAGATGATATACATTTGGATGCCCATAATGTTTTTCCTTATAATAATATCTTCAATACAATGATGCTTACAGTAATATAGAAAGTATGAATATTTATTTTTGTAAAGAATATCCATTCAATACATAGTTTTCCTTAATGATTTTCCAAAGTAGTTCATATCATTAAAAATTTATAAAATTCAAGGGCATAGGTCATACATACAAAATAATGTTAGTAATACAAAAGAGTGTGATATTCGTATCCCTTCTCTATAAATGACAAATGATACAAAATAATGTGATGTTTCGCCCTTATGCTCTTTTGATATGAAATGTATTAATCCTTTGAAAAGTGAAAATATTTCCTTGAATGTAGCTACTATTGAAATAGAATGTGGTTTAATTTCCACTACTAATTTAAAAACAAAATGTGATGAGAATGACAGGCTAGATAATGATTCTAAATTAGGCATTGATGTTAACTTAGAATGCAATCCTAATAAGTATATAGATATTTGTGATGAATCTTTTTGACCTATTTTTAGAGTAAATAGTAGATTAAATCCCAAGACCAATTCTAACACCATTACTAATATTCAAATTTCCTCTATGATGCATGTCATAGAGGATCTTAAAAAACAAGTGCTTGACCACGTTATCCAAAGTAGATCATATAATTAAAGTATGAATGATAATGTCATTATCATCCAACCTATTACACAATTTGTATTTGAGTCTAAATACCATCAAAAATTTAGTATGGCTAATTTCACATTATTTTATGGTAATGGAGATCCTCATGTTCTTTTAACCAAGTACATGGTTTCTTTTGGTAGATATAGCAATGGTGGATAAGTCATATTAAAATAGTTTTATATAAACCTAGAAGGAGATTCAATATATTGGTTTTATATCCTCCTTAGTGGCTCTTTACTTTCTTTCAAGAAGATAGAGGAAATTTTCTTATATGATTTTAACAAATATAAAGTGCCCAAATTACCATTGGAATGTCTCCAAAATTTAAAGCTAGGTAATGATGAGTTTATTGTAGCTTATATTTTAGGATTTAAAAACACCTTGCATTATTCAATGTATCATTTTTCAGATTTAGAAAAATAATTTATCTTTAGTAGGGATCTTATTTCTACACTAAAATAAATAGTGATGCATAATCTCTATGCTTCTTTTAAAAATTTATACATAATTTTTTAAATTATGCATGTGACCTTAATTTAGAATCATATAAGCTTACTAATTATAGTGACTCAAGACCCTCCTCACATAATAAGGAAGCCACTCATAATGCATTAAAATATGATGTCATTTCCATATACACCTGAGAGTTTCACCTTTATGATTTTACTGATGCTTTCTCTTGTAGGGGCTCATTGACACATCAATATCCATGAGTGCACATCTTAAAGGGTACATCAAGAGTGGGGTGGGATCAGCCATGGTAATTTTTCAAAATATATTTGCACACTATTTTGTCATACCTTTATTACTATCAGTTTGATTTCTTTTTAGTCTCATTTTGTCTTATCTATTTGTCTACTTTCCATATAGATTTGATAGCTTCCCTATATTCTATTGTATCAACCCAATAGATATAGTATTTTTCATACTTGTCTTCCATGTAATGTATTAACTAACTTGATATAGTTCTAATTTTGTATTTTATCATTTGTATTATATTGACCTAGCCAATATAGTACCATGTCAGTCGACATCTTCTAACTATATCATCTTGGCTAATATTTTCAACTTAGAGTTCAATAGTAGTTATAGGTATAGGATCTAGATATAGGGGTCATATTTCATTCTCATATAGATACATCACATTCATACAATTTGTTAGTGTTTGTATTTCTACTCCTAAATATTATTTTGAAGAGTTAGAGGGTTTAGAACCTCATCCTAGAGATCTAGTCTTGTAGTGTCTTTGAATTTCAATAGGAGAAGTCAAAGGAGCCCCCAACTAAGGATACTTATGTCTTAATCTTACCATTTTAATTATTCAACCTAAAACATCTCTTGAGAAGTGTCATTTATACCAAAGGATGAGATTGAAGTGTCATTAGGTATACCCAAAGGCAAGTATTTATATCCCTATACTCTTTCCTTTATTTACTTAATAGATTAGATATTAATTGATTTATTACTTTATGGATGTATGTGTGTATCCTTTTTTATGTTCATCCTTATACTATTTAATTTGGTATAGATATAGGGTAGCTTAAGTTTTTCATTTGTCACTTTACTTTGCATAGCCCCATTTGGTTGACTATTTCACCTTACCTTATTTAAAACCACTTATAATCATTTACTTTACCTTCACCTTTACAACCATTTACTCTATTTACACTTATACAATCACATACCTAGAATTTAGACCGAGTGATACCTATACTCCATAGCATAAGCTTAAGCAATGGAACCCTTTCCATTTGAAATTTGAGTGTGGATTACCCTCTTCTAGGTTTATGATTAGTCTAGGTCCTTACCCGAATGTCTAAGTACACATAAGCTCTATTGTTATGACTTTAGTCGAGTCAAGTCTATTGATGGAAAAATGATAGTTATAAGTCATCCTAGCTAGTGCATACACTATGATGAACCCCACGTGGATCTTATCTCACCTCTGGTTGGATCATTTTCCTATTTTTTCTTTTTTGATTCTTAGTGACATCTTCACAACCATAATATATTTCCACCCCAATATAATCTCCTTATTTTCAATAAATATATTGACTATCTTGATATAATTCCCAATTCTTATGCAACTATATCAGCTAGATTGATATAGTTTCTAGTTTTCCCACTTTCTAAACTACATCATCTAACCTAATACAATTTGTTATCTCTTACAAAATACATCAACCAATCTAATACCATTCTATGTCTCTTGATAATTGCATCAACTAACCTAATATAGTTATGTGTCTTCTACCAATTACATCAGCCAACTTAATACAATTCACTTTTACCATTTTTTATAGTTAATTATTTCATCCATCTCAATACCATTTGATTTTTTATTTCTTTCTTTCATAAAATATTTAATTACTATTTTTTATTTCAATCTAAATTATTTTAAAATATATATATTGTTATTCATGTCTTTCAATTTAGAATTGTGTTTTGGTGGTTGTAAAACTCATAGGAGTTGTTCTTATGGGAAAAAAGGTCATTAGTTTTACCTGAGTCATGGTGTGAGGGGTACTACCCTGATACTAAATGCATTAGATAACACTATATATAGACTTTATGTTTCATGAACCTCACGGTCTATCAAAAGTTCCTAGGATTTTATTTTCAACTAATATGAAGCCTTTCAACCATTTGGTTTTATAGTGCATTGTTAAGTGGTTAGCCCCAAGATTTAATCTCAATGTACCTTAGAGATGGAATAATACAGGTACATGATGGTGTAATCCTCCTTATTTTGTGTTCCTTTGGGCTTTATTCTTTATTTATGTCTAAAATCAATATATCTGAGAGCCTACAAATCAAGCACACCCAACTTAGTTCTTCCTCCCTATTTTGTTCATTTTTTATTATTTGGTCAGTTTATCATATTTGATTAAACCAGATTGGCTAGCCAAATATGGTTGTCCTACTTTTTAAAATGTATTAGCCAACATAATACAAATATTTCTTTTTCCAACTACATTGACCAACCTGATATAATTTATTTTTTGATCATGTTGTATCAACCAACTTGATACAAATTTTTATTTCTTTATCTTAATTCCTACTACATTGATTAGCTTGATACAATCATTAAATTTTAGTTATGTTTCTCACTATATAATCTATCCCAATATAGTTTACCTTTCTATATTAATTAACCAATTGTATTAGCTTGCCCAATACTAGTAGTTTATTTTGATCAACCATTTTCCACATTTAATTTTTAGTTTTCATCATCATGATGTTTCCTCAGAATATTTTTTACAAGTATTAATCCATTTATAGTTTGCATGGGTTAATATTTCATTCCTTTCATGTCCACCATTGATTAAAAATACTTATAGTGTAGTTTTTATCAATCTTAGCCTAGATATATCAAATGTAACATAGTTTGAATCAACCAAACTTCAAATCTAGGAGATCTATACCAACTCATTAAGAATATCGATATTAACACTCTTTATACTCCAAAAAAGTATGGGAGTCTTAGCAAAATTATCCCTCCTTCTACATCAGTTGGGTTAACCAACACCAATGTTAGGAATCATTCACCTAATTAGGATCCTCCACCAAACTCCAATCAAAATCCTAATCCCACTTCTAATCCTACTCTAGATTTTTCACAAGTCCTTACATAAATTCTTCAACAAACAGATCTTATGAAAACTTATAATAGCAATCCAATCCTTCAAATGCAAAATTAGATCTTAAAATTTGCTAATCAAGCTCCCAAAATCATGATGAATCAACCAAATCAGAATTGTGTTCTTTTTCCCCTTAGATATGCCAATAAAAACCTTATTCGTCAACCTCCAATTCAAAATAAGATGCCTCATAATCTTTAAAACAAATCTTTAACTCCTTTCATTGTGTCTATGGATATTCAAAGAATTTATCCAACCATCACATATGACAAAACTATTTATCTTGCCTTACATTTCAAAACTTTTGTAAATATTTATAAGGAATCAGTTAAAACTAATACATACACTACTACCAAGCTTCTAGCTAAAACATTCATTAGAGATGCACTATGATGGTATAACCAATTTCTTACACATTCCATTACACAACTAGAGGATTTAATAAATACTTTAGTTAAGGAATTATAACATAATGAACTTCCTAAGAATAACCTTAGCAACAACATTAATGCTAAGCAACTTCATAACAAATATGCTCATGACTTCATCAAATGATGGAAATCATTAGTGCATAAATTGAACCATAACATGAGTTGATGATAGTCTCTTCAAACTCCTTTTTACCACTCTAGACTCTCTCAATAAAAAGTTGGGATTTTATCTACTCAAACTTTCGAAGATGCCTTCAAACAAGAAAAAAGACAAGATTTCCTTATCACCCAATTTGAACCATCTCAAAACACCAAAAAATAATCTTTTCAAAATTTAACTAATGTAATCAATACTATTTTTTTTCAAAATAAGCCTATCCAACCCAAAGAGGGAGCATCCAATTTATATAATCAACTTCCTTCCCGCCCTCCATTCATTGTGCATGAACTTAAGAATTTATTTTCTCTATTTAAACCATGTGTTCATTCTTCTTCCCCCCACCATGGTATGATCCCAAAAAAAAAATTTGGTTCCACACTAATATTGGTCATTATCATGAGACATGTTGTGCACTGCAAAAAAATTTAGTAAATATCATACTTGGGAAAAAATTTAATCATGAACTCAACACCAAATATCATTATAAAGAATACATAAAAAATTTATAAGAACAATATAATCACCCTAAATCTATAAATAAAAAACTCTCTCAAATGTTTAATCCTAATACACAAAATTCCAATGATTTTTCTTGTGTTACTAATGTCGACTATGATCGCTATTACACTAATTAAAAATTTGTGAATGTGAAAAAGGTTAACTACCATTATAAGCCCACTAAAAAATATATTGTTACTAAGCCTAAGAAGCCTTATTTTGAGGAACTACTTCTCAAGAATACTACTACCACAACTACATCCTCTTCTAATTTTTCACCTAGTGATGTGTCAACTCCATGTCCAGAGGTTCATCCTAGGGCATGCCAAATCCCTTTTATATGTTACCTCCTAAGTTCATTCTTAATAACCAAACTAAATATCGCTATGTTTCTAATCCAAAATCATATGAAACTTCCTAGATGATCTAATTTCCATGACTTGAAATATTCCATTAATAGAACTAATGAGAACATCCCCATATCATCACAAATTTCTCATACACCAATTGTAAGATATAAAAGAATCCATATATAGTTAAATTTAATTACCTGCCCATCATTTTTAAGGTCCAAAACCTACCAAATTCCATGCCATTGAAACCATTTCTCATCCCTCCTCTTCTCAAAATCTTTCCATAGAGATTCCCAAAGAAGATAGGATTAATGTTGAAGTCCTTTTATGAGTCGATTACCCACCTTTGTTCATTAGGATTGTGATTAATGATAACCTAGTAATAAATGTTTTAGTGGATAAATTTTCAAGAAATAATGTCACTTCCCTTTGACTCATCCAATAAATATGATATTACAATGCTGATGTCAAATAAACTAGACTTATATGTCATGGATTTTTAAAAATAACCAAAATCATCTTGGTTTAATTTATCTCCCCCTCATTATCAGGCCTAAAACAACACATGCTAATTTTATGGTTTTATATCTTCCACCCTATTAAAATACTATTTTATGTCATCCTTGGACTCATCTCATGAGAGCTATCACCTCTTCTGATGGCCAATGTATTAAGTTCAATCAAGATGGTAAGTATTATAATCATGAAGTTGATCCCAACCCATGGGTTCTAAAATTACCTAATCCCAAAACACAATACCACATCCTAACCATTTTTCACATCAATATTCCCCCTCTTCTTGATTTCATCAACATGCATCCTAATTTTTAAGTCATTCTTGTCAATTCTTATGATGACAAACCCAATGAGATATAAATTATTTGTAACATTACTAGATTAACTCCTTATATATTGGAATTAATTCTTTCATCTCTCCTACCATGAGAAAGGATAATTCCTTTGCTTTATGGTTATAGTGAAATCCCACATTATTGCAATGCTCATGAATATTCATATATTGAAGATGATTTTGTATGCAATGACCTTGTGGTGTCTAAGTTATTCTAGGATACTTTATCATTATTCCCTTAAACATTTAATCAAATTAGCATGTTTTCCAAAGATGCTTACAATGAAAACTCCCAACAAGCTACACATGATTTTAATATCTCTGCATCATATGATGATGATTACATAGTTTCCCAAGTCCAATCATGAAACTTGGAAGTACTTCATTATAAAAAAATCTCTTGCTAAATGCATGCATTTAATTGAAATGTCAATCTAGTTTATATTATTCCAACTCTAGTGATGATAAAAATGAATTAGAACCTCAAGGGTATGTTCCTCCTGCCAACCCACCATTATAAAACACTACATGAGTTTTCTAAAAAATTGATACTCTCAGCTCTTTTTTTTGTATCAGCCAACCTGATATAGTTAAAAAAAAATTAACACTTACAACTATACTAACTAGGTATTTATTTTGAATGTTGGTGTACTTACAAATATATCAACCAGGTGTTTTCTTAGACTACTAATACATAGTGTTGATATAGTTCTAGTAATATCCCTTGATTTTTTTCTAATTACATTGACCAACCCAATATATTTAATACCACTACTACTTCATCTAACTATAATAACCTATCTAATATAGTTTATCATTGTTCTATTGTACTAAATTGTATTGGTCATGACTATATCATACAACAAAATTTATCCACTTCTTCTCAAGATCCCAAAATTACCTTATATGCCAAAACCACTACTCTGAGACAAATTCACTAATAATTTGACAATAAAGGTGATAAAATCATTGATCTCAAGGTATATGTTGAGTACTATGGCCCATTATATATGCTGCCTAGTGACTAATCCATTCTAGAACTACTTCATGCAAGATATCCTAAAATTCCATGCCAACATCACAAGCTTGGCCACTTTGAGAAAATTACCCCTCACTTTAGTAATTTTGTTGCTAGTGTTGATCCTAAACCTAACCCTATTTTTAAACTTCATTATACACCATACCATTTTCATGATATAAATTTAATATTTTTTTAAGAAACTCAAGTAGTTAACTTTGATACAACTACAAATCCCAAATCCATCCATATATATAAGAAGCTTTACCTTGAAGACAAGGATAAAAATACCCTATTTATTCATAAATATTATGGATTATTTACATGGTCATATGAGGATATGCCTAGTATATCATAATTTTTCATAACATAGTATCCTATCCAAATTTGAACCTCGTTCCCTAAAAGTAACAAAAATTACCTCATGAGGTTTCTAATTAATATCACAAAGAATTCATTAATCTCCTAGATGTTAATTTTATATGCCCTGTAGATTAATCTAAATGTATTTCCATCATAGTACCCATTCGTAAGAAAGTCACTATGGTCATTCACATTTTTAGTCACTTTCATAATCTTAACTTAGCATGACCTAAGGACAATTTTACTCTACCTTCCATAGATGTCATTATTGATTCCATAGTTGTCTATGAGATGATTTCCTTCATAGATGGTTTTTTGGGGTACAATAATATTCACATCACCCTTGAAGATCAACATAAAACTACCTTTACTATAAGTGGGGTACATATTTCTATGTTAAGATGTCATTCAGCCTTTAAAATGTTGGAGCAACTTACCAACATGTAATTACCCAATTTTTCATGATCTCATCCACAAAATAGTTAAAACCTATCTGTATGACCTTATAGCTAAATCCAAGTGTCATGAAAATCATGTTCATGACCTACTTATCATACTTGATTAGCTCATTAAATAGAAAGTTAAGGTTAATCCTCATAAGTCTATTTTTGGTGTTACCTTTGGAAAACTTCTAAGATTCTTAGTCTCACTATGAGGGATTGATCTATATCCTTCTAATATTAATGTTATTCTCAATATTCCTATACCTCAATCCATTCCTAATACTCACACTTATCTTTGGAAATTTGGGGTAATCCATAGATTTGTTCCTGAGTTAGCTTACTATATATATTAAGTAAACTCATTTCTCAATAAATATATTAAGGTGGAATGGATTGATGCTTGTCAACATGCCTTTGATAACATGAATAAATATTTTCTTCATCCTCCTACCATATGACCACCTTATAGATATCATCCTCTCATCTTGTATATATAATCCACCCCTATTTCATATGGGGAAATGTTTGGACAACAAGATGAATCTAACAAAGAATATGTTATTTACTACATTAGTTTTATTTTGATATATTTTGATACCCACTACACAAAATTAGAGCATGATTTTATTCTATAAGGCCTTCCTACATGGAGATAAAATTGGTAAATGAATGTTTCTCTTGATGGAATTTGACATTAAGATTATCACTCAAAAATTAGTTTAATACCAAGTGATCATCGATCAACTTGATGCCATACCTATACCACCTTAGTGACACCTTCAAGATACTCTTACAGATGAGGTTTCCCTTTTGATCAAAGGAACTAAAAAAATTGTTTAAATTAAAGATTATTTCCTTAATTACACAGTTGATATAGGGCATAGGCCCTTAAAAAATGTGATATTGTATTCTCTAAGTCTAAACCATCTATAAAATCTACCTTAAAATGAATACCCAAGGTCACCATTGATTTGCAGGAGGATACTTGGACACTCCATTTTGATAGAGTTAAGTGACTTCAAGGAGTGAGGGTAGGATGTATCCTTATTGATACTTATGGAAAAATAATTCTTTTAGATTTTTTATTGACCTTTGTTGTTACTAACAACATGATTGAATATGAATCTCTCATCCTTGGGATGAATGCAACTACCAATTTAGACATTTCTTACTTACATGCTTTAGGTGATTCATAAATTATATGTCACCAAATAAATGGTACTTATCAATGCAAAATTTAAAACCTTATAGAATATAATTATCTTAATAATAATATTACTAAAGAGTTTGCATCTTTCACCTTTAATGAAATTCCATGAGATGAAAATTCTATAGCCAGCTCTCTTACCTCTTCACCTTCCCTTTTTCACCCTCATCAAGCAGTGCATGACTCAAAATTCCTCATCCACATGAGGAAGTCTCCATTTATCTTAGTTCTTAAGGATGATTATCTTATTTAACACATTAATTTTGTTCGGTACTTGAAAAATCTCCTGACACAAATACATCATCTAATTAATTGAAAATCATACCTATCCTCCCAAGGTTGATTCTCGTGAAAAGACTCGACTCTAAAAAAAACATTTAAATTCATTCATAGACATAATATCCTTCACTATTATAATTATAAAGGCACCCTACTCAATTTTTTTACTCAATAATAATTTCCTTCACTTCTTCAACAAGAACATGGGTAAATTTGGAGTGTACATTGTAGCCTACATACTACATCCCACAAATGCCTATGTATGAGATATTATTGGCCTACTCTTGAAAAGGACACCATCACATTTGTGAATAAGTGTAATATTTTATAACTTCATGATTATATTATACATTCCCCTTTGATCAAGTTTCAAACCCTTGAATCTCCCTATCCATTCTCTATGTAGAGATTAGATCTCATCAACAAGTTACCTTGATTGCAAGATGGCCATGTATTCATTATAACTGCTATAAATTACTTTACTAAATGTTTAGAAGTTGTGCCCATTTGTCATGTTTTTTACATCACTATTCCCAAATTCATCCTTAACTAAATCATGTCATTTTTTATTCCTCGCACCATCATATCTGACAATGGCAAGAATTTCAAAAATAAAGACATGAACTTTGTGTGAAATTTAAAATTATGCATAAATTTTGCACATCTTATCACCCTCAGTACAAAGGCTAAGTTGAAGCCACTAATAAAATAATTAACAAGATCTTATAAAATACCATTATGGATTATATTTTGAATTGTCATCTTCACCTTTACCCCATGATTTGGGATTACCGTACTATCATTCATACTACCACTTAGGTAACTCCATGATCTTTAGTTTATGACTTTGAGGCCATTTTAGCACTAAATTAGAGTTACCATATTTACACATTTGTCTTCATGACATCATAATTGATGAAGATATTTGATCCAAGAAACAATTCAGGTGACAATTCAGGTGACGGGTTTACCCCAATTGATGACGAAACTTTCAGGAGACATAACTTTTGCACTGTAGCTCCAATTGACTTGCCGTTTGAACCATTGGAAAGCTAATAATGAGGAGAATGTGGTGAGATGGCATGGATCTCTTCTAGATGAATTTTTACCCTATAAAACCCAATAGAAGTACCCAAATTTAAATTTTAGTAGTGCAGTCTAAAAATAGTAAGTTTCTAAAAATAGTAATTCCTCAAATTTTGTATTGTTGTATATCATGGAAGTCGAACCAATTCATCTCCCTCGATATTGGTGAACTTCCACATCCTCCCCCACTTCAAAACATGTATAAATGAAGATGTAACTTGAAATGGAAATGGGACATCTCTTCTCAGAGATAAGCATATGTTTGGGTCTACAAATTTGATCAATAAAACATCTCTTCTCAGAGATAGCATTATTTTAATTGTCTTGTTCTGGTTTCTTGAATTATCTTTCAACCAAAGATTTTGAGTTTTTGATCAGTTCATGAATCTTGTCTTCACCCTTTGGGCTTACTTTATGAGTGATATATGAGTGATTTACAACATAATCATTAGAACAAAATCTACATTACTAAACAACATAGTAAAAAATTCAAATTTTGTACTTTTAATGTTGGGGACCTAGTGTTGAAGTTTGATTACACCCATGATAAAGATGTCAAGTATGCTCGAAAGTGGTGGATTCCTTACCTATTCAAGGACATCCTTAGACCTAGCTCTTATATATTTTAAATGAATGAAGGACATATATTAAAGGAATTGACCAATTCTTAGTTATTGAATTAGTATTTGTATTTACCTATGATATTATTTGTTTACTTTTATATTTATTATTTTCCATTTCATATACATATTACTTAAATAATTATTATTAGTTTATATTCTATTGAGATAACATTTATTACAATTTCAAATTTGACTCTCTTATATTACAACTTAGCTTTGCTTTCTCTTCATACATTTTGAGTTTCTTTCACATTAGGCTTAGAACCTATGCTTGGTCCTTAGGTCTTTTGTCATTTTTACACCTCTTGGTTTCCAATTTATGAATTGGATGGTAAGACCTAGGGTATCAACTAGGCCCTTATTAAAAAAACCCATCCTCTTTATCTTTATTTTTACAATCACTTGCCTCCTTTCATTAGCCAATGTTTATTTTATGATTCTTTGGCATCTTTTATCATTATATGCACCATGTGGGTCTTTTAATATATTTACTATGCTTTGTATCTTTATATTACTTGCACCTCTAGGTTTTTCAATTTGTGAGTTGCTTTGTAAGACTTGTGGAATCAACCAGACCCTCCTCACAAACATCTATCATTTTTTCACATATATTACTTTTAATCCCAACCTTAGTTAAATGTAATTTTTGAAAGATAAGGCATTGTTTCAAAGTAGTGTTTTTCATCACTTAGATTCAGCCATATTCTCTTGTGGTAAAATTATAGCAGTCTATCTCCATGTATTCATCCACATTTTACCCTTTATTATGATGATGTTTCATACCTACTTGTCATTATATCATTTTATCTTTCACATTTTTTGTGATTGAGGCAATTCAATCATTATATGATCATTTTCATGATTTTCTAGTTTTCAATTTCCTTTTGGACTTACCAATGTTAAATTTAAATATTGTACTCCTTTCTAAGGGGAAAGTAAAGGATTTTTTAGGAACCATCATCTTTAGGTTCTCCTCTTTATCAACTAAGTGTAAGTTTTTTTGTGATTTTCATCTTTACCACCCATTGTTGGTTCTCCAAATTCATATGAATGAGGAAAAAGAAAAATCCAAAAGTGTTGAAAACCATACCATAAAAAAAAGGTGAATTATATCTTAAAATTTAGGTCACACCAAAAGATGTGATATTTTTGGCACATCTCTTATTCTATTCAAAGCTCAAAATCCATAGTTGGACTCATGATATAGTTGAGGTCTATTTGAGTGAAATAGGCTAGTTGACTAGGGTAGGAGGTCTCATTACATAAGTATTTATCTGTATCTTATTACATTTTAGTTTCACTTACTTTTTCACATAAGTACCCTATCTTCATAGTAGACTGACAACTCTATAAATGGTCTTGAGGAGTTGGGAACACATTTTGGGAGATAAGATCTTTTTATTTTTCATTCATGCTAACCTTTATGGGATGATCTAGATGCTTCACTAGTTAGCCTAAGCTTATGTAGGGTTCTGTATGGCCTTTGATGTTGAACACTCTTGGTCTTACCAAATAGATTTGAGTGTTTTTTTCCTAGTAAACACCATTTTTTCACCTTGGTGGCACCACGTTTCCCCTCCATACATATTTCCCCTTAACAGAAATATTTTTTCTAAACCTCTCCCATATTCTATTTTTCATTTTCTTCATCTTTTTCAAACATGGTAATATTATGGTAGTTTTAGATTTATGATCTTTAGAATAAATTTTGCATATTTTAATTATTGTGAGATGCTCTCTTGGTCATTACCTTATCTTTAAATAATTTCTCTTAGTTAATTTTGGGACCTTGAGTTTTATATTCACCTTTTTGAGGGCCATCTACTCCCTTTTCACCTTTCATTCTTTCACTATTTCATGTTTTTTAGGGCATTTAGTCTCGTTTCTACATTTTTACATATTTATTTGAGTTTAGTTTGCTACTTATTTTACATTGATTTTTTTATTATAATGGGATATTTATTTGTGTCCTTTTTTATTTGGATTATTACTTATCTTACTTTGGATACATTCTTGGGTTCTTCAGTCATAAGTAACCTTGTTGTTTTAGCTTATTGATTTTGTTTTATTTTTATCTATTTCATTAGATCATTTGGTTCTAACCTAGCCTTATCGATCTTATATTCCCCATTTTTCCAAGATTTTCAATCATTTTTTAGAGTTTTTTATTTTATAATTATTGACCATCTCATGTACAAGTGTATTGATTTTATCAGTTTTAGCCTTGTATCCTTAGGGTTTCTCAAATGTATTCACTACACCCTCTACGATTGATATTATGGTACTTGAATGCATTCATTATATGGAAATTTAAGCTAAGTTATGTATATGTTACTTTTAATTATTTATTTATCATTAGTTCTTTCAAGTATTTCTTTTCAGTTATGTTCTTCTATGTTACTATGTTTCTATCCTAAAGCACCATCTTGTGTTACACTATTGTGACATGTGATGATCTTCAAGTGGGGCATATGTATACACCTAATATTTTAACCTTTATCACTTTACTAATACTTTCTCTTGTAGGGGATCACCAGCATCAATCTCCATAAGTGCACACCTTAAAGGGTGCACCAGGAATGGGGTGGGATCGGCTCATGGTACTTTATGAGAGATTTTTTCACACTTTTTTTTCATACCTTCATTACTATCAGTATAATATCCTCTAATTATATTTCCATATTATCTATTTATCTACTTTTCATCCAATTTTTTTAGCTTCCCTATATCTTATTGTATCATCCTGGTTGATATATTATATTTCATATTTGTCTTCCTTATATTGTGTTGACTGGCTTAATACATTTATAAGTCTATCTTCTATCATTTTTAATGTATCAGATTGGTTGATATAGTACTATGTCAATTTATATCCTGCAACTGCATTGGCCTAGTTGATACTACCAATTTAGAGTGTAGGGTTAGTTTGGGGTATTGGATATATATAAGGGTGATATTTCATTCCTAAATATATATGTCACATTTATACACTTTATTTGGGGTCACATTTATACTCTTAAGTAGTATTTGGAGGAGTTAGATGGTATAGTACCTTATCTTGGAGATCTAGTCTTGTAGTCTCTTTGAAGTTTAATAGGAAAAGTTAAAGGAGTCCCCAACGATGGATACTTAGGTCTTAATCTTACCATTTGAAGTCTTTAATCTACAACATCTCTTTCAAAGTGCCACTTGATCTGAAAATGGAGATTGAAGCGTCGATGGGTCCACCTAAAGGTAAATATTTCTATTCCTATACTCTTTTTTTATTTACGTAGTATATTATATATTACTTGGTTTATTGATTTGTGGATGTATGTGTGTATCCTTACTTATGTTCTTCATTATACCAAATAATTTATGATTTTTTAAGCTTATAATTTGTCACTTTAAGTTGCATAAACCCCCATTTGGTTGACCATTTAATCTTACATTCTTTATAACCACTTGCAATAATTTAATTTACTTTCACCTTTACAACCATTTACTTTACTTGCACTTTTACAATCACTTACTCATCATTGAGCCCTAGTGAGAGATATACCCCATGTAATAGGCTTAATCTTTGGAACCCTTTCCTCTTGAAATTTCGGTGTGGATTATCTTCTATTAGGCCTATAATTATTCTAGGTCCTTACACAATTATTTAAGTATACACATGCTTTATTGTTATGACCTTATTTGAGTCTTAGTCTATTGAGAGAAAGATGATAGTTATAGGTCATCCTAAGTCATGTATATATTTTATCCCAAATTAAAGAGTCTAGTTAATGTCCTATATATGAGACAAGAACCAAAATAAAATATATATAATGAAAGGGTTCAAGATAAGGCACATATGTCAAAGAGTAATCAACTAATTTTGTTTGATAGCTTCAAAGATCGACAAAGCACAATTTTTCAAAGATTATTGGATAAGAGAATAATTTATTTTCAACCTAAATATTGTCACCATCCTAATCATTTATAATTAGTATAGACCAAACCATTTTGTAATTATCACCATATTAATGGCATCATGATAAACATTATTATGTGTTGTAACAAAAGATTGACCACTTTATAGATGAAAGGGGTATTACATTTGGGTGAGTAGATGTTATATCACCAAGGTAACCTTATCCATCTTATCCTAAAATTTATTGACAAAGATTGATATTTCTTATGGTGTTCCTACAAAATATCCAATGGTCCATCGAAATCCTAAAGATAATATTACTAAGAGAAGATATTCTTCTATCTCAAAATATAGGAAGATTGATATTTCCCATTACATTACTCTTAATAAACCAATGGAAATTAGAGTCTTCATTATAATTTAACCCATGGAAGGCATTGTTTTAAATCACATGGAGAAACATAATACATGCACAATAATATTTATTGAGAGTTTTGGATGCAATGACCAAGATTTGGGACATGCATTTGGGAATGCCATGGTACATATTACTATTCTAATTTTTTTGGGACTTAAAGTAGTAGATACACTATTACATGTACTTTAGGATATTTCACACCTAAATGTTGCATTTAGAAAGTCATGGATATAATAGCTGGGGAAAAATTTTGACTTTGTTAAAAATACTCTCTTACACTTTTCAAGATGGGTGCCTCACATATCAATGTTATGAAATTAACATAAATAAAAATATAGTTACATCAAATCCAAATCAAATATGGGTACCAAAATCTAAACATGAAATTCAATATCAAGAGTATAAATAAATAAGCCATTTTGTACAATAAAATCATGAAGTGGAACCTTTTTTAATTATGGCACCAAATGATCATAAACCAATCACATATGATTACAATAAATTAATTTCCTTTATGGTTTTCATTATTCTACCAATGATTCATTCCAATAAGCCTAGAATTTATATTATCACATGTAAAATATCTAATAAGTACCATTTATAGTGCATCGATGTGTCAAGTATATACTTTTAAACATGATAATTATAGTTTTAGGCATTCAAAATGAGTGCCCTCTTTAGCCAGTGGAATCTCCTCCCCCATCCCAACCACCACCATAGTTGGTTATTACTGATATTCAAGATCATTATATATATGTGGTTATTTCCATTTAGGACCATTATTTAGAGGTAGTTATTTCACCCACTTGGGATATATCTATAGATTCAATTTAGAGGAAAGCAGTTGATTTTCCTAGGCAACCAATTTCACATTATTTATCACCTTAGAGATACATTAGAGATTCTTAAAGGTTTTTATCTACTATATAATGTACCATGTTAGTCCCATAAATAATTCACTATTGTCTACAACAAACATAAGAACCTATGCATTTTCCTATTATACAACAAACCCCAAAGATTTTTTTGCCTTGTAGATTTTCCCATCATACACATGATTCTATGATAGTGATGATGATGGTTACATTATATCACTTGATTCATTTTCAAATTTAGATATGCCTATACATGTTACTTTTTGTTCATGAAAGGTAACCTTTGTACTATATAATATAGGGATCCCCCATGACTATCCCATTGATAGGATAATTGGTTGGCACCTTTCCACATATTCAAATAAATTAAAAATTACAAAAAACAAGTTCTATAAAATACCAAAAAAATCAAATATCCTTAAAAAATTTAAATCAAAACTTGAGTGTGACATGATTTTCTAGAATACATTATTTACGTATGTTATTTATTGCATGTTTTGTAGATGGAATAATTTATTATTATCATGCATTTCATGATGTATATGAATGTGATAAAGGACATACAACTTATACATGGATACATAGATGTTGGACATGTCCTATACCTAGGGGCCATGCCAATGTTTAGGGCATTTAATTTCACAAGATATGTTATCTCAAGTTATATCTCTCTGTGGTCTTTTTACCATGTTGAACTACATAGATTTCTTATACATGCCTTACTAGTTACTCATTTAATACATAGTGCTACATTGGATATTATATTTTACTATGATGTGATATTTACATTTATGAATAGTATAGATTAATTTTCACTTATTATGTGCTTTATCAATGTTGTTACTATTGCATGATAGGTTATATATTATTGTCTATTGTGTATGGCCCCTTATATTTTCTTGTTGTTCATTAGCCTTGTTTTTAGTGGCATTTGTTTCCCCTTATTTATTATTCTTTAGCCTTATTTTTTAATGGCATATTTATATCCCTTGTATGTGGCCCCTTCACCTTATGTGTGACATTATATGTTATTGTGTGACATTGTGTGTTAAGATTGTTGAGCTTGTATGATTTATATGTTTGTAGGTATCATGATCCATATCATTCACCTCCCCATTATGTGTTGTGCCATGATTTATATCAGTCACATCCTTACTATTCCATGATTCATAGATACATCTATTTTGACATGACACTTTTATGCCCTTGCATTACATATTTTACATGCATACCTTGATCAAATATATATTACTATGATGGCATACTCTCCACATTTTGACATTATTTTACATAATATTATCTTTATACAAGACATTATAAAATTAACTTCTCTTTTGAGATGAGTGACTTGAAAGACTCATCCCTTACCTAAAAGGGGGCCATATTAGTGGACTTTGTCATACAGACCAAAGCCTCCATGACCATATTTGAGTAAAGTACACAAATTTCATAGTTCAAATGTGATTTATATATCAGATTTGGAAAATTATTTGCAATTTTTATACATATTTTAGGGGCATATGCAAATCATATGTACTCTATCTTACACTCTATGAATGATAAATTTAATATTGATATAGATTTAGATACTTTTGGGATCATGTGTAGAGCATATGTACTTCATTTTAAAATACATTTAGTTGGGCATGATATTGGGTCATGCACATATACATATTTAAGTTGGCATTGATTTATTTGGGATTGATGTTGGTTCATGCACTTTATGATAGTTTACATTTGGTGCCAATTCAGTGGGGCCTTGTGTTGGTTCATTCACATTTACACATTTATAGTTATTTATGAAGAATTTTCAAGTGTGGATCAAACTTAAATCTATAAGTCTATATGTAGTGGTCTATTCATGACTTTTAAGGTAATGTATGTTAAGGTTTAGTAATGCTCAATGGCCTTGGCACTACCCATATATAACCCATTACATGGTCCCCACATTATCATCATCGAGTTACAAGATTAGTACTAGATTAGTTACATGTGGGTTGGGAGCATTTTTATTCCAATCCATGGCCCTTGTCTTAGGTAAATTTCAAACTAGGGATTGATCACCCTCAATTTCACCATGTTTTCAATGTGATTTAGCAAGGAAGAGCAATTCTCTAATGCTTTGACAATGAAGCATTTCTAAGAAGTTAAAGGGAAACACATTATATTCATACACATGTTTACACCTTGCTCTTTCAAATTTCAAGTCTCAATTATAGTTTAGATTTCAAATTTTCATTGTATAGACATTGGCTACTACATTTTCATTACATGTTTTTATTGGAGTAGCTTAAACATTTAGATCTTTATCTCAAATATAAAGTGTGTCATATACACTCCGGTATATATTTATCATTTACTCTAGAATTTTCATCACATTATAATAATATAATAAAGGATGGAATTTTTAGATAATAAAATATGGTATTTGACACTCAACAATGTTAATCTAAACTTACACTTATCCTATATGACTTATGCATCTCTAGATCTTATATCCTATTCCCACACACTTACATGTTAGTTATGAGCCTGATCCATTCTAAGTTATTATCTATCACCAACATGAACCCCTCAGTCTATGTTAAATTAGTCAAACATCCTACTTAGACATTTCCATATCACCACATTTACATTCCTACCTCCAAAATAATAACATCATGCTCAAGCAATAGAATCAACATTATTATCCTTAGGTTTATGTTACCATCCTTCACCTAAAAAAAATTATTTTTCAAAATAAAGCCATTTCCATAGATCATCCCATTTACTTAGTATGTCAGTGGCATGAGAAATGACCCAAATGAGTTCATATAAATATAAATCAAGGTTAAACATATTGATCATCTATCACTATCTAGAATTGTCAAGTACTCTTTAAATATATAATTACATATTAATAAAATCTACCCTATTCTTCCAAATTTAAAATCAATCACTGGGATCAATCATCAACCAAGTCTGAAGCACACCAAGCTAGGTCAAGATTCAACATTTTCAAGATCAAAGCTAGATTTATAGGTGAATTCATATAGTGAAAGAATATAATTTCATAATCACACTAAGGATAAGAACTATGTGTGGTTTGATTTCCCTCTTCAAAGTATTAGATACATAGACAATGGTCAATAATCAAGGGGGTGATTTAGGTTAGCTCAACCTAATTATACTTTCTTATTTTTTACAGGTTTTATCCTTCACAAGCAACCCTAGGGTTTTAAGGATAAGGAAGCTAATTTTTAGAGTTATCACACATACATAAACATATCAAGCAGGTAAATCACATTGTATGGTCAAAGAGATCCAAATATTCCCAAGAAAGTAATGTCATCTCTAGTCATGATTGTCAAAGTTTTTGTCAAAGATTGGTGTTAGTGACCCCATGTGCATAGAGACATAATTATGGATTTCGGTGAGTTACAAGCCATATTCTAGTCCATTCAAAATATTATAAATCATTCATAGTTATCTAGTAAATCAATGAATCTAAGTATCTTATCCTTCTTTGTACTTTCCATAAATAACAAATCAAATTATCAAGTCAATTCTAGTATCGTACTTTTAGATTTATGCTTGATTTCCATACATTATACTCTAAATTATTTATTCCATTTTATCTTATTATGGTTCACATTAATCTAAAAATAGGGTAAAAAATAATGCATAGATAAATTATTCCATATTTCTAATAGTAGACAAATTGTTTAGGATGGTTTATTTTTTTGCTTGTATAAATACTAGTGATAAAAATTGCTAACTTGTTTTTCATGGAGATTATAAGGTTGCATGATTTGCCTAAAATATAGCATTAGAGAGTCATGTGAAAAATTTTGGATATGTTTGGAGAATATTTTTGAATAATTTTAACTCTAAGTTATAGTTTAGTTCAGTGTATCATCATCAAATAGATGGATAGATGAAGATATTTAATAGGAATTTGGGTAATATATTGAGATGTTTAATTGAAGATAATTTAGGAACATGAGATAATATGCTTGTACAAGTTGAGTTTATATATAATATTTGAGTGACTAAGAGTATAGGGAAGACACCATTTCATATTGATTATGGGACTATTTGAAGAGGAGTTGTGTAGCTACGTGATATGAGAATGAATAGATAATGAGTGTTAAAAAAGAATAATATGAAAAACATATGTGAGAAGTTCATAAATAAGTGTATGACCAATTGGAGAAAATTAGTGCATAGTAAAAAACAACACTAATATGTTTAGAAAAGAGAGGTAGAATATAGGGTTGAATACTTAGTCTTTGCACACATGAGGAAAGAGATATTTCCAAAAGGCATGTATGATGAGTTGAAATGGAAAAAGCTTGGGCTATGTAAATTGTATAAGAAATTTAATTGTGGCACACTAAGGTGTGTTAAATGATGATAGCTGGTTGTTGAGCATTACTGTAAGTATTTGGGTCTTCCAAATTAATAAGCATGTCCCTACACTTGATCTGACTAGTAACCGAGATTGACAATAATTCTAGAAAATTGTTTAGATATAGGTTATACTTTCACAAGAACATAATTTAACAAATAGATATTTTCATATCTAATGTTTTAACACAAATAATTGTGATATTAATGTTTTTATATTATTGTCTTTGATGTGTCTGTTGTGAGGTATGAGGTTTAAGGCATCTCTTGATTGGGACACCTAACCATAGTTACATCATTGAGTATATCAACATTTAGAGACTCATATTCATAGTATCCTTTTATATGATATACTTTAAAGTGTGTGCCAAACATGTACCTCAAAGTCAAGAAAAATGTAAACACCTAAAAATGACACAATGGAACTTATTTAATATTTTTATATAAGTTTGGCATATTTGCATACTATGGATGAATGGTCTAAATTATGCATTATTTAATAGTTATGTCAAATTCTATTACCTAAAACCCACTTTTTCTTATTCTCATGCTAATCCCCATAGTTATTTTGTGTGTTCCCTATATCGACATGGGACCATATGTTCATAATTGACACTTATCATAATTTTTTATACAGTCATGGCCTTGTTACTTGTGCCTCATTTTTTATTGGATGTGAACATCTATTCCTTTCATCCTTTCTTGTTTTTAGATGTTCTAATACAACATACACATGACTATTTCCAAAATTTTAATTTAAACCATATATAAATAGACAAGTGATTAGGTTTATTTGATCATCAAGGAATTGTTAAGAACTTATCATTTCTAGATATAAATATATTGTGGATCACTCTTGTATCACTTTTTGAAGTTATTTATGTTATTCAATTTATATTAATTGACGTCTTTGTTATATTTTAGGGTATAACAATTATAAGTCTAGTTAGTTCACACTAACCACTCAAACTCTAATGTAGGCAAAAAACAAACCCTTATCCATTTTTAGATTATAATATTGTTGATTTTAGAAGGACATGTGTCAAATCATGAAAAATAGTGAAAGAGGTGAAAGAGAAGAATTAGGTGAGTAAAGCCACAAATTTAATTTCCATATGACAGTCACTAACCAGGAGAATTTGTATGGACTTAACATCATTTTATTGTTAGATCTAAATATCAGGGTAACATTAAAAAATTTAGATGTGAAATTTTAGATCTAAATTATCATGATAAGAGCCTTTTATCCTCTTTATTTCCTTATCTCTTTGATTGAGTAGTTTATTTTGGTTATTAATAGTTTACAAGTTTCATAATGCTTAATTTGGGGTAGGTGTAATTATATGCATATAAGAGATCTCTTTTTAATGTTTAATAATATTTTTATTTTTTTATTTTATAGATTATGGCTTTTATTTTGACATATGATTTTAATTTATTCAAATTACATTGATAAAACAATATAGTTATGTTGTTTTATCACCTTGTGAGAGTGGTTCATGCCATATTTACCATGTTTTGCATGCTTTATAAGTTACTTAGTGTGGAACTTATTCATGGTTTGACCTTTTTTTAAGATAAAATATATAATTACAAGGGAAATAATGTTAAAATAATTAGATTTCATCTTGTGCTTTATTTTCAGTTTTAATTTGAAATTATTTTAAAATAAATCATATATGCTAAATTATTTTTTATAGACACTTGTTTAACCCTATTAAAATTAAGTGCACTTAAACTAATGATATTAAACTATTGAAATATAAATGTTGATATATACTAAATGCATATTAAAATATAGTCAAAGATAATATGCTGCGTAATTTACAAAAATTAGAAACTTGATAAAAATAGTAAATTAGGCTAAGGTTAGATAATGTCCCCCAAAATTAAAATAGATCTGACTGTGTAAGCTTGTTATGAATTCAAACTATGTAGAAAGACTTGCAAACATAGTCATGTTTGAAAATAGTAATTTTTAATCATCTATTTCAATTCTATGGGAGGTGGATAGGGATGCATTATCTCTATCTAACTACTATGGTTACGTCTTAGTTGACTGTATTCCTAATTTTTAGATCTGGGTATGTGTGATCACCTGTAATTGTGTTTGTTGTTGTATGAAATACTTGTAAAAGATAAAACCCTAGATCCTTCACAAGAAACAAGTAGAGATAAAATTTAAAAGTGGGTAATAAGGTTAGGGAAATATTTGAGTTGGCCTCAAAAACACCATGTAACTGAGCACTACCCACATAGCATAAATAGGCCTCAAGCTGATGTAGTCCTCCCTCCTAGAGTAATTGTGTGATCTATGATTATGCAATGAGAATTTTTAGAGCTATAATATTTATTGAAATATTTTAAAATAGATGCTCTTGACCTATAATAAACAATATTCACTTAGCTTATGACTATTATAATGTTTAAGAGTTGAAATAGGAAGTAGTGCTTGTTTTCTCAGTGTGTAGTGTAATTACTAAAAAGATTCAGTGTGGGTATAATGAGTGGCCTTGATGTGATTATATAGGAGATTATTTAGAATAATTTTGTTAACCAACTTTATCAAACATACAAGAGAGCCATTATAAAATGTCTTAATTTAAAAAAGTGTTTGTTGGAGCATAGGAGACAAGGTAGTAGTGCAGCCATATGTGACTAGTGTGTACTTATCCTGTAAGACCAAAAATAATTTGGATAGATCCAATAAGATCCTATGGGTTTAATAGGGATAAATGTAATTGAAATAGGTATGTTTGTATGATATTTTCAATGCTTACAAGACAATGAAGGATCTCTTATAGATTGTGAGATATAAAAATGGTTAATAGATCAAGTAAAGGTAAGGAAGTTGAGGATAAACATTGTCAATCACTTAATTATTAATTTTATGTCTACATTTTCCCCCACTTTATTCTAATGATGTACAAAGTGAAATTACTAGAGTAAAGTAGATGTGAACATAAGAGTGTCTATACAATTTATCTTTCAATGTAAAACTTGATTTTTTAAGATGTCTTAATGTACTAAACCTACAATAATGCTACAAAAAGTAATATTTGCTCATATTTAAAATTGAAATTTTGAATTTTACTATTTGAAAATTGAAAAGAAAGCAAAGAAAGTATACACTAGAAAAAAATAGTATGCAATATAATTGCCTTATAACTTGGAGATGGTGAAATTCATGCCCCCTTGTTGGGATATTTGGATAAGTGTTTAACTATGGTGAATTAAGAGCGATCATGTCTCAATTTTAAACCATTGAATGTTATTGATTTGGAAATATTTTATGCTCCAACCCTCATTTGATTGTATAGATTACTCTAAAAATTTTGAAGGGGTAGAACCATGAACTGTGGCCTACTACATATTAAGAAAGTATAATAATAAATGTTGAGTGTTATTGAACTCTAATGTGGCCTACTTGTAACTGAGATGAATAAAATTGATGCAGATGGATCTAGATTCTATTTGAAACTTTGAAACTTGAAACTTGATAATTTTGAAAATTCCATAGTAGAAATGTGAACATAAATGAATATCATGCACCATGTATTTGTATTATATTTAAATGATACTTTGAAACTGTAATTAAAAGTTTGTAACTTTGAAATTTTTGAACTTTGCCACTTTTGAAACCTTTAAAACTTTGAACCTTATAACTTTTGAATTGTTTAAAACTTGTAATTTACAATGGTATTGATGATTTCACATGCATGCCACATGCTTCCATAATCTAAAAATGCTAAATTATATCTCCATTTCAAAATTGTATATTACCATAAATCTAAAAAAAAATCTTGTGAGGCTTGAATGTTCTAAGCAATCCCATTGTGATGCCCCTTTTTGAGATGAGAGACATAGTTTTCAAGTCACTTATCTCAAATTAAATTATATGTGAAAGATATATCACTTTGAATATTTGAAATTGATTGCATATATAGTATTGAATATAGCATTTAATTTATATATGAAACATGTGTTAGAAAGATATATCATTGAAGCATAGAAGCAATGTGTCAATGATATTCATCATGAAACTAAAGTAAGAATAGAGTATATATAAGTGATGCATGACATGAATCATGGCACCATAGTAAAAAATATATATATATATATATATATATATATATATATATATATATATATATATATATATATATATATATATATATATATATATATATATATATATATATATATATATATAATGCATGATATGGTTCATGGCACCATAGTAACTAGCAATATACAAGCAAGTAACATGATAATTATTTTACATAGTATGTCATGCATAAGGACCAAAGGCTACATACAAGGGACATGTAAGTGTCGCATAATAGACAAGTCCAAGGGTCACACATAAATATCTTGATAATACCATACAAACAAGAATTTTAACATAAAGTACCAAGGCCTACACACATAATAATCAATCAAAATCCTATCTTATCATGTAAGGAAGTAAGAATTTCAAGCAAAACATGTAGTAGATGAGATTATTATAGCTATATCATATGTATGAATGTGAATGTTATCAACTAGCATATTTAATGTAATGCATATTTAAAGTATGAGATATTTATCAATACATTTGTATGATATTTAGTTTAACATGGTAGAGAGGTTGTGGATAAATACAACCTATTAAAGTGTTCATAGAGAATGTAGATATGACCCCAACTTAGAAAAAATTATTTGGTGTTAAGGGAAACCCAACATTAAAGAATCATGTGAAAGTAGGTCATCTATCACATTAAATTACCTCATCAGAAGTATTGTGTATTTAAATATTAGATAAGTTATTTTCTTAACATATAATAAATAACATATGAAAAAAAGTAAGCTAGCAATGTTTGAAAATCCTTTAGGTCCTGATTTTGAATTTTATTATATTTTTTTGAATGTTTGGAATACATGCGTTTTTTTTTGAATTTATGATAATATTTGAATGCTAAAAGAGATTTTAAAATAGGTGCTAAGAAGAAAAGTTTTTAAAATGGAGGAAGTAGAAGGCATTCAAATAATCCTCAACAAGGTGTAAAACTATAGCATGATAAGAAGGAAGGCAAACAATGTGCCCCCAAATGTGTATGTAACTTTGAATCATATAATTGTTTCATGAGTTAGACAAGTAAGAGTGTACATACTCTTCAATGAGGAAGAGGTTAAATGTACTCATGTATAAATAGTAATATGAGATCATGTGAGTGTCATAGGGTGTAAGATATACAATATTACACAAGTAGAGTGTCATAGGGATAAGTGTTTGATATTGTTCGAATCAATTTGAAAATAAAGAGGGTAATTAGCCAAAGCTAAGACAAATCCAAGGGGATAAAAGAGTGGTTAGGTAAGGGATATAAGAATAAGTAATGAAAAATAAATCAAATAGGTTATGTAGTTTTAAATATTTTTGTAAGTGAATTTCCATTTAGCTAGAAAAAGGAATGGTGAATACTCATTGAGTATATTATTTATTACATGTGTAATAGTGCCATAGTCATATTTTACATAATCAATATCATCAAGGTCATACCAATCCTCTTTATTATCAGGATCATAATCATAAATGTTATCATTATCATAGGATAAAGTTATCTTCTTAAATAGCACTTGAGATTGTAAGATGCCATTTTGATTAGCTTTTGTATCCATGTAACAAAAACTTACTACACCATAGATTGGAGTAATTTTTTGAATATATTCATCATTGTTAGGAGTTTGAATATTATCTTGAATTAGAGAATGATCATGTATTTTTGGTTGAACATTAGGAAGATGAGTAATTGGTGCTTTGACTTCTTGGATTAAAGGTGTAACCTAGATTTATCTTGTTACTCTATGCATGAAGTAGATATAATCCTTGATTCCTTAGTAACCATATTTATATCATTAGACTTTGTAGGGTTATTTTTATGTGGATATTGATTCATGAAAAAATGTTTGGTAAATTTGTTTTCTTGCTTATCTTGAATTTTTTCTTGTAAATTTTTTTTTGGTAACTGTTATTTTTGCAATCTTGATTTTCAATCTTGTTATTTTTGTAATCTTACTTACTCTAATTTTAATTTTTGAATATTTTCTTACTTTGAATTATCTTTTTGTATCCATATTTTCTCTTTATGTTCTTATTGCACTTGATTTTTAGGAGATGCAATATAAGTGGGTTGCTTAATAAGTTTATTTTTTATAGGATCACCACTATCAAGGATACTTTATATTTTATTCTTTAGAACCAAATAATTATTTGTATGATTCCTATGAAATATATGATATGCACAATAGTATTTTTATCCTTTTAGAGGAGGCATAAAATGTAATTTAATCAACTTGTTTCAAATCATTTATCTTATAAGCTCACTTGAAATTTGATTAGCCTTTTGTATACTTTTTGAAACATTAAGTGTAGATGTATGTTGTTTATGAAGCACATGATAGTTAGATGAAGATGTAGATGCGTGATTAACACTAACATGTTTTGGATTTCTAAGAGATATGATCTGTGAACTTAAATATTTATTTTTATTTTGTAATGCTTCTATTGACTTTTGCATAGTGATGATTTAATCATAAAGGGATTCACAAGCACAAACCTCATGGATATTTGACTGAATAAGAATCACCATCAAGAGAAAGTGGATGGATAAGCCCTTCCTTTAGATTAAGAGATTCATTGATTACATACCAGTTACTTTTTGATTTTTGATTGATAATATTGAAAGAATTAGGAATATCAAGAGAGACATCATCATCATGTGGTGAATCTATACTAAGATTATGACATTATTATGCAAGAGTGGCATCATGTAAGGATAAGTATGAGGATAGAGTATGAGCAATAGCACAATATGTGGTAGAAGTAATAACATTGGCTTAAAATGATACTAGAGGATGATCTAAGGAATATTTAAAAAGGGAATTTATGCGATAATTCATAGAGGAATCTAAGGGTGTCACAAAAAATAAATTCAAAGTAGAAACTAAAAAAAAACCCAAAGAGGAGGCTAGAGGTATAATCAAAGGTAAATTTAAATAGGGAGCTAAAGGAGAGAATAAAGAGGAATATAGAGGTATGACCAAAGGTAAATCCAAAGAGGGGGATATAGAATAACCAAAAGAGGAATATATAGGTTATTCTAAAGGGGAATCTAAATGTGTGACCAAGGAAGAATCTAAAGAAGATTCTGAAGGGGACTTAGTTGAATATGTTCATGCTCGTAAAAATTATTAAGGTGAAGTTGTTCATTATTTGCTACATTATCAACATCATAATCATTATAATCATCCTCTATTAGTTTTTTATTTTGACGATTTGTCCATTCATCATGAGAATTCAAAGGCATAACATAAGTAGAGAAAAAAATATCTAAAGGATACAAATAATTAATGTATTTAATTTCACTATCCATGATATATATAATGAAAAAGGAATATAACAAATAAAATATGTATAATAAAAAAATAATCTAGAAAATATAAATAAATTTATGACTATGAAGATAATATAATATGAAGTAAGCAATGTGAATGACTATGAATATAACACAGACAAAAATCAAGGTATAAGGGTGAGCTAGGTAAGGGTTTGAATGATTTTTAGGCTCTCAAAAATACTTTCTCATTCATTGATTAGTGTTTTTCCAATGTTTTAAATCACTAACTATAGATTTATAAACATGCATGTATCTTATTATCCCTAGTTGTGAAGGTATGGTGGGAGTAACTTCCCTGGGTGATATGCCCTTCTCAAGTGTACAAAAAATCAAACCACTAAAAGAGGCTTCATATGGTATAAACAATGGACCCTAGGCATTTCCAATATACTATGAGGTATGTGAAAACTAAACTCTTTATTTAGTGTTGTACCATGGTTTTGAATATTGGGGTAAACCCCTCGTGTGACAATGTCTATAAATAGAACATCATATACCCCTTCACAAAAGTCACTAAGTAGTTTTAAAATTTACACAACATAGTTTTGAAAAAATTAAAAATTAAAAAGAAAATGTAAAAAGACATCAAGCAAAATTCAACCTGAGGTCAGAAATAAGAGCTTCAGTGTTGGATTCATCCAAGGTGATAAGACAAACTTATTAAATGTTAGATAAAATCCAAGGTCGAAGAAGTTGAATTATTTTATGTTAGATTTATATCCAAAGTCAAATGTTTTTGTTTTTTAGTTTCAAGAATTTACATTAATTTAATGAAATACTAAGACAAAAAATAAGAAAACAATAAGAAATTTTTGAATAAAATACACATTCTTTAGAATGTTTAACCCTTTTAATTAAGTTCTCTTAAATTAATCATATTAAACTATTGAAATAGAAATGTTGATATGTAGTGATATGATATTAAAATATAGTCAAATATGATATGATACTAAAACTAAATTGGGCTAAGTTTAGATAATGTTTATCAAAATTGAAAATAGAACTGATCATGCAGGTTTACTATGAGTGCAAACTATGTAGAAATACCTACAAACACAATCATGTTAAAAATTAGTAATTCACAGTCTACTTGGAAAATTTTGTGAGAGGCAAAAAGGGGTGCACTACAGCCTTGTATGGCTATTATGCTTGTGTCCCTATTGATTATATTCCTAATTTTTGGATCTGAATGTGTGTGATTGCTGATAAGGGTTGACTATTGAACTTTGTGCTCTGTGTTGTCATGCAAAAGACCTAAAAAATAGAAAACCCTAGATCCTACATAAGAAATAATATAGAGATAAAATTTCAAAGTGGAGATTAGGTTTAAGTGAATAGCTAAGATAGCCTCTGAAACCCAGCATAATTGAGTGTTGTCTACATAGCCCAAATAGGCCTCAGGACGATGTAGTTCTCCCTTCTATATTGATTGTGTGATCCATGGTTATGCAACTATAATTATTAGAGCTAGAATATTCATTTAAATGCTTGAAAATGGATACCCTTGACCTAAAATAAAAAATATTCAGACTTGGACTATGATTGCTAGAATGTTATAGAGATGAAATAGGAAGAAGTAGTTTTATTTTTCTTAATGTACAATGTAATTGCTAGAGAAATCTAGTGGGGTTCTAATGATTGGCTTCGGTGTGATTTCATAGGAGAATGTTTCAAATAATTTTGGTAATAAAAATTAAAAAATACATAGGAGATTCATTATGAAATGTCTCAATTTTAAAAAGATATAGTTGGAGTGTGGGAGACAAGGCCACAATGCAGCATTATCTAACTAGTGCAAACTTATCCCAGAAGACCAAAGATAGTTGGGACAGGTCTGATAGGATCCTATGGGATGAATAGAGATGAATGTAATTGAAATAAGAATGTTTATATGATATTTACAATGCTTATAAGATATTTAATGATCTCTTATAGATTGTGAGTTAGTTAAATGTTGAATAGACCAAGTAAGGGTAAAGATGCCAAGGATAAACATTGTCAAGCACTTAATGATTAATTTATGCATTTACAACACCTAAAAATGTTTCATCTACATTTATTAGTTATTAAATTATATGATTTTATCATTTTTTATATTTATTGATTCCTGGTCTAAAATAGGCATTATTGGCACTTTTTTTAAATATTGATGCTTCTTGACTTCTCTTAACTCCCTTTAGCTCTTCTAGCTCCTTTTTTCTCTCTCCTCTAAGTTCCCACTCTTTTTTCCCCTTTGTTTAAAACATATATATGTTATTTATGCCTATTATTAGTACATAGATGCTCATAGTGTGTGTTTTTGTGGCCCCTTTTGGCTTGACTGTGTTTGTCAGTGTTCTCACCTTTACAACTTTTTGATTTTTAGAGGCTGATTTGGGTGCCAATATGGTTCTAATTTTATATCAATATATTTATAAATACACATGCATTATAATAGATCTAAGATTAAATAATAAATATAGATAATTTATTACTCACAATAACCTATTGATCAATTACAAACACATTAAAGAAGAACAAACATTCATTGAAGCACAAACGTTTATGTTTAGACACAAATTAGAAGACATTGGTTTGAATGCTATTGAAATCATTGAGATTTTTTTTCCAAAAGTTTTATTATCTAAGGGCTTGACATATATCAAGTTCATTCCTCTATTCTCTATTTTATTATAGGCCACATAACATATTTTGTTTTCCTTATAGTTTTTTGGTATTATTGTTGAATTAGAACAAAAAAGAGAATTTTTGTTTTGTAGTTGATCCAAGTGAAAGTAAAATAATTTGAGGGATATGTTTAAAGACCAAATTTAGGCAAATATAATTTTTAAAACTATTAAGCCTATATGTCACTTCATCAAGAACGATCAATGATTTGAACGTTATTAGGAGAGTAAAAAATACTTTGGACAAAGTTATTTGTTTCAAATAGTTGTTATAGGTCAGTTATGTATCACATGTGGATACACATTTTCATTTTTATATATTGACAGCTATCATCAAATTTTGTGGCATTCAAGACAACCTCTAAACCTCACATGTCACCTCCTTTCTTTGGTTTTGAAATTAATTAATTAGGTATGATTAATGTCTTGCATATATCATTAGGCTTAGTTAAATGTTATGGTTAATTATATTGTAATTTAGTTGAAATCCATTCATCTATATTACATTTTGGTAAACCTGTGCTCTCTTTCACCCCTTCTGGGGTTAGATATGGATTTACCCTATGTAAAATATAAATTTAGTTGATTTTTATATATTTTATTACAATACATGCATTTACATATGATATATCTAGTTTCCTTATGTTTGAATCCAAACTATAGCTTTTTTTTTTATAAAAAAATTCAAACCATATGGAATTTTTTGGTGTAGGAAAATCATGTTAAATAAGTAATCTTTCACATTAAAAAACATGGGTTAGTGTTTGTGTGTGTTTGTTCCTTGTCAATGATGTAGACATGGTTGCACATGTCAAAAATCATTAAAGCAGATCTAAGAGACAAGTCTAGAACTCAAAAACCCCATGAAAATTGATTAGGATAGGTTTTATTCATCTATATAAGGTTACATTGATACATTTTTGGTAGATGATGATGTTATTGCTTAATACAAGTGGCAATTTTGAAACCTCCAGTCTGCATTAACCAATAGTTATGTAACCGCCAATTTATAGTAACTAATTACTTCTACCATTGAGGTCAAAAAATTAGAGTAACCACTTATGATGGTTGTGATACCATAGCCTACATCAAGTGATATTTATGCAATGTTTTTAAAGCTACTAATCTAGAGAGATAATTTTTCACTCATGGAAGTAGAACAATCAATTTAATAGGTTGATATGAATGGTCTTCTCATTTGGGACATTTTATGAACATGTGGTATTATATAGATATATCCAAATGAATAATATTGGTGTTAGCTAATGATTTAATCATATGTTTTTGTTTCATTAGTGAGCATGCATCAAAGATCTAGAAGAAAAAATGAGTACATTGGTGAGAGTAGTAATGAGTGATCAATCAGGTGTAACTGTGTTATTTTATGCTACTTTTATTTCTTCCTTACATCAAAAGGAACATAGGAAACTTCAAAAAGTGGGGTTTTTATGCTCTATGATCTCGTTTTACTTGACTCATTTCATTAAAGGAAGATTAGAAAGATGTGCAGTTACCACTTCCATTTGGTTTTACCCGACAATGAGGTTTAAGGTTAAAACCTTTATGTGTCTATGTTTAATTTCCATTCTATTTGTGTATGGTTTTAAAATATTCTCACTTAATCTAATGTATGATAAACACACTTAAATCCATTTTAATTTAAAAAAATCAAGTAGTTACAACATGGGTAATAAATTTGTGTCTGTAATTTTATATTAAGGCTATATCACTTAGAAAATTATAGATCACTACAACCAAGTCACTATCATTTATTTGTAATGAATATAACTTATTTCACATGAATATTTTGTTTATCAGTGACTTATCCTGTTACAACATTTCAAATTTATCCCAAATAATCTTTTCATTATATTTTCAACATTTGACAAATTTAACCTGGCCCATTCTTCAAGTTTCATTCCCATGGGTAATTTATTTGTTATAATAACCCATTGATCTTCCATATTTAGTTTCCATAACTCAATATGTTTACCATTGAATTTATCATTCTCATGCTTCTAGTCATTTTCTTGACATGAGGCTTTTTTGGATAGATTTCCCACTCAAGAAACTATTTATCCATAGTTGTCCTAACTTTTACAAAGCTATGATCAAGCTCTAATACCAAATGTTAGGGATAAGGCCTATACATAATAAATAAATACAGTATAGAGATATGCTATATGAATATTATACATATAAGTATAATGATAAGCACACAAAATACATAATATTTCATCTAGGAAAAGCTTTATGGATTAAAAAAATTAGCACAATAATCTAATCAATTATAGTATTAAAAAAAATTATAATATTAAAAGTCATAAGGTTCTATAACCTTCATAAACCACTTAACTATAATTTATAATGCACACACTTGACTATGTGTATTCAAAATTCATGCAATGAAACTACATCCCACATTTAGTAGCTAACAACTTTTAACTATGCATCATCATCTTCCAAAGAAGATCTGTCACCCACTTTGTAATTTCCATACAATAAGGGAATTTGTAGTCATACCTGCTACTAACAAAGTGATCATTATTTAACACTCCTCAATAGCTTTATGTCAGAGCACTACCAAGATGTTTTAGTCACACCTCTAATCTTATAGATACATCATACAAGTGTATTTTAATGCCTTAATTCAACCTCCATTGCTTAACATGTTATTCAAATCCTAATAACACCTTACTATGACTTGACCACTACATTCCACTTTGAAAACTTCCATAGTGCAATGAAACTACTTAGATAACATTACAAAACTCTACCATTGTTCATGTATGCTAAAAACCTTGCACAACTATTATATATAGTCTTCACGTGAGTTTTTGCAAACATCCATTCTTGTGCAATCAACCTGCATAACATCCTCCACAACCAATACTTATGTAAACAATATTATATAGCATCAACCTTGCACACAATTACCATTACACATATCCATGTAAAGTTGAAACATTTTATAAAATAAATAATAATTTGGAAGGTTCACACTTAACCACAAATTGGTCTTGTTTCTTAGATCACTCACTCTTTCTTGAAAATCAATGGTCCCTGGTGCATCAGGTCTAGGAATATAGTGTGGAAACTTGTTGTCTAGTTGAGATTTGATGAATCATCTTAGTGAGTGATTTGACCCATCTTGATACACCTATACAAAAACATATAAAATTTATATTTTTACATTGTTTCTATAATTTAATCTAATTTTACTACTTAAGGTTATTTTATTGTAGATGGTGGTATTCTAAAAGCATAATATGCATAGTTATATATCATGCAATCTTCTTGGGAGTTGGAAAATTATGACCATGGCACATAATCACTTCAATAATAATGCATCTATTACTTCTCACTAATATGTTGATATTTCAAAGATTGTATATATACACAACCTAGTTACTATACATGTATGAATACTCAATGTATTACATCACAAAAATAAATTAGTGTTGCATCACATACTATATCCTTTATGAAAGGATGAATAGTGCATAAAAAATAACATTATTTATTGGTGCATATACCTTTGGTGTCATAGGAACTGAACCACCATAATTTTAAATTTTAAGGATGGGGCATGGTTGAAAAACTCAGTCAGTTGATGGTTTATTCAGAGGTGAGGATGATTTGAATCATATAAGGTATTTGGGGGATAACACTCTAAACAAAAATCCATATGTTTTTATACATGTATGGAAGTAATATTAAATAATATTTAGGATAGAGAAAATAATATAACTAAAACAAAAAATATATTAATTTACACATTTGGTACATGATATAGACTCAAGGGAGATGTATGGTTTTTAATCTTCTAGTATATGATGGTATTTAATAGTGTAGATATGTTTTCATAATATTAAAGATCCATGGAGGATAAGAAAATGTTATGGAATATTAAATGCTTGAGCTTTCATGTTTGACTCTTTGCCTTCCAATGATTGCATTGAATGACATTAAAATTTGATGGTCAAAATATGGGCCACATGGCATTTCCCCACACCTTATGAGGAGAACCAATCAATTTATATTTGGGATCTACCCCATTAAGATTTAAGGGAAATAAAAGGTTTTGTGAACTACATAAATAAAATTCATGCCAAAAATAATTATGCAAAGTAGCATTTCATATAGAGATATTTCACTAGGAAGGGAAGGTGTGAAAAGAAGGGAAAGATGCATGATGAATGGAAAGTTAGGAAAGTTATGAAAAATCCATTCAAAGGTGATAACTATTGTACCCAACATGCCCCCATTCCTTTTTTTTTAATAATAGGGACCCACTATCTTTTGAAAATGGTCTATATCCATAACTTGAAAATATTCTAAAGGGAAAGGCTTTATGTATTATGTTAACTTCATTATTCAGCATACCTATGAACATAATTTTTTTTGGACTAATCTAATAATGATCTTCAAAAATTGTGTATACATATTCAGCACATTTTTTGTCTTCAATGGCAGTGTTCGGTGATTTTTTTTGGTGAATTGCTCTGACTCATTTTGGTCTTTGCTGATTTTATTTAGATAATTAATTCAGTGAACTCATTTAGAACTTGCTTGGTATAATTGATTCTTTGGAAATTTTATTCAAATTCCCATCTTCGGTAGTTTTCAACACTTCACATTTATATGGACCTCCATAAGAATCTACTCTTTGAATTTTTCCCTCGAAGGAATTATTCAAAACATCTATTTAGAATTCTTGTTTATAGGACCTCTAAAGCTTTATTCACCCTACATCAAAGCACTTCGCCATTTACTCCTCGGGACTTGTTCTTCAGGAACCAGGTTTTCAAATTTTTACACTTTAGCTTATCTACGTCTTCAGAGGATTTTTTTGGAAAAATGATTTGATGAAATTACTTAACATGAAAAATATCTTCAATGAAAGTGTTTGGCGATTTTTTCCATCAAAATTATCGGACTCATTTTTGTATTTAGTGAAAAGGTTCAGGTCATCAAGGTCTTCAACAAAAAAATTTGAGGTTTTCCTTTGACTCATATCGGTCTTTGGTAAAAGTGTTAAAAACTTTTACTCAGGATACTCATCTGCCTCAAGAATGAAGTGGAAAATTTAAAATTGAATAAACAAATCTAATTTATATACATTGGACATTAATGGCTCATGAACTAGAATTGAATGCCAAAGATATATCAAAGCAGTTCAAGTAACAACATGCCCATTTATCTCAAGATAACTAGCAAATTTAATTTCTTCCCTCCTATCAAGCCCTAGATACCAATGTTTCCAACCTAAAAAAATAATTAGGAGAGCCAAGCGATTAACTTTCAAACCAGACTAGTATCAATACAGTCAAATAATAATGGCATCCTTATATAGAGCATTCTAGGTAACTCTACCCCCATTAAGGTTTTATATTAAAGATTAAACTAAATAAAAGCATACATTATTTGAACATGTAGTATATAACAATGACTATAATAACTAATCGATAATGTGGGAAGTGATACACCAAGTTGATGCATATACACACAAAGAAACTTGAATCTAGCTCAATGTCAATCGGTTGTAGACATCCTCCCATTCAAGCCTTAAGGGTTACACTTCAAAATAATAAATCCAGAGGTCATGCCTTCCATTGACCTCCTACAAGACTTTTTTTTTTTTGGGAAGATAATCAGAGGATTTTTTCTACACCAGTCAAAGCATAAAATAGCCATTATGTGCATCTCAGGTGATGTTTTTCAAAGGTACCTCTCCCTCCTTATTGTAAGCACAACTTATGATTTACATAGGGTAGTATCAAGTAAAAAATAAAAATAAATTGAGAAGACACTCAGTAGATAGATGCTCCCTATGGAAACCATCAACTTGAAGGATAAGCAACCAACACCATTGATCAAATTCAAGATGGGAATATGAATTGGAATGACCCTCTTAAATAGGTTATTTAGCTATCTGGGCATCAAATTCCACCTAGAGTGGGTTCTATTGCTCAATTTATTAATGACCTTAGAGTTGGCATTCACTTTCAATGAATTAATTGATGCAAAACTATAGGAGCAAATATTTCACAAGGATAAGAGACCTCCGAGAGGTCATTTCTACATGATGTCATACCTCCTTGACATAGTCCTCAGCATAGTATATTTTCATAATGGGTCACTCTAGAACCCTATTATAGACTACATCAAGAATCATGTATGTGATTCTTGTTATTTCATGCATATATATGCATACACTCACAACAATGTGCATATTTCCAAGGATGTATACCCCCAGGTATGGATGGCTATCCATGAGTCCACCCTACCTAGGATATCAAAGATCATTGCATATAAATTTTTGATTAGGGGAGACTATTGGTTATACCTAAATTACACTATTATCATGGTTATAGGTCACAAGGTAACACCTCTATGCCTCCCCAAGTATGTCCTTGACAAATTGATAGAATAAGAAACTTCCTACCAGTTATGGTGGGGTATTGATGAAGACATGCATAAAAACAAGAAAGTTTACTTTCATGGCTCTCACCTTGTGATTGGGAGGATTTGCTACACAAACTAAAAGCACTTATATGAATTAGGTAGGTACAAAGAATATTATTCATTGGCCACATTACCACATAGGGACTGGGATTCTTATGGTCAAATGCATAAACATATCAAGGGACTTAGCATTGATTATCAGCATGAACCCTATTGTAGACACCTAAAACTAGCCACAAATGGCTTTCAACCAAAATTTAGAATAATTATTACCAACCATTACAAATTAAGCCTAGGAATCATTGAATGTCCTAGGTTTTCTTTCACATCATTCATAAAATCTCATAATTATGTTGAGACATCTTTAATTAGGGTATCCTATCATATGTAACAATAACCTCTCATGGATTCATCCCTAATCGCCTTTCAGCATAACAAATATCAATTTGGCTTATGGACCTATTAAGTAGGGCACTTGCACACTTGATTAAATCATGAAAGAGTTAAAAGGCTAATCAAAATCAATTAACAAGCTAAACATGATTAAATTCCTAGTTGAATTATCCATTTAAAATTAATGAATATCTAAAAAAGGAAATTCAAAATATCCTAGCCTTTCATCATTGACTTTATGAGTTGTCAAGCTCTTTGAAAATATCCTAAAATATCTAATTTTGAGAGCCATGCCTATTAATTGCAAATCATAATTACTTGACAACTATTAACTCAACTAGAGTTAGATTTCACTTACCTAGGTTTAGTTTGAACCCATTACAAACCTAACTCAACCCTAACTCACTTTGGGTGAGAGTTAATTTCTAAGGCTATAAATACAAGGCCATGCCTATTCATTTCTAAGCTCTCATAAGCCAAAATTATAATGCTAATTTGGAGAGATAAAAGCTCTGATATAATGTTATAATGCCAAAATTATTAATCCAAGAAACAATCGCAATCCAGTGGTGCCAAGGCGAGAAGGAGCCAAAAAGCTTCATTTATCAAAGACTTCTTAATGCACAAGTCAAGCAAACCACTCAACAAAGCTATTTAGATCTCCCAAGGAAGGTAATAGAGTTATTGTATTTTATGTTTTTGTTGTGCTTTCATTTGGTGTTTTGTTACTAACATCTCCCTAGTATCTAGGCTAGGAGTGTAAGTATTAGTGTGTTTATTTGCTTCAACTAACACAAAACTAACCTCCCTTCTTGGATTCATATGATCAAACCTATGACCATGATTTCTTATTCTTAAATGCTAAGAATTATGATCAAGTTAGGGGAATGGCACAAACTATCAACTTGAAATAAGACCTCTTGAAAATTATTCAAGGGCAACCTTCCCTTTCTATAACAGAGGCACAGGCTAGAATCCCACTAGTTGGAGAATGGGATTCATCAGACTTATAGGATAATAGACCCTCTCATCCAATAAAATATCAAGGGAAACCCTCCCAAATACACCCTATGACACTCAAAGTAGCAAAGAAGGAGCTAAGGGTGCCTGATACCTCACTTAGGGGAAAACAAGATGAACCTATTTGTCTTGACTCTTCATATTTTGAGGGCCTTTCCCAATTGGATGTGGCATCAATCCTCAAGGTTGTTGTTGTGGTTACATCAAACACAACCACACAAGATGCACCTTCCCAAACTACTAAGACAACTATTTGATACACAATGAATCTGAGGGCTCTTCCCCTCTATAGAGCCCATCTATTGAAGCACCATCAATAGAGGTAGCCACCCAAGAATCAATTAGAGGAGAGTCCACTGATGAGGAGGGAGAACTTCAAAGAGCCAAGATCTTGATCCTCTAGGACAAAAAGTGAAAAACACCATTGTATGAGTAACCATCAGGTGAGCATTCAACCACTTCAATTTCCACTACCCCTATTGTATCTAATGTTTTTATTTTTACTATTGGTACATTTTATCCTATTTCACTTAGTCCTACTAGTTCCCCTCCCTTCTTGGTCCCCAAGGTGAAGGTTATTCCTACACAAACAATTTCCCAGCCAAATTTGCCAGTCCCAAAGGTAGAGGATCATTCCTATACCTTTATTGTTCCTACTTAGTTAGTCTTCTTCTAATTGTATCTTCTTCATCCATTCCTACTTTTCCAATTGTTTTTCCTCCCATTACTATCCTATCCCCTAAAAAAAAAGGCAATAGAGAATGCCAAGGGAGCAATATTCAGTCCTCAAATCTATGTGTCATCTACTCATCTAGGTCTACCAGTGCCTCCCCCTAGTTCCTCTCAGGATACTATGGTGATAACAATGAAGAAGGTTGAGGAAGAATCCAGTTTACACAATCCACCCACAATGTCAATATGGTGAAGTGGACTAGTCTAAAATCATCTGGCCTTCACTTCTTAATCCCCTATTCAAAGAAACTCTGAGATAGACATTAGGATAAATATTAGGTGATACTATAGTTTTAGCACTCAACCCACATATCTATCCCAATTATCCCTCTCATAGTGGGCAAAAAATATGTAGTTAGAAGCTTTCAAAAGGCTTAATCTAGTAATCATAGAATTTCCCATTATATGTTCTATATTTGAAAAATCTATCGGAAGTGTGCAAAGGGTCAGGAAGAAGAAATTATAAGATGAGATAATAAAAGGGGTCATAGTAGAGGAGAGACAAGAAATATTTACCTTGTCCAAGAGGAAAGACAAAAAATTAGGGCAGTCCCTATACATAGAAGATTTTAAATCCTATATTGAAACTCACAAAGATGATCAAGTGGAAATACATGAAAGAAATGAAATGGTGAGGAGAGATCTAGAGTAAGAACTACAACAACAACAACCGTGCATGTTCCAATACAAATAGAGATGGATGTCTAGAATGTTGCATTTAGGTTGTATAATATCCTTAAATTTATTAGTGCAATGAGAGCAGAATTGGCACTTCACATAGTAGAAACTACTAAACTATTTAATTATTTGAAATTAAATGAGAATAAATTTAAATTTCTTATTCTTTTTACCATTGGAAAATCATATTCAATCCTAAATATGATGGCACCATTAAAGGCTATCAATGCCCTCAATTTGGTAGTCATTAGGATAAAAGAGTCCAAAAAGTGGATCGATTCAGCTAAGGTAGTAATGCCTAAATATTCAAAACATGAAACTCTCATTTGGTAGATTTTGGATGAGCTAAAGCTTTCACAAGACAAGGATTCTGTAAGTAGGCTTATCAATAAGGCCAATTTTGACCAGCCCTTAAAATAGGCTTCAAAAAGCTTCAAATAGAATATACAAGAAAGGACACTAGAAGAAATAAGAGCTGAGCTCAATTTTTCTAGGAAAAAGGTTACAGAGGTTGAGATATTTAGGAGTAGAAATATTGAGCATGCAAGGCTCCTTGTAAAAATTAATAGGGTGTATAAACCTTCATTACTTAATATGGATATAATCAGGTATTAACATGACATTGGCCATAAACACTATCAAGTGCTAGAATCAAAGAATAAAGTTGATGCTTCAACTTCTATTTTGGCACAAGATATGACTTCAAAGCCTCCAGTAACCTTTATCATCATGAAAACACCTATTTTGCCTTGAGTTTAAGGTTAAATTTGTATGTACACATGAATATAATACTTATTTTTACACGTAAATTTACTTACACTTAGAGCATAAATTTAAAGTTGTCTGAACTATTTATAAGCATGCACAAATTTCATTACATTGTACAAGCCAAATAATCTTGACGTAGTTGTAATTAGCTATGAGCATGCATACATGCAATTTTGATGCTAAATTTAGAACAAAGGTTCTAATTATGTAATATAACCATGAGTTCACATACACTTGGAGGATGAGGCATCCCCTCCCCAAGTATCTATATTTATATAATTACACCTTCCAAAGGGTTAGAAGTTTTTATCAACACAGGAAGAAATTAGTTTTGATTGTCATACAACTACATTGGTGTTTTCTCCTTCCATTTTTGTGTTATTAAGGTTTTGTTTTCCTAGTTGTGTCAATACAATAATTTGAAGTGTGAAAAGCTACGAATAATTCTAATTATTTTAATTGATGTATGTTAATCTTGGATGTGCAAAAGTTACTGAAAGTTAGTAAATTTTATTGATTATTAAGCAATTTATTCAAACTATGGTAATATTCTTAGTGTGCAGGAGTGTTTTCTGTATGGTACAATTTCTTAAACATGTGCAACAACTACCTTAAATGCCTTCTTGGTCTAAGTTGTAATCTCCCAATTAGGGTTTATAATAACAAATCTAAAGGGAGTAGCCTTTAGTTGAGACCATCAAGTTTCCTATATCATTTCCACTAGAATTCATAGCTATTTTTACCTATGAATGTCAAATAAATATAAGCAACAAGCACTAGTTTTGAAAACACTTATCTACCAAGAAACTAGCCTAAAAAATGACCTCTTGAGATCATAAAACCTTCTTCTCTGGTCCACCCTTCCCTCATTTTGAATTTTTTTGATTGAGACCTACCCACTCTAGATTAGATATCACCCATCATTTTCACTCACTTAGGTTTTATTTCTTTACTAGGATTCATTTCACCACAAGTAAATATGGGTAACAACATGCATGCTCTGCTTGATATTCCACCATAAGGTTGTTTAGCCCATACCTGCAACTCATTCCATGGAGTGGAGTTTACTTCCATTGGGATATTAAAAGTTTAGAGGCTACCTTGTTTAAATTTTCAAAATGTGCACAAGACCTACATCAAAAAAAGAAAAATTAGCACTAGAAGAAGGGGCACTTGTGTGCCTTCCCTAGTAAGAGGTTATTCCCTATGTTGAGTTATATTGGAGATGTCCAAGAGAGTTATCAAGTTTGAGTCCAAACTAGTCTTTTGGTTTCACCATTATCAGCACATCAAAGACCAAGATCTATACCAATTGTTTCCAATGTACCTAGGGTTAGAACATTATCTCCAATAAGAAATATCCATCTCATTAATCATTTTATGGTCTAACAACCACCTTTGTTAGTTTTATATTCCATTATCATCCCAAGAGATGTGCACAATTTTCATAGGAATCTAGAGAACTATCTACCTTCTTTCTCCCCTTCAAGAGGAAAACCTATAAAGGAACACATTCAGTCTTTCAAGGATGCTTTAAGATTAATGAGTGCTACTAATGTAGATGTTGCATGCTGTATTTCTTGATCTACCTTGTAGGATGTTACTTATTATTGGTACCTCAACCTTCAAGAAAACTTAATAACTTTCTAAAATGCATGTTAGAGCATATTTATTTCCTAATTTAGATAAGTTACTAACCCTCAATTGGTGTATCAAAATTTCACCAGCATGAAGAGAGAGCCTAATGATCCAATTTAGGCTTTCAACACTAGTTTCTAGAAGATGTACACCTAGTTTAATTTAGAGTATAGACCAAATGGACCATTTACATTAGAGATGTATAAAACACCCTAGATGTAATCATTGTACTATTCCTATGAATTTTTATTTATACCACCACTCTATATTTAGCATACAAAGAGGTTATCAAAATTGATAGATAGTTGAACCCTCAAATACCTAGACTCCCAACATCAATGCTAGTTTTTCAACCCTCAATCTAGTCCCTCATGTTAATCAAAATGTTCCTAATTTCAACCAAAATTAACTATATGCAATGCCTCCATTGATACAATAAATTCCCAATCAGACTTATGGTTATATGAACAATCAGCTATGTATGAATGGTCATCAACAAAATCAGCATTCAATGCCATCTAATGTTGCAGTTGCACTAGGAACTAATTCCACCAAAATGGAGATGGATTCCATCCAAAGAATGGTCCATAAATTAAGCAATGATTTTTTGAAAATGTAGAGGAATATGCATAACACCACTGGCTATAATAATAACTATAATTATGGGTTTCAAAGATATAAGAGGCCCTTTAATAGGCCTATGAATAATACAAAGTAGTAACCCAACAAGTTACCAGAGATTAACAAAGTAAATATGACTCTCTATAATTAGTGTAGAGTTCATAATACACCATAACATTATGAACTTGAATGTGTGTAATTATGTGCAACATTTGAGATATTCTAGAGGGAGATGGTAAGGCAAGACTTGATGAATAATCCACCAGAGTTCCATTTAGAAGTTGGCTCTTCAAACACTGTAATGGAATTTGAAATGCATGAGTATTTATTCCCAAAAGAATATGATAATGAACTAAAGGATAATTCTGATGAAGTGTAGGATTTATATAAATATCAAAAGGGTAATTACAATTAGAATAAAGGGCAGCCCTTTACAATGTCTGCTCCTCCAAACAACACTAATATTTCACTAATTTTAGGAGTTTATAACAATCCACCTCCCCCAAAATGGAATGAACATCTCTAGAATAAAGATGAGCAAGACAAAGGAGGGTATAACATTATTGAAGACATGAATAAGATTAAATCTACATTACTCTTCATGAACTGGATCAAATCACTAAACAAAAGGAGCTTCTATAGAGGTCTATTATAGGGAAGGCAACTATAGAGAATACAAAGGTTGTTCATACTAATGTCCTATACAAAATCAAACCAAAAGTTCCGCCTTTCTTATTGATTATCTGAACATTTGGAAAGAACATCCACAATTGTTTAGTCAACTCTAGAGCTCTAGGCATAGTGATGCCTACTTCAATTTGTCAAAATTTGAGTTTAACTCCAAGCCAATCAAAGAGAATGATTTCAAATTTGGATAAGATGACAGTCCCTGTAATAGGAAATATAAATGATGTATGCATCCAAGTAGCATCTAAACCATGAATACAAATAACAATTAACATACTAGTAGTGGATATTCTGGAAGGATATAGATTCCTCTTAGCAAAGACTGGTTCAAAATGTTTAATAGGTATGTACCAATAGATTTCTCTCACATTTTGCTGCCATGGAGAGTTATCCCAAACTAGATTTGAATTGATCAAGAGCCAAGAATGAAACACTTGATTACTAAATATAATATAAATAATGAAGAATTAATTTATAAATCTCCTAATCTAGGGATTTATATCTTTACTACAAAGCATGGGGCGCCAAAACTAGAAGTCCAAGGATCTTCCCAGTTGTGGACTCCCCACTTCGACAGTGCAAGATTCAAGTAAGGATCAGGAGCTGACATTGAATTGATGGACCCACAAGGTAATAAATAATTTGAAACATACATATTAAAATTCCATTGCACCAATAATAGAGTGGAATATGAGGCACTAATTTTTGGATTGTATTTCACTCTCAAAAATAATGTTAAACAATTATTAATTTATGGAGATTCAAAACTAGTAGTCAATCAGGTTAAGAACAAATTCCAACACAAGTTATCATATCTAAGAAGGTACAAACATAGAGCTTGGGATTTTATTGATTTTTTTGAGGCCTTCAATATAGTTTTTATGCCTAGAGAACAAAATCAAACTATTGATTCATTAGATTCTTTAGTTTCCAATTTGGCACCCATATAGGAATCCAAGATTCAAAGATTTTCCATTGAGATAGTACCTTGTCCATTAATTCTAGACAATGTGTAAAATTTCAAAGTCTTTGATGATGACCAGTAGATCATCTAGTTATTAACTAACTCAGGGCAATTTGAGTCTCAAATCATTGATGATAAGGAAACTAGTTACCCATGCCAAGAGGAGTTGGGGGAAGAAGGAATCATTCAGCTGGAGGAAAATTGCCTCCCTCTTGGAATGGTTTCCTTGAAAAGGACATTTGATTTAGATCCTCAAGATCAACAACAAAGGTAGTCAAAAGTGAATGAATCTAATTTCAAAAGGGAGAATCTACGAGATGAGTATAACCGACACTATGTTAACATTGGTCTCAACTACACTCCAAAGGAAATGTAAAAGGTGAAAAAATTGCTTACTCAATATAAGAATGTGATTGCATGGATGTATGAAGACCTAAAGGTTTTTAATCAAGGGTCATCACCCATAAAATCCCACTAAATGTGGACCACAAACCATTCAGGCAAAGGGAAAGGCTAGTAAATCCTATCTTGGAACCTCTTATTCAAAATGAACTGAAAAAGTTGTTGAGTGCAAAAATAGTTTTTCCTATCAAAATTCTACTTAGGTGGCTAATTTAATTCTAATCAAGAAGAATATTGGATAGATTTAGCTCTATGTTGATTTTAAAAACTTAAATAAAACTTATGAGAAAGACAATTATACATTGCCTTCCCTAGATGAAGTCATCTAGATAGTGAGTGGTTCAAGAATGATGTCTTTTTTGGATGGTTTTTCAAAATATAACTAGGTGCTAGTAGAATCAGAAGATAGGATGAATATAGCATTCACAATGAAGTGGGGTACTTATGCATATGAAAGGATGACATTTGGCCTAATTAACGTAGGTGTCACATTTTGATGAGCTATGGACCATGCCTTTCAGGGGCGATAGGTAAATGTATAATTATTTATATGGATGACCTCTTGATTTTATCAAAATTAAGGACTGATCATGTAGGTCACCTAAAATCAATCTTTGAAAGATGCAAAAGGTTTGACATTTTATGAAAACCCAAAATATCGTATTTGGTGTCATAGAAGGCAAGGTGTTGGGTCACATCATCACCAAAGATAAAATTACAATTGATCCAGATAAAATTCAAGGGATATCAATAATTACCTTCCCAAATAGTAAGAAGGAACTAAAATCTTTCTTTAGGAAAATAAACTTTGTGAGAAATTTTATATCAAAGTTTGTAGAAATAATTAGACCTCTGAATACAATGCTCAAGTAATATTTTAAAGTGGAATGGATAGCATAGGCTCAAAAATCTTTTCAAGACATTAAAGATGCAATATCTTAGGCCTCTGTACTGATAATTCAAAATTTCATCAAAGACTTCTTATATTCATACGCCTCATAGCATATTATTGCCACCATGCTCACCCAAAAGAAAGAGGATGTGAGCATATTATTGCATTCATGAGCACAAACTTGAAAGAAGCAGAACTTAGGTATTCCATGATAGATAAGTAAATATTTTCCCTTGTCAAAGTAGTGAAGAAATTTTGATATTACATCTTGAGGAACAAGACCATTACCATTAATCAGATCTTATTTTTAATCTCATTTTAGCATAACATGAATTAGGAGAATGCAAAGGAAAATGGATAGAAAAATTGAAATAGTTTGACATATAAATCAAATCTGCCAATATTTTTAGAGGTCAAGACATCATTTATCTCATGACTGAGCCTAACCCATGCATCACTATTGAAGAGGTTTTTGAAAACCAAGTATCTAAAGGAGATTGGTATAGTGAAATTGTTTAATATTTTCTCATATGTACCTGCTCCCCAAAGCTCAAAAGAGAATAGAGTAGATATTTGAGACTCAAAACAACTCATTACATGATCATAAAAGATATCTTATATAGAAGGAATTATGAAGGCATCTACTTGAGATGTGTATCACAAGAGGAAGCTCAAGAAATTTTGAAAAAATTACACCAAAAGAGAGGCAATGGTCATCCCTCTGGAAATACCATAGCCCATAAAATCCTTAGAATAGGTTATTACTGACCAATAATCTTTAAGGACATGCATGTTCATGTTAGAACATGTCATGAATGTCAAGTCTTAGTGAAAAGATAAGAACATGCGGAAATGCCTCTACAAATGGTGATTGAAGTATGACCATTCGCTCAATGGGAGTTAGAATTCACTAGGATCATTAATCCTAACTCTTTAGTTGGACATAAGTTTGTACTTATTACTACATAATATTGCACACAATGGACCAAAGTTATAACGACAAATCATTCAAGAGCACAAGATGTGATCATATTTTTAGAAGAAATTATCACAACTAGATTTGGTACTCCCATATTTCTATTTTGTGACAACATGCAAACATTCCAATCAGTTGAATTTACTGAATGGGTCCATGATAATCGAATCATCATCAAGTCATCATCCAACCATTACCTAAAAAAAAATAGATTGGTTGAATCAACAAATAAGACCCTGATTGATGCCATTAAAAAGTTTATAACAAATAAACCTAGAGATTGTCATAATCTATTTATTTATGCATTGTGGGTTTATCAAACAAGATACAAGTAGGCACTCAAGGTCTCACCTTAATTACTGGTATGTGGGAGACAACTTATTTTCCCAATCATGCTTAAATTTCTAATATATCAGTTTATGGAGGAGTACAAAGAACCAAGTGAGAAGGTGGAATCTTAGTTGTTGGACATAATAAAAATGGAAGACTCAAGGACTAAAGCCTTATATAATTTTAGTAAACATCAAGATATAGAGAAAAGATGGTTTGACAAAAGAGCAAAATTCAAAGCATTCAGAATATCTGACCTGGTGCTTCTATGGGATAAAGCCCATGAAAATAAAGGATAACATGATAATTTTACACCATTATTAATTGGACCTTATCAAATTTTAGAGATCTTGGGTAATAATGCTTTCCATTTAAGGGACCTCTAAGGCAATGAGATGACATATCTAGTCAATGGATAATTTTTGATGCATTACTTCATGGTTGTACTATCTAGGGATGCCTCTAAATAACAATAAACATGGTGGTAAGAGTAGGATTAGAGTAGATTTACTTTTTTATTATAGTAGTTTTGTGGCTTTCTTAGAATAGTTTCCTTGCTTCCTAGTTTAGTGCTCCTAGTTTTTAGCAATTCATTTTATAGTTTAGCTTCCTAATTTCTATATTAGACATTTTTCTTTGTCTTGTGGAAATTAGATTTACTTACCCTACTATTCTCAATGGAAGTATCCAACCTATTGAGACTTCCTATTACATGTTTAGAAGCTAAAGGATCAGCCTATGGGAAAACATACTAAGAAGAGGTACACCAATTTGTTTACCTACAATATTTTTCACCTTTAGATTTTAGATCTTCAAAAATTAGGTATGCAACAAGAAAATTAATCATGATCAAGCTAACATGGAATAATTCAATCAGGCATGTAAACATTGTTCTCATTCTTGCATACAAATTTTAAAAAGGTTTTTTATTTTCCCTAGATCAAATGCACTTATCATATTAATACTTGTTTGAGGAAATAACCATTGATATGGGTATAACTGATGGAGACAATCAGGTAAACTTATGTTTTCATAGATACCATCTCATTTTGGTATCTGCTCTCCCTCTTCCAACAATATTCTATAAAATAAAAATATAGCAAAATAAGGATCAAAACATCCTTAAAAGAGTGATCCAATAGGCCTACAGGAAAACCCAAAGGTGATCAAAAGCTCAAAATGATGAAATAAGGTCAATATATCATGCATCATGTAAGAATACATGGGGAGGAAAAATAAGGAACCCATGGTACCTCTATCAAGGCTATGGATGCTTGTTTAGGAATAGAGCAATGTTAGAGCTTTCCCTGTTTTCAAATCCTTTTTCTCAAAATCAGAATGAAACCTATAGTTGTCCTAGGTCTCTATTAAATTCCTCACAATAAGGATAAAATGAAATCACTTCCTCACACACAGATCCAAGATAAATAAAAGGCAAGTATGTTGTATGTGGTTGTTGGGAGTCTCTTTTATATAGTTGATTCAATTATTCTATGTAGAATAGTTCATGTTTAATCTAAGATTTATTAACTGAAGGTTATGGGTTCTCAAATACTCACGAGTATTTTCCCTGTGAGTCATCATTTTTTGTATCCAACATACCCCCATTCATTTTTTTTAGAATAGGGACCCAATATCTTTCAAAAATGGTCTATAACCCTATCTTGAAAATATTCTAAAGGGAAAGGATTTATGTATTGTACTAACTTTGTTATTCAACAAATCTATGAACATGCTTTGTTTTTAGGACTAACCTATTAATGATCTTAAGAATTTATGTAATATATATCTTTAACACATTTTTGGTCTTTGATAGAAGTGTTCATAGATTTCATTTGGTGAATTCCTCTGACTCATTTTGGTCTTTAGTGATTTTGCTTAGATAAATCGTTCAATGAACTCATTTAGAACTATTTTTGGCAAAATTAGTTCTTCAAAACTTTTGTTCAAAGGCCCATCTTCAATAGTTTTCAGTGCTTCACATTTATATGGACATATGTAGGAATATACTCTTCAAATTTTTCCCTTAGAGGAATTTTTTGAAACATCTATTAAGAATTCCTATTTATAAGACCTTCAAAGCTATAATCGCCTTTGTAGACACTAAAAAACTAAACACAGGGAGTTTTAAATGTTGAAATGCCTTGGGCCCACCCTATGGACCACCTAAACCTTCTTGACCGTTAACCCAACCCTCTTAACCTAACTAACAACACTATTCACATAGTACTATTTAAAATCACTATTCAAACATACTATTCACTCTCACTATTCATGATGACATGGCATGTCACTATCCATGGTGACATGGTAGGTGACATGATAGGTGACTCAACAGTGATATGGAAAGTGATATGGTAAGTGGCATGGCTTGAAAGTGAGGTGGCTTGAAGTGAGACATCATAACCCACTTGGGATCCTTATCCAAGGTGCCCAATGACCTCATTAAGAACCATTGGGTCCACCCTTGGAAGTATGCTTAATTTTTCCCTATGGGACCATCTTAAATTATGTACTTTTGTCCTCATGCATGAAAATGGTGTGAAAGTATGTGGGGCTCCTTGTTAAGTGTTTCAAAAAAGACAAAAGTTGGTGGTGGAAAGTGTTTTGGACCCATATGAGCACATGGGCATGTTCTCCACCTATTTTGGACACACTTGCAAAGTGGGAGACACACTTATGAAGTGGTAATATCACCACCCTTATCCCTTAACTCATATATGTACCCACTTGGGAAATGGCATCAAAGTTTGTGGGGTATTTTGTTAAATGCTTAGCAAAAGACAAATTAACTTGGTGGAAAGTCTTTTGGACTCATATGAGTCCATGGGTATTATCTCCACTAAATTTAGACACATTAGCAAAGTTGGAGACACGTTATCAAAGTGGAAGACACACTTTGTGAAGTGGGAATCCCACCACCCTTATCCCCTTAACCCACTTATGAGCCCACTTGAAAAATAGTACCATGTTTCACTATTCCACTCCTTTGTCATGTATATTAGCATGAAATTTTATAAATATGACCCCCCTTTCATACATTTAGTGGGGTCTTTGGTTGGAGCATTTCATCTTAAAAGTTTTGGAGGTCATTCATCTTAGAGGAGAGGAGCCTAAAGCAACAAAACTCTACCAAAATTGCAAGCCATCACAAAGCATCAACAACAACATCAACATCAACAATATCTCCAAGCAATATCAAAGGTAATATCATTTTATTTCTTGTATTTCAATTTATTATCCCCCTTGGCCTTCTTTTTTTGACCTCCAAACCTCAACCCCATAACCTCTTCTTCTCTTTACCCTTATTTCTTACCTTTACCTTCTCACAATTTACCCCTTTTTCCCCTTTTTGCCTTCTTAACCACCAATTACCCTTTTGCCTTCTTGACCCCCATTTACCCTTTTTGCCTTCTAGACCACCATTTACCCATTTTTCCATCTTAATCATTTTACAACCTTAACCATCTACCAACCCCAACCAAACCATATTTTCTTAACCCTTGTCACATTGCCAAACCAAAAACCACACCTTTGACTTGACCAACTTTAGCTTTGACCAAGTATTATTTTATTTTTTTCATTTCAATAGCAAGCATTATTGTATTTAATTTTAGTTATTTATTGTTATTTAATGCAAGTACCTTATTTTTCATTTATAAACTTAATTATTTAAAATAGGTGGACTGACAGCCTCTTAGATACTTCAGGCTTTCTTGGATCTAGCTCCCTTTAAGCAATCCACCTTACTCCTTGTCTAAAAAATAGGTTTCATTTAAGTGTTTTCTTATTACAGGTCATTCCTTAATAGCCAAAGAGGAGTTTTCATACTTTTTTTGGATCAACATGCACACTTCTATCAAGTTCTCATAACCATACCCTTTTTTTTGTTTTATCTCTTCTTCTTTAAAACCAAAAAAAGTGAAAAAATAGAGTAAAACATTTTGGCATGCCCAGTGGGACCCTAGAGTTTTCTTGGGTTCTTATTTATTTTATGACATTGTAGTTGCATTAGTGAAATCTCATTTAGTTTAAAATTAAATGTTCTTTCTTGCATTTCTGAATTGAAAATCTTAGTTTCAATTCTTCCTTTCTAAAAATCAAAAAAAAAAAATCTTAATTGCAAGTATTTTTTCTTTCCAAAAATAAAAATAAAAAAAGCACTCATCCTAGGATTAGGATTGGATCTTCATACTACATTTAGGTGCATCATATTTTTTCTTGTTTTCATGAAAATAAATCTGAAATTTTTCTTTTGGAATAAAATAAACCTTACATCCATTGCTTACTTACTTGTTTAGTTCACATAGTTTAAATTTAAGCGGTGAATTAATCGTAGCAATCACTCTTATCACACACAAACCAAACCATTTTCATCAAATCAAAAATTGACATACTTGAGACAAGGCCTGACTAGGATTTCATCACCTAGCAGTAACCTCACCCCTTCCTGGTAATCTTGCTTGGATTTAATCACTAAGGAGATAAAACTCAGCTCTCTAGTTGAGTATAAACTTTGGATAAAAGGTATATCAGCTAAGTGTTTGACTCTGCTTCAAGATTGTGAAGTGAGGGGGGTAAGCCCCAAGTACCATGCCACATAACTGATCTAACATAGATCTCTCTCTTGAGCACCTAAACACAACCTGAAACCAAACTTAGACTTATTTATAGGACCTGTTCTACAAGCCAAATTTCTTCTTCACTCTTTCTAAGGCATAAGCCAAAAGAGAGATAATTAAAACTCTAAGACTTAATGCATCTTAGTGTATGTTTTTATTGCTTTGCTCTTTTTCTTTGCTTGCTTTGTGTTTGAGGTGTGAGTTCGTATCATTTTTTTCCTAGTTTCTCACATGGTCTTTACTAGACAGCAGTTGAAAAATTAGACCAACCAAAGACCACCTTCCTTGTCTTCCTCCTCTATGGAGTATATTTTAGATGTTAAGGGTTTTCCTCATCATTATCCCACTCCTACCATACCTTGGCTAGTTGTTGAAGGTAATGTGGATTTTTCCACATTCTTTGATAATAACCCTATAGCCCTCCAACATTACCTTAACACTTTAGCCCATCGTACCCTTGTCACTTTGATTCCTCCTATAGATCTACCATATGGAATGTGTCCCCCTCTTATGGTTGGTGTTACCTCCACCCAACCTTTGATTACCGAAGCCTCTTCCTCTACTAATATCCCAACCACTACCACCATCGAAACCCAATCCAACATACCAACATATAACCAAACCCCTCCTACACTAACCAACACTTCCAATGTAGGGACAACCTTACCTCTTGTTACCTATACCCCATCTATTATAGGGTTAAATTCTACCCTATTTATACCCTTCCTCTTTTTACTACCAACCCACTAATTTCCACTCCACTCCAAAGGTTGGTACTTTCCATACCTTCTACCCTTCCACCCATTAGCACAAGGACTACTACTCAACCTTAACCTACAACTTTAACCATACCTCCAAACCAACCCATGTCCATCCCTGAACAAACCCCTATAACATCATACCAATATATTCCTAACCCAAAAGGATGAATACCCCTTTCATCCCAACTTTCAATGACCATATACCAATATGTGGCATTTTCTCAACCTTCCACCTCTTATCCATATATTACAACCACCCAACCTCAACCAAACCTACCACCCAATTATGAATCTACCCAAACTCAAACTGATTTGATTAAGATGTTTATGTATAAAATGTCTAATCTGGAATCATCTATTTTGGGGCTCATGACAATTTATCCTATGACCAAATTTTTAATGAATCCATTCACCCATTCATCCCTATTCAACCTTATCCTCCCCAATGGGAACTTTTCAAGTTTTCCAAATTTCAAAGTAAGGATGATCCCCAGAAACACCTTACAGAATTTAGGCATGCTTTTTATCTCATTACCTATAATGATGCCCTTCTTCTCCACACTTTCCCCATGTCTCTAGTCGGCCTGGCCTTAGATTGGTATAGTGTCTTACCCAAATATTGCATCGTCTCCTTCACCCAACTAGCCCAAACTTTTATGCATCACTTTTTGATTAACATCTCCAAAAAAGTTTCCATTACCAGCCTCTATTCCATTTGGTAGTTTGAGTATGAGTCCATTACCAATTTTGTGGGTTGTTGGAGGAACCTAATTAACCAACTTTATTTTTCATTGCCTCAACTTGAACTCGTAGAGCTCTTTGATTGAGCATGTGCTAAACATATATCCTCCACGTTGCATGTCCAAAGCTTCTAGACTTTTGATGAAGCTTTTATCATTACACGTAAGCTATAGAATAGAGCCATTGATGAAGGGAGGCTAAAATTGAAGAACAAAAACTCCACCTACAAAACCAATGAGGCCTCTTCTTTCAAACCAAACAACCAAACCAATACTAATACTAAGGGAAAAGGAAACATGAATGTAGTTGTCTATAAATCCACTCCCCCACCATCTGTAAACTAACCAAATTCCTCTAATTATTCAAAGTAAAACCCAAAGAACCAAACCTAGACTAACTAGAAGCAATTGACTTCGCTTTCAGAATTCCTATGCTTCTATCTTGGAGAAGTTATTAAAAGCTAATATCATTTAACTTCCTCCTATTAAACCACCCCAATAATTTGACTCTTCTCATCCTATACCTAGTTGGTACAACAAGAATGATTCACGTGCCTTCCATCACATGATAGGACATGATATCAATAGGTGCAATATATTCAAGAACCTTGTCAAATCCCAAATTGATAAGGTGGAGCTTACATTGGACAACCCAAATGCACCACCAAACCAAACCCTTGATATATTTAGGAAACCTTTCCCAAACCATGCTCCTACCAAGAATGAGAGCAATAACATCAAGTGCTCTCATGATACCCATACTGTTAACATGGTTCTTGACACACTTTTTGCTAAAGAAACTACTCACCAAGGAAATACCCCTTTCTCCTCCTCCACTCATTAAGGTAGTGGAGTCACCAACCTCCCCTTCGGTTGACATACTAGACCATGCACCCATCTTACCTTCTTCACCAATTACCAAGCAACTCACCACTCCTACAAAAATCATTTCTGAGAAGGAAATCTTCATGTCTACTCCTCCCATAGAGGAGCCACCTATCCCAACCTTAAATCCTTTGATTGAGGAAGAGGACAAGGCTATCATCCCTATGTCTCCACCTAGGGGTTTATCTTTTAGATCCACCATTTATGGAATCAAACTAACCTAAGAACCCTTCTCTAGGCTAGTGTAGAAATTGGAATTTGTCTCCATCCCTGACATGGATCAAGCCACCTTCTAGTAGCAATTAGGTCTCCCTTATATTACCAAACCAGAACCTCTAATCCCTTCTTTGGTAGACCAACCTACCATTTTTATTGACCAAACTATTACCATATCTACTGAGCCAACCAAAACCTCCACCCAACCATCTAAAACCTCCACCAAACTAACCAACCCTCAACCACTTAAGTCAACCAATACCTAAGTATATAAGCCCTCTCCTATTACCCTAACCAGATCTACCAAAACCATAAGAGAACCATCCAAATCACCTCCACCCAAACCTATCAAAACATCTCATGCTTCTCTTATCAAACTTATCAAGGATTTATGAACACTTCCTACACCTAGCTATAATCATCCTTCTTTGAAATTTGACCTGACTCCATCTAATCCACCAAAGAAACCACCAACCAAAGCAACCAAGAAGGTGGGGTTACCCAAACCTCTACCTTGAACTAGACCCATACCACCTCCTTCTCTCTTACCCTCTATCTTAGGACCCCATCCCTCTACTATCCCTATCACCTATTCCTCATCTACTAAACCTTATCCTTTTTCTCCACCTATACCTGCCTCCACCAAATCATCAAACTACCCATCATCCTTAACTAACAAGTTTACCTCTACCTTCTCACCTATCACTAAAAATTCACCCTCCACCTCTAAATTATCTACCTCCAAACCAACCATAATGAAATTATCCCAACCAAAACCACCTAGCAAAACCCTTCCACCACCAACAATTCCCATGGTAAAGTCTACTTCTAAGAAGGCTAGAACCCATAAAACCAAAAACCTATCACCTCCAACACCTTTGCTTGAATCTTATTCAACCATTCTACAAAGTTTGTTATAAAACTCTTCTTTGAGCCTACCACCCATAAAACCCTTTGACCCTTCACACCCAAAATTGTCATGGTTTAATGATAACTTGATTTGCTTATACCATAGGACACCAAGATAGGATATAGAGAACTATAAATCTCTCTAAGCACTCATCCACTAGTTTTATGATGAGGATGATCTATTAATAGACAACCCTCCTATGTCACCCATACCAAACCAACCATCACCCATACATGCCAAACATGATGAACACTTACCCACTCCTCCACTCTCACCTAAAAGTGAAGATGAATTTGACCACTTTTACTACCTCAACCTCTCCTTCTATCCATATATCAACATGGTCACTAGATCATAGCAAAAATATAAAGGGAAGGCTAAGGTATCCATTCCCTAGACTTACCCCTCTTCTAACTCCCAACCAACCCACACCCAACTATCTCCGTCTTCAACGAGACCCAAGGTGTCTATTTTAGGTACCCCCAATCTAACACTGCAATATCAATCTGGAGAGCTATCCTCAAACAACTTCATCAAACCCCAGCAAAAATGAGCTTGTATGAGTTGATCTTTACCTATCCTCATCACCACCAAGCACTCATAAAGGCTTTGTAATCCATCGAGGTCCAACCCGATGACCCTCAACCTCTAACCACCTTTGTTGGTGCCCTTCAAATTTCCAACCTTGTCACCTTCAAGGATTTAGAAATACCTTGCATCCACCCCCAGGACCCAGATCCCCCACTTTTTATTACCACTTACATAGACCAAACCTATATTAAATGGGTCATGATTGATGGGGGAACTAGCATTAACATCATCTCCTCTCACACCTATAACCAACTCAACTTGCTGAACAATGTCATGTTTGAATCCTTAATTGTCCTTCACTCCTTCAATGATACCATGGCTAGTACCTTGGGAACTATCATCCCACATATCCATGTAGGACCTCGCACACTCCCTAAACTCTTCTATGTTATGGAAGGGAAATTCTAATACAACATCTTGTCGGGATGGCCTTGGATTCATTCCATGGTATGTGTTCCCTCTACCCTCTATCATTGCATCAAATTTGAGCATGAAGGCCAGGTCATCATCATCCAAGTAGACCTAAGTCTTTTCTCAACATGCAATATAACCTATCACCCCAACAATGTCCTCATACCCCCATCCATCACACCTTCATTAGTTACACCTCAACTGCCAACCATCAATAAAGCATTAACTATCTCATCCATCCAATCTTCATAGATATTCATAGAGGAAACCTTACAATTTATGTTCCAATGTCTCCCATTAGGGGAGTATCACCTTTTAGATCTTGATGCATTCCTTATTCCTCATGAGTGTGGGTAACTCACCAACCAACCAAGATATGACCCTAATATCAGAACTATCATTCCCTTTAGACCTCCCAACCATTAGACCCATTTTGTCTATTAGGGACTCGACAAACCCCTTGATGCTTCTATCACCCCTTCCCCACCTTGGCCATTTACCACCTATTTCTCTTACCTAGATAAACTAAGCTTTGCCAAGACATACCTTCATCGATGTGCTTGGAAAGGTTTTGGCCTTGGATGATATGAGCAGGGCCCACATGAGTTGGTCACCATTAAGACCAAGAAACATCATGAGATGCATGGCCTTGGTTTCATCCTACCCAATAAGAAGCAACCCAAACCAACTACCATCATCATTGTTGAGGAAGATACCCTTTCCTCACCAACCTCACCTCCACTTATGTGTGAGGATGATGACATTATCCCACCCAACTATTTTTTCATCAACATGATCACCCTTGGACCTCTAACTTATCAAAAGAAGGGAGTAACCATCATCATCCCTTTGATCCATCCTAAGATGATTGAGAAAGGTTCTCTTACCATTAACATTATTTAGCGTTAGGATGAGGCTTCCATTCTCACCTACCTCGATGTAGGGGATTCTTCTATCGATAAATCCCTTCCTCTTGAGAACCAAACCATGTTGAATGAATCCACTATCGACATCAACTTAGGTACTCAGGATAACCCCCACTTTGTCAAAATAGGTCAATCATTGAATTCCATAGAACAAGAAGATTACCCTTCTTTCCTTCATGATTGAAGCATGGGCATCTACTTGGTCCTCTCAAGATATGCCCAAAATTGATCCTTATATTTCCCTTCATAACATTGTCACTCATCTTGATGCTAAGCTTGTTCAGCAAAAACTTTGTAGGATGCACGCTTACATTTCCCTTCTAGTCAAGAGCTTCAACGCCTCTTATCTATCAATTTCATCTAACCCATTGACTATTTCCAATGGGTTTATAACATCATTCCTATTACCAAATCTACCAGGGGATTTTGCCTCTATATTAATTTTGGTGACCTCAACCTTGCTTATCTAAATGATGACTTCCCTTTAACTACCATCGACCAATTTATTGAATTACATCTGGCCATGAGATGTTATCTCTCATGGATGATTTCTTGGGATATAATCAAATCTTGATTACTCCCAAAGATCAACATAAAACTTCTTTCATCACCCCTTAGTGAACCTTCTACTATAGGGTCATGCCATTTGGTCTAAAGAATGATAGCACAACCTACCAGTGATCCATGAGCTACATATTCCATGATGTCATCCACACCATCATAGAGGACTATGTCGATGATCTCTTGAGAAAATCCAAATCTCGTAATGATCATTTGAAAGTTCTCAGCATTATCTTCTAGCACCTAATCCATTTCTATCTGACTAATCCCCAAGAAATGTGTTTTTAGGATCCTTTTAGGAAAACTTCTTGGCTTTATTGTCTCTCTTAAAAGAATCAAAGTAGATCCCATCAAAGTCAAAGAAATTATTGAATTTCCACCTCCAACCTACCTTAAGTAACTCTACAACCTATAGGAGAAGCTCTAATCCATCCATCACTTCATCTCTCAATTATCAGATAGATGTCAACCCTTTCACCATCTTCTTAGGAAAGATACCTCTTTTAAGTGGACCAAAGACTACCAACAAGCCTTTGACTCACTCAGAATATCTCCTTTCTCTGCCCATTCTTATCCCTCTTAAAGAGGATCAACCCTTCTACCTTTACATCTTCGCCATTCACCATTCCCAAGGGGCAATGCTCACCCACCATGATGAACAAAACAAGGAGTAAGCTATCTACTATATAAGTCAAAAACTTATAGAGTATGAGACTCAATACACCCATATTGAGAAACTTTGCCTTGCCTTAGTCTTTGTGGCTTCTAAACTATGCCATTACCTTATTAATCACAAAACCTTTGTCATCACTAACACTGACCCACTTAAGTGTATGCACTCTAAACCATACTAAAACTAGTGTATTGCTAAGTGGCTCATGCTCCTAGCTAAGTTTGACCTTGAGTTCCTCTAGTAGAAGTCAAGTAAAGGGCAAGTCATTGCTAACTAATTGGTCGATGCTCCTTCCAAATAACCAACCACTTCCTCTTGTATTTCTAGACAAATCCATCGCTACTCTTTCCCAATAGGACATAACCTACCAAATGACTATGCTCTTCAATGGCTCAAAGTGTCGGTGAGGTGGGGGTGTTAGGATTATTCTCATTCCCCTCGATGGTGAACCCCTTCCTCTTTCTTTCAAGCTTGATTTCAAGTGTACCAACAATATGGTTGAGTATGAAGCTCTAGTCATTGGTCTGCAAACCACTCTAGCCTTATGAATTAAGATAATCAATGTCTTTGGTGATTCCCATCTCATGCTTAACTAATTCAATGGATCCTATCAATGTAATAATGATGTCTTGCAAAAGTATAAATAGTTAGTAGATGTACTTTTAACATCACTGAATCATTACCATATCTAATTTGTTCCATAATCTACCAACAAATTTTCTAATACAATGCCTTCCCTTGCTTCTTAGATCCCTTATCAACCTTCCAATTCCAAAATCTTTGTCACGATTCATTGTTTCACCACACCCTTTGATAACCAATCCAACCTCCCTACCATTTTTAATGTGAAAGAAACCCCATTAGACATTTGGTACTAATAAACCTTTGACTACCTGAACATCAACATCATTCCTCCCAACCTCTCTAAGAATGCTTGAAGAGTCTATGTTTAGAGTACCTCTCATTACACCCTACTACGGGGAATCCTTTACAAACATGGTTTTGACGGTCTCCTTCTCTATTGCCTATGCATCCATGAAGTTCCTCATGTTATCAAGGAAATGCATGATGGGATCTATGGGGGACACTTTAGCAATCTAGATTTCACTAAACATATCCTTCACCTTGACTACAATTGGCCCATGCTCAACCAAGACTGTTGTGATTATGTAAAATAATGTGTTAAATGTCAACAACATGCTAATCTACATCACATGTTAGTCAATGGCCTCCAAGTCTCTAAAGACTTTTGGCCTTTATCACAATGGGGACTCGATCTTATTGGGGAAATAAATCCTCATTCTTCACAGTGGCATAGCTCCATCATCACAGCCACTGAATATTTCACCAAGAGGGTGAAATCTATTCCTCTCATCTTGACTAAAGCAGAGAAGATTGTTAACTTTATCAATCACCATATCATTTATCATTTTGGTGTTCCTCATAATATTATCACTGACAATAGTAAATCCTTTAAGAATAAGCTATTCCAAGTTTTTTGTGATGCACTCAGTATTAAGCTAAGTTTCTCCTCACCCTATCACCCTCAAGCTAATGGACAGGCCAAGGCCTCTAACAAAACTCTTAATAAAATGGTCAATGAAACTAGTCAAGATTGGCATATATATATTTCCTTCGCTTTATGGGCTTACCACACTAGCATTAGAACCCCTATATGTACTACACCCTTCTCCCTTGTGTTTGGAGTGGAGGCTTTCTAACCTCTTGAAATCCAAATTCCCTCTCTTCACATATCTTTACAAGATCTTATTTTTGAGGATGATTATCATCAATGCCATTTATCCCAGCTTGAGCTACTAGATGAGTGTCATCTAGAAGCCCTTACCCATCTCCATGTCTATTAAGAGCATATCAAGCATGCCTATAACAAATGTCTCAAAGTGCAAGAGTTCAATATCAGAGACCTCATCCTAAAGGAAAATCAACATGTCACCAATACGGAGAAAAGAAAGCAAGGCAAGTTTGATTTCAATTGGTTTAGACCTTATATCATAAACCACAAGTATAGATCATGAGCTTGCCAGTTGTCTTCTCTCGAAGGCCACCTAGAACTTGAGACCCTTAATGCTTCGCAATGCACTCATTCTTTTCTTAAGAAAGATCAAGTCTACTTTTTGTTTAACTTAAGCTCATTCTTTTCTATCCACCTACATTCATCTCTCTATTTTTGGAGGCAACTGATTGACATTGAATTATGTGATTATCTAACATTGGCATAACCTTATCTTGAATAATGGGTATCATGGCTCTACCCATGGCATGATTCTCATGGTACTTCCACCACTTTTTAGGATGGATCCCCATGATCATTCTCACCTAAATATTTTTAACACCTAGTCCACCTTCTTGTGCTTCTAGTTTTGCCTTCATAAAGGTGAGCCACTAAGTCAGCCTAAGCAAGTCTATGCCAAGTAGCATCAGATCAAAATAACATAATTCTTATCACTAGCAATCATGGATCATTCCTAAAATTCACATACTACTCCTTTAAAGGACAACTATTGAAAATTTATTTGAAATGACCAAATATAAGGTAAACTACTCCCTTGAAGGATAGATATCAAAAGCATTAAATAAATCATATAAATTAGACCACTCCCTTGAAGGATGGAAAAGTCAAGAATTTATCAAAAACCATAGAAATTTCATGGAAGCTTCCCACATCGATCAGCTTCCCATATACAATAATATAGTAACAGACCCATTATCAAAATCAAAGCAAAATCAGAGAAATATCATGAAAGTTGTAATTGATTCTCAAGCAGCATAATAAGGTGGAAGCCACAATCGGATTTCACAAGTAGACTTCCCACATCAATCAGTCTACATAATTTTATCATAGACTTATTTATAACTAACTCTTATGACACCTATAGAAGAGGCATACTAGTCTCACAACAGGGTTTCATTTTTGCCCATCTCCCCTTTACACTATATGCAAGGAATTCTTGAGTTTATTTAATATCTTGTGGTCAAAAACACCTTCTAACTCATTAATGATCTCTCATATGAAGCATTTTAAGGGATAATGTTCATTAAGCCAATCACACTTTGGGTCTATTTCTAGTCCTTGTCAATGAAGAAGCATCATGACCTCTTCTTCTCCTACTATGCTTAATTGATATTTTCATTATGAAATTTGTCTCTTGATTATATTCTTTGCCTTACCATTTAGTATGGTTTGTTGCCTTACTTCATAGCTTTACCTTAAGCATGGTAACAACAACCATAATCATGACTATCCACATAACCATAAGCATAATAACATTCAACACAACCTGTATCTATTTACAACAAACTGTGAAATATTTTATTTAAAGTGTGAGGCATCTCATGGCACATACAATGTCATCAGCTTATACACACATTGCCTAAGGTACATACATACATTATTTTACTACTTAGGCATTGTGATGATTATTTGGTGAATCTAGATTTGTGTCAATCCATCTTCTTTGTTGATTATTTGCTGAGCTAGCCTTAGCATGCATTCCTCATGTCGACAGCCACTAGGGGTGTATGTTTTTCCCATCTTCTATGTTCCTCCCCATAGGATGGGAATAAAATTCCACACTAGGTCTTTCACCTTGATCATTCATCACAACCATTTCCTCCCTCCACTTCTGCTATATACGTAATATCCTGGGTCACGTAACTTCCTGCTGGTAAGGCCTCTTCTAGTGGAACCCAAGGTCATTGGTTCTAAGGTATTGAGATATAAAATGCATACATGGACACATTTTTCCCAAAATATATATGCATTTCTTGAGTAAAGCATAGTCCATCCTCTATTGCTCACCACACTACTAATTTTCTACCATGTGGGATCTACTAAACCTTCAAAGATAATCTTTGCAAGTTATCACTTCGCTATTGCCCATAAAACATGGCTCATAGTGATGACAAACTTTTTCCAAAGAGACTATGTAGCTCCTGATAGACACTCATCTTCTAAAACTCAGCTTGTAGTGATAAATGCCATCACTATGCTTATACCCTCACATAATTTTAGAAGGCATAGCCTCCTCACGAAGGCACCTCTTCTTTGGCTTAGCTCCATTGAAGGACATTTGTGGTGATTATCATTGTGTTACCCTCTTATTTATCCTACCTTGCCCATCCATGTTTTCTCATCCTCGTGCATGTGGGATCAGTATGGTGAATGTTCACCGATCTCTACACACTATTCACACCATTATATGAGTAACTTTTCCATACACCCTAATGGTCACCTTCACTAAAACCCAAAGTCTCCATTTTAAAAATCCTTCTCCATCAACCCAACCTTACCCTTGTGGTACATCAAATTAGGGCAACCTATTTGAACACCACTAACCAACCCATGTTGAATTACATTAGCCTAATGTCACAAACTATGTAGGCATTACTTCACTTCTAAGGGTAACTCGACCACTAATAACTAATAACCATCCCCTTTTTCTTCTCACTAATTTCCATTGCTAACAGTACCCTCTTGCTTAGGGCATCCTACATCAAGGAAGCTTTGATTTTTTCTTAACATCCTTATATTTTATCATCATCTAACACTTCTTTGTTTTTCCCACCATTTCTAAGAGAACTATATTGGCTTGAGGTCTTTTTAGACTATGTAGGTAGCACTATGTTATTGAGGGCAACTCGGCCACATGAATCATGTTATTTTCCCTTCTCACCTACAATATTTTCCTCCACTTCTCTACCTATCTCCTCACCATCTCCTTGCCTCCAGCTTGTCGATCTCTTTTAATCATTTTCGCAGCTTGTAAATCTCTTTTAAAACAAGGATTGACAACCTTTATCATCTGTATCTCTTATCTCTTATAAATCCACCATATAATCTACTTCATTGGCCTCCCCATCACCTTTCATTGCATTTTTGTGCTTGATTTTTTGCTCACCTCCCCACCCACTGTTTATATTTTATGTCTCTCTCTCCACCTCTTACCAACCTTGACCTCTATCTCCTTTGTCTTCTTTCACCATCCTCATCATTTCCCTTTGCCCTCCGCAATTTATCATAACCTCTTCATCACTCTCTTTTCCTCACTAATTCCACATCATCATGTTCCCTTGCACATTGATGTACATTTTTACATCATTCTCTTCTTGTCTACCACCTTTTTACTTCTGTTCCACTGATTCTAAGCCATTTTCTTTCCAATTCTCAGTTTTTGTTTTCATCTTTCCCATCTTTTACATCTTGCATGCTTTCTATGTCTTCTATTTTTTTTCTACATCCCGCTTTTACTTTTACGTGTGTCATAATTTTATTTTTATTTACCATTCTTACCACCTTTCCCATTTTCCATTCTTATTTTTTAGTTTATTTTCATCCTTTATGTCTTCTTTTTTTCTCCACAACTAGTTTCTCACTGGGTATTTATCCTTTGAAAAGCCTTCTGTAATTACCCTTTTCTTCTTATCTATTCCAGCCTTTTGCATTTTGCATTCCCATTTTCCTCTTCTCATCTTTGTCTACACTTCTCTTTTGCATCTGTGTGAGTGTCTGTGCTTTATATCCTTGCCAAATCCCTTACTTCTTCCTTCCTTTTTTTCTTATCATCCCTGATCTTCATCTCTTATTTTCATCTCATTCCCTTTCATTATGTTTCTTTATTACTTCACTTATTCCCCTTCCTCTCATATATTTTCCATTTTCTCTCCCCTATTTCTTCACCACCTCACCACTCTTCAGCGTGTCAATCTCTTCTATTCACCCATTTAGTTTGTCAATCTCTTCTAACAAGCAGATTTCCACCTACCTTATCTCTTCACCTTCTTATTTACCCATACTTTGTTTTCCCTCATTTAATTAAACCCTTTCCCATCTTCCATCCTATTATTCTATCCAATGCCACCATCTGATTTGCTTCAGTGTTCCTCTCCTTACCTCTCATCACTTCTCTTAATTATTCTTACTTGGTCACAATACCACCCACTTCTTCACTCTCCTGTCATCTTTTTTGTGTCCTCATTCCACTTCTTTTTCCTCCTATTTCCTTTTCTTCTATGTGTTTCCTTATTTTTCATTTTCATCACCAAATTGTTTTCTCCTTTATCTCTTTTAGACCTATTTTCAATCCTTTTAAGGCCTACCATATTTCTAATCCCCCCCTTCCCCTTCATGTTTGCTAACCTTCTCACCCATTCCTTTTCAATTCCCCAATTTGTTATTTTTTAGTACATTCCTCACACCCCCATATTCTACCATTTATTTTTCTTCTTGTTTATCTGTTTCATTTCATTTTTCTCATCCTCCTTGAGGACATTCTTTGTGCTTCATGATATTTTTTTTCATCCTTATCCATGTCTAGATTCTTCCATCCTTATCCCACTTCATCTTTATCTTTGACCTCATTGTCTTATCACTCCTAATACATCCTTCTCCTAGTCCACCTTCACATCATCCCTTGTTGGATCTCCCTCATATTTTCCCATTCTCACTCCAACTATTTTGTATTGCTTCTACGTACATATCCATGTCTACTTCCTCATGTCCTCCACTCTCTTACTTTAATACATGAAATCTTGTCAGATCCATTGCTTAAAGTGCATCCATTTCTTCCTTCGATGTATTTGTATGTTGTGTATGGGTCCTCTTTTTATTTTGTCCCTCTCCAACTACTCCCTTCACACTACCTATTTCCCATTTTGAGCTTACTTGACATAATATGATCAAAACACCATTTTTATCAATCAATAAATGCTAATGTGATGCATTCACAAGCTTATGTTCCTTAAGCTGGTCTAACCTAAGGTTTTTTTTGTCCTTACCAAATGAAGACACACTATGTCTTTCTTCTTATCCTCTCATCATTGGTTCATGTAGATGTATGTCTCTTGACTCTTACCTCTTTTCCAACATCTAAGTTTGTTATCTAACTTACTTGATGTGCTTTCAATCAAGCATCATGACCATAATTGCATCCATGTACCTTTAACCAAACCCAACCACATGTTACTTCCAATTGGGGCAACCCCTTTGAGCACCGCTTTCCCTAATACTTAAGAACTACATTTGTCTTAAAGTTTTGTTGGATATCACATCCATGGCACTATGTAGGTAGCATCCACTTGCCTTATGCATATGGAGTCATCTCAACCACCCCCTACCTACACCTTTGCAAACCACCCAACCACCCAACCATTCAACCACATCCCATTTGATGTTGGTCATTTTTTTACCCCAAACTATTTCCATACTTTACAATGACCATGCCTTGGTCCTTTTGACCGCACCAACCAACTTTTCCATGTTGACCATTTAAATTTTCACCACCTAGTGCCCAAGTAAACCATTTGTGTTTTTTAAGGGAGCACTTCCTATCTCAGATACCTATGAATAACATTGTCTTTGTCTAAGAGACCAACAGGTGTACCCAGTCATAGTTGTGATCATGTGTTACATTGGTCACTTGTCCCTTAAAATTGATCTTTTTTGTTACCAACATTGGCAACCTTAGTTTTTGTGTGATATTAGCTATCACACTTACTCGCATTTTATGTGCATGTTTGCATTTCAAATGCCCAACCCTTTTATCACCACCTAGTGACTCACCACCAACTACTTATCAAACCCCCACCTGATTTTTCTTTCCCTCATCAACTCCCAGTTTGAGGGGGAACACCTCCTCCCATACTTTGGGAAACTAGACCTCTGACCAACCAATATATTTTTGTTTTGCAACTTATTACTTTACAGCTACATAATAAAAAGGGGCAAAATGTAGACACTAAAAAACTGCACACAAGTAGTTCTAGATGTCTGAATGCCTTGGGGCCACCCTAGGGACTACCTAAACCTTCTTGACCCTTAACCCAACCCTCTTAACCTAACCAACAATACTATTCACCTATCACTATTCACATAGTATTATTCAATAGTACTATTTGAAATCACTATTCACTATCACTATTCATGATGACATGGCATGTCACTATTCATGGTAACATGGCAGGTGACATGAAAAGTGACTCAATAATGATATGGCAAGTGATATGGTAAGTAACATCACTTGAAAGTGAGGTGGCTTAAAGTGGGACATCATACCCCACTTGGAACCCTTATCCAATGTGCCTAAAGACCTTAGGTCTACCCTTGGAAGTATAGTGATTTTTTCCTTATGGGACCATCCTAAAGCATGTTATTTTGTCCTCATTAATTAAAGTGGCACCAAAGTATGTGGGGCTCCTTGTTAAGTTCTTGGGAAAAGATAAAAGTGGGTGGTGGAAAGTATTTTGGACTCATATGAGCACATGGGCATGATCTCCATCTATTTTGGATACACTTGAAAAGTGGGAGACACATTTATGAAGTGGGAATCCCACCACTCTTATCCCTTGAATCATCTATGCATCCACTTGGAAAATGGTGCCAAATTTTGTGGGGAAATTTTTTAAGTGCTTAGAAAAAGACAAATTATCTTGGTAGAAAGTCTTTCGTACTCATATGGGTCCATGGGCATTATCTCCACTAAATTTGGACACATTAGCAAAGTGGAAGACACATTATCAAAGTGAAAGACACACTTTATGAAGTGGGAATCCCACCATCCATATCCCCTTAACCCACTTATGAGCCGACTTAAAAAATGGTGCCATATTTCACTATCCCACTCCTTTGTCATATTTCTTGGCATGAAATGTTATAAATATGAACCCCCTTTTATCCATTTAGGAGGGTCTTTGGCTGGAGCATTTCATCTTACAGGTTTTATAGGTCATTCATCTTAGAGGAGAGGAGCCTAAAGCAATAAAACTTTGCCAAAATTACAAGCCATCATAAATAATCAACAACAACATCAACATCAACAACATCTTCAAGCAATATCAAAGGTAATATCATTCTATTTCTTGTATTTCAATTTAGTATCCCCCTTGGCCTTCTCTTTTCTTGACCTCCAAACTTACCCCTCGGCCTTCTTCTTTTCTTGACCTCCAAACCTCAACCCCATAACCTCTTCTTTTCTTTACCCTTATTTCTTACCTATAACTACTTACCATTTACTTATTTACCCCCTTTTTGCCTTCTTGACCACCAATTAGCCTTTTGCCTTCTTGATCCCCATTTACCCTTTTTGCCTTCTGGACCATCATTTACCCCTTTTTCCATCTTAATCATTTTACAACCTTAACCATCTACCAACCAAACCATCTTTTCTCAACCCTTGTCACATTGCCAAACAAAAAACCACACCTTTGACTTGACCAACTTTAGCATTAGTTTTGACCAACCATTGCTTTATTTTAGTCATTTCACTAGAAAGCATTCTTGTATTTAATTCCAATTATTTTTTGGTATTTAATGCAAGTACCTTCTTTTTTATTTATAAACTTAATTATTTAAAGCATGTGGATTAATCGTATCCTAGATAGCTCACGCTTTCTTGGATCTAGCTTCCCCTAGGCAATCCACCTTACTCCTTGTCTAACAAATGGGTTTTGTTTAAGTATTTTCTTATTGCAGGTCATTCTTCCCTAGCCAAACAGGAGTTCTCATACTTTGTCTAGATCAATGCGGACACTTGTATCAGGTTCTCATAACCACTACCCTTCTTTTCAATTTTATCTCCTCTTCTTTAAAACTAAGAAAATCAAAAAAATAGAGTATAACAACCTTGCATCAAAACACTTCACCATTTACTCTTCGAGACTTGTTCTTCAAGAACCAGATTTACAAAGTTTTAAACTTCAGCTTATATAGGTCTTTGGAGGATTTATATGGAAAATTAGTTTGATGAAATTACTTAACACAAAAATTATCTTTGATAAAAATGTTCGACAATTTCATTTATCAAATTTCTTTGACTCATTTCAGTCTTCGGTGAAAGGGTTCATCTCATCAAGGTCTTTGGAAAAATTGTTCAGGGTTTTCCTTTGACTCATTTCAGTCTTCAATGAAAGTGTTTAAAACTTTTGCTTGGGATACTCATCCACCTCAAAAACACTATTATATCCTGACTCCTAACTACAAAAACTCCCATGGCACAATAAACTAAAGCTAAAGATGCAATAAAATCACACTTGGCAAAAGAAAATGATGTGGCACTCTTACTAAGCATCAACGGTGCCTATATGGTACATCTACCAAATAAAGTGGAAAAGTTTGAATTAAATAAATAAATCAAAGTTATAGATGTTGAACATTAATGGCACATGAACTGGAAATGAATGCCAAAGCTATATCAAAGTACTTCAAGCAATGATGTGCCCATTGATCATAAGCTAACTTGAAAACTTAATTACTCCCCTGTGATCAAGCCCTAGCTTCTAGTGTTTCCAAACTAATAGAATACTTAGGAGAGCCAAGTGGTTAACCTAAAAACTAGACTAATATAAATATAGTTGAATAACAATGACATCCTCATCCAAAGCATTCCAAGGAACTCTACCCCCTTCAAGATTTTATATCAAAGATTTAATTGAATACAAGGATACATTGTTTGAACCTGTAGTATTCAACAATGACTATAACAACTAATCAACACTATGAGAGGTGATACACCAGGTTGATGCAAATTCACACAAAGAAAACTTGATTCTAGCTCAATTCAATTAGATATAGACCTCTCATTTAATCATCAAGGATTATAATTCACAGCAACAAAGTTGGAGGTCATACCTTACATTGACCTCCTATGAGACTTATTATTCATTGTGAAGTTAAATTAGAGGAGCATTTATGTACCATTTAGAGCACAAAATTATCATTGTGTGCATCGTAGGTGATGATTTTCAAAGGTACTTCTCCCTTCCTATTTTATATGCCACTTATGATTTGCATAGCATAGTAGCAAGGAAGAAATAAAAATCAATAGAGAAGACACTCAATAGTTGGATGTTCCCTAGGGAACCATCAACTTAAAGGATAAGTAGCCAATAATAGTGACCAAATTTAAGATGGGAATACAAATTGGGATGGCCCTCTTGAATATGTTATTTGTCTATTTGAACATTAAATTCCTCCACCTAGAGTGGGTTCCATTGATAGATTTACTAATGAATTCAAATTTGACATTCACTTTAGGTGAAGTAATCAGTGAAAAGGTTGTAGAAAATATTTCAAAAAGACAATAAACCTCCAAGAGGTCATGTATACATGATGTCCTACCTCCTTGATGTAGTCCTCAACATAGTCTACATTCATAACTGGTCTCTCTAGAACCCTACTCTAGACTACATCAAGAATCATATATGTGATTCTTATTCTTTCATTCACATATATGAGTATACTCATAACATTGTGTGCATTTTTGAGGACGTTTACCCCTAGGTATGGATGGTTATCCTTAAGTCCCCCTTACCTAGGACATCAAAGAACATTATAGATATATTATTTATTAGGTGAGACTACTATTTGTAACTAGATTAGGTTGTTATCATGGTTATAAGCCACAAGGTATCACCTTTATGCCTCCCCAAGTATGTCCCTAAAAAATTGGTAGCATAATAAATTGACTACCAGTTATGGTGGGGTATTTATGAAGACATGCATAAGAGAAATAAATCTTACTTTTATGGCTCTCACATTATGATTGGGAAAATGCGCTACACAAACCAAAATCACTTATATGAAGTAGGTAGGTACAGAGAATATTATTCATTTGCCACATTACCACATAGAGACTGGGATCCCCATGGTAAGGTATAGAAAGATATCAAGGGACTTGGCATTGACTATCAGCATGAGGCCTATGACCATGATTTCTTATTCCTTGATGTTAATATTAATGACCAATTCAGGGAAAAGACATAAAATATCAACGTAAAAGAAGACCTCTTAAAAAGCATTCAAGGGGAACATTCCCTTTCTATAGTAGAGGTACATATTGGACTCCCACCAGCTGGAGGATGATATTCATCAAAAATATAGGCTAATAAACCCTCTTAGCTAGAAAAACATCAAGGGAAACCCTCCCAAACACCCCTTTTGACACTCAAAACAACAAAGAATGAGCTAGGGGTGTCTAATACCTCACTTGGGGGAAAACAAGATGAACCTATTTGTCTTGACTCTTCAAATTTTGAGGGTCCTACCCAACCAAATGTGGCATCAGTCCCATAGGTTATTTTTTTGGTTACATCAACCATATCCACACAAGATGAACCTTCAAAAACTTCTAAGACAACCATTTATTACATGAGGAAGCAGAGGGCTCAGCCCCCTTGATAGAACCTAGCCATTGAAGCACCATTAGTAGAGGCAACCACCCAAGAGGTAGTTGTAGGAGAGTCTAATGATGAGGAGGCATAAATTTAAAGATCCAAGATCTTGAAACAAATGACACAAAGTGGAAATCACCACTGCATGAGAATCTATCAGGTAACCAAGCAACCCTTTAAATTTACACTATCCTTGTTGTATCTCATGTTTCTCTTTCTATTATTGGTACATTTGATCTTATTTCACTCAATCTTTCTAGTTCCCCTCCCCTCTTGGTCTCCAAGGTAAAGGTTGTTCCTACACAACCAATTTCCCAACCAAACTTACTAGTCCCAAAGGTAGAAGATCCTTCCTCTACCCTTATTCCTACTTCCTCAGTTAGTCTTCCTCCAATTATATCTTCTGCATCCATTTCGACTTTTTCTACTATTTTTCCCTCCCACTACTATCCCATCCCCTACAAAAATAAATAAAAAAGCAATAAAGAAGGCTAGGGGAGAAATATATAGTCCTCAAATCCATGTGTCATCTTCTCAGCTAGGTTTATGAGTGCTTCCCTCTAGTTCCTCTCAAGGTACTATGGTGATAACAACAAAGAAGGCTAAGAGAAAGAAGACAGTTTACATAGTCCACCCACTACCTCAATATGGTGGAGTGGACTGGTCTAAAATCATTTGGCCTTCACTTCTTGATCCCCTATTAGAAGAAAATTTGAGGCAGACATCAAGAGAAATATTGGGTGAGACTATAGTTTTAGACACTCAACCACTGGATCCAACCTAACTAGTCTTCCCATAGTGCGAAATAAATATACAGTCAAAGGCTTCCAAAAGGCCTAGTCTATAAATCATAGAATTTCCCATTGTAAGTTTCATATTTGAAAAATCTATCGGGAGTGTGTAGAGGTTCAGGAAGAGGAAACTAGAAGATGAGATAGGTAGAGGGGTCATAGTGGAGGAGAGATATGAAATATTTAACTTATCCAAGAGGAAAGATAAAAATTTGGGGTAGTTCCCATACATAAAAGATTTTAAATCCTATATTGAAACTCAAAAAGATGCTCTAGTGGAAATACATGAAGGAACCAAAATGACAAGGAGAGAACTAGGGGAAGAACTCAAACAAATAAAGGAACATCAAAAAATTATACATGTTCTAGTAAAAATAGAGATGGATGTCCAAAATGTTACATCTAGGTTGTATAATATACTTGAAGTTATTGGTGCAATGAGGGCAGAATTGGCACCTCGCATAGTAGAAACTACTAAATTGTCTAATTCTTTGAAAGTAGATGGGAAAAAAATAAAATTTCTTATTATTTTTTAGATTGGAAAAGCATATGCACACCTAAATCTAATGGCACCATTGGAGGCTACCAATGCCCATAATTTCGTAGTCATCAGAACACAAGAGGCTAGAGTGTGGATCGATGTAGCTAAAGCAGTAATGCATAAATACTCACAACATGAAACTCGCATTTGGCATATTGTGGATGAGCTAAAGCTTTCACAACCCAAATATTCCATAGGTAAATTGATTAACAAGGCTAATTTTGACTAGCTCTCACAACATGCTTCAAAAATATTCAAATAGAATAGACAAGGAAGGATAGTAGAAGAAATATAAGACGAGCCCCAATTTTGCTCAAAAAAAGGTTATAGAGGTTGAGATATTTAGAATTAACTTAAAAATTACAAAGACTAAGCATGAAAGGCTCCTTGAAAAAATTAATAGGGTGCATATACCTTCTTTACTTAATATGGATATAATCAGGTATCAACATGACATTGGCCATAAGCACTATCAAGTGATGGAATCAAAGAATGAAGTTAATGCTTTAACTTCTAATTCAACACAAGCTATTACTTAAATGCCTCCAGTAACCTCTATCACCATGCAAACACCTAGTCAGCCTTTAGTTGAAGGCTAATTTTGTATGTACACATGCAGATAATACTTATTTTTGCACTTATAGTTTACTTACACTTAGAGCATAAATGTAAAGTTGCCTGAACTATTTGTAAGCATGTGTGCATTGCATTACATTGTACAAGATAACTAATCTTGACGTAGTTGTAATTATCTATGAGCATGCATACATACAATTTTGATGCTAAAATTAGAACTAAGGTTCTAATTATGTAATTTAACCATGAGTTCACATGCACTTGGAGGATGAGGCATCCCCTTCGCAAGTATATGTATTTTAGTAATTAAACATTCCAAAGGGTTGGAAGTTTTTATCAATATAGGAAGAAATCAGTTTTGATTTTCATGCAACTCTATTGGTGTTCTCTCCTTCAATTTTTGTGTTATTAAGGTTTTGTTTTTCTGGTTATGTTAATACAGTAATTTGAAGTGTGCAAAAGCTACAAATAATTCTGATTATTTTCATTGATGTATGTTAATATTAGATGTGCAAAAGTTATTGAAAGTTAGTATATTTCATTGATAATTAAGTAATTGGTTCAAACGATGTTAATATTCTTAGTGTGCAAGAGTGTTTTCTTTCTAGTATAGTTTTCTAAGTGTGTACAATAGCTGCCTTAGAAGCCTTCTTGATCTGAGTTGTAATCTCTTAATTAAGGGTGTGCAATATCAACTCTAAAGGGAGTAGCCTTCAATTGAGACCATCACGTTTTATATATTGTTTCCCCCAAACATCATAATTGTGTTTGTCTGTGAGTGTGCAATAACTACAATTAGAAAGCACTAGTTATGAAAACACTTGTCAACCAAGAAACCAGCCTAGAAAAAACCTCTTGACATCAAAGAACCTTCTTCTCTACTCTACCCTTCCCTCCTTTTGAAGTTTGTTTGATTGATACCTACCCACTCCAGATTAGATATCACCCATCCATTCCACTCACTTAGGTTTGATTTATTTACTAGAATTCATTTCACTACAAGCAAACCTAATTAACAACCTACATTTATTATTCTACCATTGAGATCCTTAGTTTTAACCCAGACCTGTATCTCATGCTTTGAAGTAGAATTTACCTCCATTGAGATCCTAAAATATTAGAGGCTACCTTGTTTAAATTTTAAGAATGTGCATAAGACCCACATCAATAATAACCTTATGCAAGGTATACAAAAGACTTGGGAAGGTGAACACTTGATCTTGTGCTCTAATCATTCTTCATGTTGCCATCATCAATCATAAAATCTAGAAGTTTCCCTTACACCCACATTTTTGAATGGAATAGGCGTTTTAATTTTTATAGAGATCTTTTTATAGTTTTTATGGTAGAAATTGTAATGTTGAGTCACAATTAGTGATTTCCTCAAAGGGCCTAAGAATCCTCCAGTGTAAGCATTATTTTCTAAGCATGACACTCTTCATTTGATTTTTTACCTTTTTATGTTTATTGTGTCATTTAATTTTCTTAGATGGTTGTGGGTTCTTGTTTTAAGAAGGTGATTTCTTCAGTGTAGAATATGTGTCTAGCTTACCCTTCATTTAGATTCTTCTTTCGCATGCTCACAAACAAAAGATGTTTTTTCTTCATAAATAGGAAAATTTTATTTAGAGAGCTTGAAATGAACTAAAAAATAATGAAAAAACATTGAATTGAGTCTTTGAAAATTTTCCAAGCATAAAGACACCAACTACACCAACATGAACATAACCAATCACTGAGTAAGCAAGGAAACATGAATTTCTAGATTAGGCATTTTGTCAAACAATTATCCTTATTTTCAACAATTTTAAAATCTCTTGAGAAACACATTGTTGTTTTGTTTTTGAAGGTGGATTATTCAATAAAATGAAAAACCTAGATAGAATATGCCCTCCATTACTTTAGATCCCTTACCAAACTGTGTAAGTTTCATGGTGCAAAAAGAAACTAATATGAGAAAAATAACATACTCTTCTTTGGGAATTGATGAAATTCAGGTTTAAGAGTTTCAACATAGTCTCCATGATCATAGAAATCTATCGGTATTCTCGGTTTGTTTGGAACACTCACACGGATTCCAACTTGCATAACCTTTTTCTCAAAATATTTTCTTAAAGGGAAATTGGTGGGTTTTCTCATTTTAATAATCTTCTCTTTAATTTTATAAATTAAATGATGATATTAGGCTTAGCATGGTCCCTTTCAACTATCTTGAACTTTTTGGGAAATGACAAAATTTAAGTTAAGAGTTTCTACATGATCTCCATGATCATACAAATATATTGATATCCTGGACTTGTTAAAGAACTTTCGCACGACTACAAACTTGCATAATATTGCTCTCAAAAATGTTTTTGTGGGGGTAAATTGATGGTTTTTTCATTTTTCTAATCTTATATTTAATTTTCTAAATTAGATGATGATATTGGGATCATCAAATTCTCTTTCAACTATCTTGTACTTGTTGAGATCTTTTCTAAACTCCTCACATCCCCACAATCCCTAAAATAACTCATGATGGGTAAAATCCCATTTTTCTCCAAGATACAATATTTTTTATGGTTTTGTAAGCTTTGATGCCCTCCTTATTATCCCCTTCCAATGGAAAGTTTCTTAGAGCATGTCATTTATCCTAACCTGCACATGGCATCCCAAAAATAACCCACAACCAATAAAAATAACTTTTATTATAATTCATTTACCTTTTTCTTGTTACTGTGTAACCTATTTCCTTATCTTTGTGCTTCTTTTATGCTCTTAGACTTCCCATAAACTTGTCTCTCCATCCATTGATGTTTTCAACCCCCCTTTTTCCTCCAACATCTCTTTCCCTTAAAAAATTGCCTACAAAGAACAAAACAAACTTTCTTTCTCTTGATGAGGTGATCATGAAATTTTGGTTTTAACCATGTTTCTTCCATCAAGACAAACATGAAATATAGTTGAGATGTTTGCAAGTCCTCTTCTCCCTCCATTTTTACATCATTGTTAACTTTTAAATGAGAATAAAAACTAATCTTAAAGTTTCCCTTAGATTCCCTTGAAACTCTATCGGCCAACACCTATTATCTATTGATCATTAACTTTTCTTAGACAATGTAAAATTTATCAACTTACATGGATGCTCCTACATCAAAATACCTAGGTGAATTTATTTGTGATCTAAATGTTCAAAAATAGGATTCAGTGGTAGAATCACCCTTTTGAATTGAAGAGTAAGACAACAGCATGCCCTTACATGATGTTAGGAACCCTTGTGTTTCTTTAATCCTTTCTAGCCAAAATTTGTATCACAGTCTGTCCTCCTCTACCTAGCTCTAATTACCCCTTTATTTTTTCATCCTCTTGTGGGTTTTTTTCCACCTATATACATCCACCTCCACCAACTATCTTCTACACCATTCTTTTTGTATCCTTCATTGGCTTTGAACCAACAACCTCTACCTAAGCTCAACATCTCTTTTATTTCTTCAGTTGTAACATAAATATTTTTTAATTCCTCTTCTACTACAATTTATTTTCACATGCTCTCAACCTCTTCCTCTTTATTATATGTTACATTATTTCCATTACCTACAACAGACTTAGCATATAAGGTATTATGGAAATTAAACATTCTCATCTTAATCTCCTTCAATGACACCTCTATTACAACTTCATCCTTTACTACACGTGTTTGCGCTTGATAATAACACTAGCTACTCCCTCTCCTTATCTTCATGTAAATTTTATTAAGACTCTATGAATCCAACTTTATCTATCAAATAATGTCAGGTTGATATTTGGATCATCTCCATCAACTCTTTTTATTCTTCTCTTTTTCTTTCTCTTTGCATTCTTCTCTCCTTTGCTCCAATTTGATTGATAACCCCTCTCTTCATCCTCATTGGCATCAAATGTCTTCCATGTGAAAACATTTTTCCACTCTTGTTGTTGTCATTCTTATTCACCCTATAACTCATAATATTCTTCTCCACCTCATCTCCCTTATAAACCTCATCATGTGCATTCACTTTCACTTTTTTCACTATCGCCTTCATGCCCTCTAAATGGAAAACTTATGTTACTTTGTTGTTGTTTTCACTCTTAATCATAACAGTCTCATCAACTCCTCTCAATCACATTACATGAAGCTTAATCAACTATCTTTTCTCATCTCTTGGGTTTAAAAATTTCCTTATCATTTTGGAAACCGTTTGGTCCCAATTTATTTATTTTTATGTTCCCTTTTCTTGTCTTCTTTGTTGGAGATATTTTTAACACATAGCTACATTAGTGCACAATATTGTGCTTGAAAAATTTACCCTCTTAGGATTTTCAATCTCCCTTTCTTAATATAAAACTTCAAATCCATTATCAACCTCATCAGCTATTTTGGGCTCTGTACTTGAAAACAATGGGGTATTCCCAGTGGGCTTTCTATCTTTTCTCACTGCAACCTCTAGTGGTCTCTTTTATTTTCTAGGTTCTTCTCTTGGATCCACAAGCTTATTTTTATTTGTATTCCTCTTCTCTTTATCTTTTGGTCTACTCTACAAAGTAATCAATCTAGATAACATGTCTCCTACCATGTTTTATACTTTTGATAACTATGACTCTGGGTCAGTTCTCTCTCTCTCTCTTTCAACTTTTCTTTGATCCATTTCTTCAACTCTTTTTTATTTACCCATCTATACAGAGGATGGAGAACAAATTCCTCTTCTCTCTCATGTAGAGATTGCCTCACATCTAACATTATGTCTGCACATTCTTTTCAACACTTGTCATTGAAAAAAACTTCTTCCCTCTTCAACTCTTCCTTTTCCCAGATTTGCAACCAACTATGATACCATATGATGTAGTCAAGGTATGGGGTCCAAAGAAGGATGCATTTACCTTGTAGCAATATCAAACACATCAATAATCATATAATACAAATGAAAGATTTTTGTTTTTTGTTTTTGATAAACTAGTATGATTTTACTATGAGGGCATACATTGACATGAAATAAAAAATGATGAACATACAATAGAGTGAGTGTCAGGCAATCCTCTAGGAATGAAGATGCAACTACACCAATAGGAACGAACACAATCACCACACAAGCAAGGAAACAAATTTATGGTTCGAGCATTTATTATTAACCTCACATATAATATTAAGAATACACTAAATAACATGTAAAAAATTATAAATTGCATAACACAAGAGATGTGTGGGCCAAACGCCCTAATATAAATTATATTCAAAAATACCTTTAAGTTAGGGAAACACCATACAACATTCGTTATGGGGAAGGAATCACTCTCACTCTATTATATAAGCAATTATTTTTTAAGTATTATTTTTTTTTTTTTTGAATGTATAGGTAAGGATTAAACATCCAATCTTAAGAATTTTAACTTGATATTCTTCAATATCTCTATCGACCCTTTTTTTACTATTGGAATGTTGTAGAACAAGAGGTTACAAAGTAAAATAGTCTATAGGTATTCATGGCTTGAACTCCTTGTTAGAGGAAAACCAACTCAAAATGCAATAAGAGAAATACCAAAATCAAGAAATGTCAAACAAAACATATAAGCTACAAACATCCCAAAAGATAATTAAGCACTGTCACACCTAGAGGTGGTGGAAGATCATCCTTAGGTGGCATAGTAGTCTAAGTGGATGGCTCTATCTAAGGAGGGTTCAAAGCCACCCAGCCATAATGGGATTCGATGCCATAACAAGAGTCATTTCCCATCCATCAAGATGTTGTATAACAATGCCAAAAGGGCTAGTTGGTTAACCCCTTCGAGAAGGTCCAACATCAATTTTTACACGTGAAAGTGGTGATCTTCAACCCCTCATTGAATATGAGGAAAGAAGTGGTTGGGACTACGAGAATGACTCTGGTGTCTCCTAGGACTCTAATGTGGTGGGCCTAGAGGTAGACTGTCTGAGGGGGGCACGACTCACTGTGCATGGAGCACTCCCCCAGTACTTGAACCACTCTTGAAGATGACAAACCTCCAATGCCACCTTCTCAAATTGAACTTGAATCTACATGGATCTTGATGAGATCATAGTAACCTTGTCGTTAATGAAAAAAATAAAATAAAAAACTTCATTATTAAAAAATAGTAGATTCCATTTTGGCCTTCTAAATGTGATCAAGCCAGGCAAGCCAAGTTCTAGGAGGAATTAAGGCTCTAGCCTTTATTTCACTTACCAAGGGATGGAGAAAAAGGGATCAAAACTTGATAAAGGACTCTTAGAAAATAATTTTTAAATTGAGTATCACAATTCCATCTCCATTCCTTCCACCATGCCCATGGCAGCTATAAACCTAGCTTGTGCAACATGACATCAAGTATTAACTCCTATATATTGAGGATAGCAAGGAAGTCAGTATTGTTTAACTTAAATTTGTCCTTTAAAACAAGGCATGGAGTCTAGTCATGAGCATAAACCAAATCCTATATAGTGTGTTTCCCCTTTTTGAAAATCCTTAAAGCTTTTATACCAGAGAATTCTACCAACAACAGGGCAGTAGTGGTCATGATGGGGGGCCACTACATGTTGTGGTCATTGAAAGAGTGACCACTGCAAAAGCTATCACCAGCCCATTTAGATGGCGTTTAACAATCTCATAGGCTTTCCAAATGCTTTTGGCCACAAAAGAGCCTTCAATTTTAACTGACGCAGAAGTGATAAGCAAAGTATGAAAGCCAATATTTCTCCAATTGGATTTATTGTAAGGAGACCCAGAGGGAATGCAATGATATAGAAGGATTTTCCATGATTCATTATCTTAAATGGCTCTGATCATCCACTTAGCACACATGGGAGTGTTTTTCTTCAATAATTCTCATTCCTCCTTTTTCACGAGAAAGACAACAAATATCCCATGCAACTTTGTGAAACCTCCTCAAATACTTAACATTAAACTATAAAAAATCTATCAAAATTTTATATACCTTATCATATAAAATATTTGAGAGAACCTAATAAAAATAATAATAAACGTGCATAACGACCCAAAAAATCATAATGCAAACTTAAAATTTCCTCACCAACAAAAGTGATTTCGCAACCAGATACTTTACTCTTTTTTTTCTTTTTTTTTAAAATAATTCTCCTATCCCAACTTTAATGTTTTTTAATATTCAAATCTTAGATTATACCCTAAAGATAGCGCGGGCCAAATTCATTTCCCCAAGGAGTACGATAGTAATCTTATAACTTTCACGCGGAACCGACACAAAAATATCTATGTAACTAACTTTATGCGAATGAACTCCAAACTATCATCCAATCGCAAAAATTGTTCGTAATCCTTATCTATCTTTTCGAAAAATATCTATCTTATGAGTGGAGGTTAAAGTGTTAAAGTGGATGCTCTTTATGCGAATGAACTCCAATTCCAATTCCAATTCCAATTGCAAAGGACAGTACAATAAATGCACAGCACTTGGTCCCTAAGTAAGATACTTTCTTCCATTTTGTCCCCACATTCCATTGAGAGGGCACACCATCCATGCATCCATCCCCACCATCCCCATGAAACAGGTTCATCTAGTGGACATAACAGGTACTTTTTTCATAAATTATAGAGGCAGCAGCTGTGATTACATCTTTTAGCTTATCAAAGGTATGATGTGGACAGGTGCTGATGGACAAGTAGGACATGGGTGCAACAAAACAAATTTTGATGAATAGTTGGATGTCTTTAAAACTTAACAGAGGAAGAAGGAATAAATAACTATAAAGAAAAAAGTCAAAATAATTATGTTCAGTTAAAAAGGTTGTTATTAGATTGATGAAGTAGATTATTATTTTAGTTGTGGGTATTTTAAATATAGAGTTTGTTTAGGTAATTATGGTTATATTTGATAGTCGTATGATTGTATTTATGCTTTTTTTTTTTAAAATAATAAATTATGATATGTATAATTATCTTTAAAGGTTTGTGTTTTATTATGAATTATACTAACATTTGAAGGACGATGAAGAATAAATAATCATCATCAATTGTCAATTTTAGTACTTGAACATAAATTTGATATAATGAATATCTTTAATACTTAAATCGAAAAAGTCAATTATTCATATACTTAAATCATTCTTCAATTGAAAAATTATATTAAAATTTTTGGGAGGAAAATTCAATATTAAATTACCAAAATTTTAGAATGATAGATAGATGTCTTTAGAAAAAAGATAAGAGAAAATATATCTATTTTTGATTGAAAATCGTACTTTTATTGATAAAAGAAATATAGTAGAACACTATCCATATAAAAAATTTGAAAATATATCTATTTTATATTTTGTGTACAATAAAGATAGAATAACATTATATTATCTATGACAATATACAAAAGATTTTAATAATATCGATGATATCAAAAGTATGGCTAAATTTCATGTGGAAACAATCACTCAAGACAATGGTTATTATATTAAATTTGTAAACAATTCATTCCTTTTTTATTGTTGAATCTTCTACCATAAATCTTGATCAAAATAATTGTTGTTTTCCCCTGTCCCCCCTTTTAAATTGAACCATAGTCTAGCCTTTTCAAAGAAGGTGATTAGATAGAGTGTCCACTTTCAATTTGTCATCGTATTTAATTTTGACAATGCCATACAATTCTACCATCCTCAAAGTATAAAATAGGTATATTCTTTTTTTCTAGTCTTCTTTAGATGATGTCCACTGACTAATTTGACATTTAGGATAATGTGAGCTAATCTTTAATTGAAACATGATTGTGTAAATATTTTAGCCATTATTACAAATAAGAATAAATTATTTGATATAGTATTTTTTTCCACCTACATTATTATCCAAAATGTTTCGTATACACCTTTTTATTCCTTTCATTGTTATTTGTGCAATTTTACATGTTAAAGCTCATTTACTTATCTACTTGTTATTTTTACTCTTTTATTATTATTCTGGGTTAATGAGTCTTTCCATACTTAATTTACCATCTAAATTATAAGTGAGATGGTGTTTTCACAATCTTTAAAATAAAGATAAAGATTTTCCAAATTAAACCATGTAATATTTTCTAAATAGAGAAAGGGAAAGGAAGGGGGTACAATATAATAGGAATATGTACGCATGCCCCGAGTGTTCCGTTGGAAAGAAGGGCGTTTGGATCCAATGCCCAACGGGCTTTCTCCTACGTGTCGCTGGCTCAAGTGGATGCTCTTTTGTCAATTTGAGTTTAGTTTTCAATTTATTATTTAAAATTAAACTTGTTATATTACGTTTATTGTCAAAACAAATGCAAATGTTATATAGGAACATTTTTAATTTAAAAAAGAGGAATTATAGCACCAACAAACACAAAACTATTTTAAATTAATTTGATTTCACTTCCAAAAAATTTAGAGCTTTTTACTTTGAGCCTACTATCCATAAAACCCTTTGACTTTTCATGGCCAAAACCGTCATGGTTCAATGACAACTTGATTTGCTTATACCACAGGACACCAAGACAGGATATAGAGAACTGTAAAGCTCTCTAAACACTCATCCACTGGCTTTATGATGAGGATGATCTATTAACATACAAACTTCCTATGTCACCCATACTAAACCAACCATCACCCATACTTGCCAGACACAATGAACACTTACCCACTCCTCCACTCTCAACTAAAAGTGAAGACAAATCTGACCACTCTACTACCTCAACCTCTCCTTTTATCCATACTATCAACGTGGTCACTAGATCATAGCAGAAAGATAAAGGGAAGGCTAAGGTATCCATTCCCTAGACTTACCCCTCTTCCAACTCCCAACAAAAATCTGGAGAGCTATCTTCAAGAAACTTCATCAGACCCCAGCAAAAATGAGCTTGTATGAGTTGCTCTCTACCTCTCACCATCACTACCAAGCACTCATAAAGGATTTGCAATCCATCAGGTCCAACCCGATGACCCTCAACCTCTAGCCGCCTTCGTTGGTGCCCTTCAAATTTCCAACCTTGTCACCTTCAAGGATTCAGAAATACCTTCCATCCACCCCCAGGACTCAAATCCCCCACTTTTAATTACCGCTTACATAGACCAAACCTATATTAAATGGGTCATGATTGATGGCGAAACTAGCATTAACATCATCTCCTCTCAAACCTATAACAACCTCAACTTGCTAAATAATATCATGTGTGAATCCTTTACTATCTTTCGCTCCTTCAATGATACCATGGCCACTACCTTGGGAACTATCATCCCTCATATCCATGTAGGACCTCACACACTCCCTAAACTTTTTTATGTTGTGGAAGGGAAATTCCAATACAACATCTTGTTGGGATGGCCTTGGATTCGTTCCATGGCATGTGTTCCCTCTACCCTCTATCGTTGCATAAAATTTGAGCATGAAGCCCAGGTCATCATCATCCAAGCAGACCAAAGTCTTTTCTCAACATGCAACATGACCTATCACCCCAATTATGTCCTTTTACCCCCATCCAGCACACCTTCATTAGTTACACCCCAACCACCAACCATCAATGAAGCATCAACTAGCTCATCCATCCCTTCTTCACAAATCCCTATAGAGGAACCCTTAAAATCTATGTTCCAACATCTCTTGTTAGAGGATTATCACCTTTTAGCTCTTGATGCATTCCCTGTTCCTCATGAGTGTGGGTAACTCACCAACCAACTAGGATATGACCCTAATATCAAAACTATCATTCCTTTTGGACCTCCTAACCATCAGACCCATTTTGTCTATGGGGGACTCGACAAACCTCTTGATGCTTCTATCACCCTTTCCTCACCTTGGCCATTTACCACCAGTTTCTCTTACCTAGATAAACCAAGCTTTGCCAAGACATACCTTCATCGATGTGCTTAGAAAGGTTTTGGCCTTGGATGATATGAGCAGGGCCCACATGAGTTGGTCACCATTGAGACCAAGAAACCTCATGAGATGCATGGCCTTGGTTTCATCCTACCCAACAAGAAGCAACCCAAACAACCTACCATCGTCATTGTTAAGGAAGATACCCTTTCCTCACAAACCTCACCTCCACTTGCATGTGAGGATGATGACATTATACACCCAACTTTTTTTTTCATTAACATGATCACCCTTTGACCCCTTACTTATCAAAAGAAGGGGGTAACTGTCACCATCTATTTGATCCATCCTGAGATGATAGAGAAAGGCTCTCTTACCATTAAGATTATTCAGCGTTAGGATGATGCTCCCATTCTCACCTACCTTGATGTGGGGGATTCTTCTATCGACAAATCATGTCCTCCTGAGAACCAAGCCATGTTGAATGAATCCACTATCGATTTCAACTTGGGTACTCAACATAACTCCACATTGTCAATATAGGTCAATCATTGAATTCCACATAACAACAAGATTACCCTTCTTTCCTTCATGACTGAAGCATAGGCATTTGCTTGGTCCTCTCAAGATATGCCCAAAATTTATCCTTCTATTGCCCTCCATAACATTATCACTCATCTTGATGCTAAGCTTATTCGACAAAAACTTTGAGGATGCACCCTTGCATTGCCCTTCTAGTCAAAGAAGAGCTTCAATGCCTCTTATCTGTCAATTTCATCCAACCCATTGACTATCCCCAATGGGTTTATAACATCATTCCTATTACCAAATCTACCAAAGGATTTTGCCTTTGTATCAATTTTTGTGACTTCAACCTTGCTTGTCCAAATGATGACTTCCCTTTACCCAGCATCAACCAACTTGTTGACTTTAGAGTTGGCCATGAGATGTTATCTCTCACAGATGATTTCTTGGGATATAATCAGATCTTGATTACTCCCAAAGATCAACTTAATACTTCTTTCATCACCCCTTGGGGAACCTTCTGCTATAGGGTCATGCCATTTGGTCTAAATAATGCTAACACAACCTACCAACAAGCCATGACCTACATATTCCATGATGTCATCTACACCATTATAGAGGACTATGTCGATGATCTCTTAGGAAAATCCAAATCTCGTAAAGATCATTCAAAAGTTCTTGGCATTATCTTTGAGCGCCTCATCCATTTATGTCCGACTAAACCCCAAGAAATGTGTTTTTGGGGTCCTTTCAGGAAAACTTCTTGGCTTTATTGTCTCTCTTCGAAGAATTGAAGTAGATCCCATCAAAGTCAAAGTAATTCTTGAAATTCCACCTCCAACCCACCTTAAGTAACTTCATAGCCTATAGGAGAATCTCCAATCCATCTGTCACTTCATCTCTCAATTATCAGATAGATGTCAACCCTTTCACCATCTTCTTAGGAAAGATACCTCTTTTAAGTGGACTAAAGACTGCCAACAAGCCTTTGATTCACTCAAATAATATATCTTTTCTCCACTTGTTCTTATGCCTCTTAAAGAGGATCAACCCTTCTACCTTTAAATCTTCACCATTGACCATTCCCTATGGACAATGCTCACTCACAGTAATGAACAAAGCAAGGATCAAGTTGTCTGCTATATAAGTCGAACACTTATAGAGTATGAAACTAGGTACACCCATACTGAGAAAATTTGCCTTGCCTTAGTCTTTGTGGATTCCAAACCACACCATTACCTTCTCAATCACAAAACCTTTGTCATCACTAACACTGATTGACTTGTTGTCCCCCAAAAAATATCACTCATTTTTGGGACAACATTTGAACTATTTTGGTCCTACAGACCAAAATTGTCTCTTCCCTTTTCAAAATTTGTCCTGGACATTCAAATTCCTCCTTTTTCAAGCTTCTCAGAAATATACAGACTCTACAAGCTTAAATCTACGGACTCTGCAAGCTTAAATCTATGGACTCTGCAGGCTTAGATCTACGGACTCAGCAAGAAGAGAAAATCTACGGACTTTGCAGGCCAAGTTCAATGGGCTTTACAAGTTGATTTCTACAGACTTGATTTCTACGGACTCTGTAGATAGGTTCATTTCTACAGGTTCAAAGGCTTCTGTAGGCGGGTTCAACCAAAAGAATCAGTTTCTAACACTTGGTCATTTTCAGGATTGGTTCAGTGCCTTGGTTCAATAAAAAATGTCTATCAGCAAGCATTCAAGCAAAAGAGCCTTGAACCATTAAACCGTTGAACCATTGAACCACTTTGGTTCAAAGGTTCAATGAGTTCAAGGTTCAATCGGTTCAATCGGTTCGTCCGCTTTGTTTCAACGTTTTGGTTCATCCTTTGGTTCAATCAAATGGTTCGTCAGTCGGCTCAAGGCTTTGTTTGAACTGTTGAACCAAAACTTAGTTCAACATCTTTTGGTTCAATGGTTAGTTCATTACTTCAATTCAATCAAATGAACCATCAACTTGAACCATTTTGGTTCAAAGCCTTGGTTCAACGAAGAGGTTCAATGTCTTGTGGTTCAATGAAGAGGTTCAACATCTTGTGGTTCAATGGAGCGGTTCATCGACTTGGTTCATTCAATTGAACAATCAGCTTGAATCATTGGCTTGAACCATTTTAGTTCAAATCTTGGTTCATCGACTTGGTTCAACGTTTGGTTCAACCAAGCGATTCAACGCCTTGGTTCAGCAGAGTGGTTCAACAGCTTGGTTCAAAGGAGCAATCCAATGTAAAATTTCAAAGAGCCTCCCGAAGGACAAGTGTCCTTGTGGAGGGCACTTGGTCGACAAAAACACCCTTCAAAAGGGACATTTTTGAAGAAGGCCACAAAGGTAAATTCCTTCGGAAATTTTGTTTAAGGTAGACAATCATAATTCTTTCAGACTTTTATCCGAAGGAATTCCTTCGAACAAAAAGTCCAAAAGAATTCAAGAAGTGACTGCGAGAAAAAATCTCGAAGAAATAACCAAGGCAAACAAAATTTGTACAGACTTTTTGTCTGCGAGAAATTTTTGCAGACTTTTTGTCCGCGGAGAGAGACAGTTCGCTAAGGAAAAGGCTGCAAGACTCCTCTAAGGCGAAGGCCACCGAAGGACCCCAAAGGGCAGGTGCCCTTGCAGAGGAATCTTGGATGCCAAATTGTAGGACACATCCCTGAAGCCAAAAGGTCATCTTCCCATTGGGAAGACGTGAAACAAGAAATTTGAAGGAAGAACTTAGCTATCTGCCAGAATAAAGAAGCCCGAAGGCCATCTGAAGACCATCGAAAGGGCAGATACCTTGCGGGGGGTTCTTCCTGACCCAAAATAGATCATTTCTAAAGGCCAAAAAGGGTAGGTTCTTTTTGAGAAAGCACAGAATAGGAAAGCTGAAGAAGGACCAAGAGGTGATGCGCTCGAAGATGTCAAATTTAAGACAGCAAACTAGCCATTGAAAACATAGTGACAGGCATGTGAATGTCAATTTTAAAGCTCTTAAAATAGCTGTTGATACTTTAAATCCATAGACCTGAATGCATTCATAGGCTTTAAGGCCAAGACCAGTAGAAAGCGACTAAAGAACAGAACAACAAATTGAATCCAGGACCCGATTCAATTAACCAGAAAAGGAAGAATGATGAAGGTGGGATCAGATCGCCAGGTGGACATTGAAAGTTGCAAACTTTCAATAGCGTGACTTGTTTCTCTGCATTGATAAAATCAAATGGGTAAACACCCCTAAATTTTAGCCTGTCTTCTTAACAAATTCCAACGCAACATGATGTGTTACTGTTCTCGAGTCCTTGAAGAGGCTATATAAGGGACTCTCTTCTATTGTAAAGAGATCTCTTTTTGACAATCAGAACAAAACTCTGCCCAAATTGAAAGACACTTTTGAGACTTTGAGCTCAGTTTTTTTATCATATTTTGTTATTGGAATAAGAAAGCAAGTGGTTTTTCATACTTTGTGTTATAATATATTTGTTGTTGACGAAACTGTTCTTATGTCTTTTTCCTTAATGTATCTTGTATTCCTTTAATTCAACAAGTAGAATTAGTGATAGCAGTCAAGAAGGTGTCCTGAAGAGTCAACTGTGGAGAGACTTTGTGCCCCCATAATTGCCTTTAGTGTGTTTTCTTTTCATTTCTATGTAAAGGACCTTGGGGCGACTTTGTGCCCTCATTTTCTTTAGTATCTTACTCTTAAGCAATTCAGGCGTAGACTTTGTGTTGCATCTCGATTTGTTGGTTATTACATATTTTGTTACATTTTGATGTTACTACCTGGAGTATTCTTGTGGCTTGCTGAATAGTACTTTTGATAGAAGAGGAGTGCTTTCTGTCATTTTCCTTGAGTTTTTCCTTTGATTCCCACACATCATCTCTGAAGAAAGAGAGATGGATGGTTTGTCCTACCCTTGAGTATTATTTTCTCTCTCTCTCTCTCTCTCTCTCTCTCTCTATATATATATATATATATATATATAGTCTATCTATAGGGAACCTCCCCTTGATGAGAGGAGAGATCAGTCCCTTTCTGATGTGGTAAATCTACATATTTGGATGACTAATCTTCCTACTTTAGCTGATCAGACCTATTCTGTTTATCAGTACGCTGATCAACAAAATATTCAACCAACAATTTTTGGTGACTCTGTTGGGGATATAAAATCCATTATCCATTTATAATTTATCCATTTACCTCCACGCTAACTGGAAAAGAATGCACAGTTTAAAGTCTCAAGCTTTAACTAAAGCAAGGTCAATTCTTTTCCATTTTTGTTTCACAATCTGGCAAATTCAAGGTATACACGAAGCCAAAGGGCTAAAGGTATCATTGACCCTGTATTCGAGTTGGTACAACAAAGTGATTTTGATTTGTTTCCTTTACCATCTCGTCTCCAACGAACCAAGAGTTTTCCTCCTACTAAATTCAGATCTCTATTGCCAGACAAAGTATCTACTTCTGTTGTTGATAAAGCTTTGCCTATAATTACCCCTATGAGATTTGTTATCCCTCATTTTCATAATCCTATAATGGCAGTCCAAGGCCCCTCGAGTAATGCTTTTGGTCCTCTCAATCTTAATACACCTCTACATGAGCTTCCACATAGTTCAAGGAAGAATTTCCCCAAATTATATGGTGATGGAAAAGTTCATCCTGATGAACACATTGCAGCCTTCAGCATAGCTTATCGAGTAATCGGATTAGAATTTGAAGATGTAACAGTCAAACTTTTTGTAAAAAAACTACAAGGTGCTGCTGCAGATTGGTTTTATCATCTATAAGCTCGGTCAGTGACTGATTGCAATACTCTCAAAGTTAAGTTTGAAGCCAGATTCAAACCTACAGAAGATGCACATACACTTCTGGCTCAACTTACACATATGAAGAAAGAGCCTCATGAGCCTATGAGAGACTTCATATCCAAATTTGACAAACTAAAGAACATAATTCCTATAATTGCTCGACCTACAGCTGAGAATCTCAAATGCTTCTTCATTAATTCTCAGTTACCTGAAGTCAGTTTTCTTTTGAGACGTGCTTGTTAAATAGATCTTGCTGCAGCTCAAATTTTGGCCACTTAGGTAGAAGATGATCTCATCTTAGCAAGGAAGATAAGAAGAGATCCAAATAGAAATAGAGTTTCATCATCTTCTGAATATGCATCTACAGGCACCATAGATCCAATGGTGCAAAAATTGGCAAATGAGTTGCTTGCTCTTAAAAAGCAAATGGCTCAAGGAATGTCTTCTGCTCCTTCATACAGAAGGACATTCCAAAATCAGTCATATCAGGGCAATGCTGTCAGGAATCAAGGGCAACAGAATCACTTTCCTATCCCATAAGGAAAACTTGCCCTAGAAGCTCCTCCAACTAATTCAGTAATGGGATATCTTGAAGCAGAATTAGATTTCTCTTTCTAGCCTGAATTGAATCAAGAAAATGACGCTGATCTCCTTAAAGACAATCAAGAAGAATCAGCTGGCGACTCCCACATTGGTTTCCTGAACTACCAGGATGAACCCAGAAGCAAAAGAGAAGCTATTGATGGATCATATGTAGTGTTTACTAGATCTAAGAACCAATCAATCCAGCAAGCTGATAAAGGGAAGACAGAGGAGCAACCTCAACCAACAGTTATGATTGCTAAGCATGGAACCCGCTAAGCATGGAACCCCTCTTCCTTTTCAATCAAAGGATCCGGTGATCACCCAAAATGTAAGTACATCAATTTCACCTTCACATTCTACTTCAATCTCGCAAACCAGCCCTCCTCCCATCCCTCCTAAAACCCAAAAGGTTGAAATGCCTTCTTCTGTTCCTAGTCCAATTCAGCCATTTGACATAATTGATCATGTCAAAAAGACCAAAATACAAATGTTTGAATTCAAATATTTGCAGTCCAATCCTGATCAATTGGATAGGTTGGTCTAATGTGTCAAGAACCAAACTGTCTCTGCAAGACAAGAGGTTAAAAAAATAATTTTTGATTCCCCAAAGAACATGCCCATTCCAAATAATCTTGTCTTTACTCCTCCAACTGCTCTTGGGAAAATAGAACCTTTCTATGTTTCCCTATTAATAAATGGTTATCAGCTCAACAATTGCATTTTTGATTTAGAGGCATCTGACAATGTCATGCCTGCTAAAGTAGCTGAGTCTCTGGGTCTCACATTGACCAAAACCTTTGGGAGATGTTTCTCCATGGAGAACAAGCAAGTACCACTACTAGGGCAAATCAAAGATGCCTAATTCGCATTGACAGCCTTTCCAGACAAGAGAATCAGGATGACTGTCTTGGTGGCTGACGTCCCAGCATCCTATGGCATTTTGCTTGGACAAAATTTTTGCAAGGACGTGGGAGGATAACTAAGCATGGACTTGTCTGAAGCAAGGATCCCTGTCCAAGGTGTAATGAAGAGATTGCTCCCTAAAAAGGAAGTAAAATACGTGGTCATCCAAACATCAGCCCCTGCAACACAAATTATGTTTGAGTCTTCAGGCAGGGGTAATTATTTCTTTACCACAGAGAATGTTCATGTTTTTATAGATGAAAGTCTTGTAGCTGACAATCCAAGAATTGATCCAAATAAGACTTCAAGAGAATTGGTAGAGTGCAGTATAAACAAGGAAGGATCTTCCATCTCTAATGAAGAAAAATCTGATAGGAGATCAGCTTATGATGATGACAACAATTCTTCCACCAATGATGAAGTTGGGACTGTGTTGATATCTCCTCAAGGAGATATTCTTGCTTCATGTAATTTACAAGTCAGCAACACCAACAACACAGCTGGATGTGAATCTCTGTTGCTCGAATTGAAGATTGCTCAAGATGAAGAAATCAAACTCCTTCACATCAAAGGAGATGTTGAGATGATGGTTTGTTAGGGGTCTGATGCTGACAATCAAAGCATGTGCTGGACTGGACCATCAGAATAGCAAGTTATGATGGTGGACCATGCTGCTATAAATCAAAATCAGGCAAAGGAACCCTTCGTAGGGAGAGCAAGGAGTTATGGCTTTCAAATTGAAGACCACATCCTGTCATGGGGCAAGAAGAAGAAAGAGTCAACAAAAAGATGCAAAAAATTGGTTTCCTGGTGGAGAATTCGATTCACTCGTCACCGTTTCTGGGGACAAAATGTCTTCTTGCTAGTTTATTAGAATAGAGCACTATTTTCACTGTCTCCCAAGAAGCAGCATCTGAAATACTTCAATTCTTGAAGTAACAGATCATTCCATTTGTATATATATATATATATATATATATATTTATACAGTTTTTAATTCTATTTTGTTTTGTTTGTTTTCATTTTTTATGCCTTTCATTTTTGGGTAGCATGACTCCGTAACCCAATGGTACACATGAAGACACTGGAGATTCTGGATTCTACTCCTTTCAATTCTTTTTGTAATTGATAGAAGTTCCCCAACTAGAGCTAGTTGTTGTCCCCCAAAATATATCACTCATTTTTGGGACAACATTTGAACTATTTTGGTCCTACAGACCAAAATTGTCTCTTCCCTTTTCAAAATTTGTCTTGGGCATTCAAATTCCTCATTTTGAAGCTTTTCATAAATCTACAGACTCTGCAGGCTAAAGTCTATGGACTCTATAGGCTTAGATCTACGGACTCAGCAGAAGAGAAAATCTACGGACTCTGTAGGCCAAGTTCAATGGGCTTTACAAGTTGATTTCTACAGACTTTATTTCTACGGACTCTGCAGACAGGTTCATATCTACAGGTTCAAAGGCTTCTGCAGGTGGGTTCAACCAAAAGAATCAGTTTCTAACACTTGGTCATTTTCAGGATTGGTTCAGTGCCTTAGTTCAATAAAAAATGTCTATTAACAAGCATTCAAGCAAAAGAGGCTTGAACCATTGAACCATTGAACCACTTTAGTTCAAAGGTTCAACAAGTTCAAGGTTTAATCGATTCAATCGGTTCGTCTGCTTTGTTTCAATGTTTTGGTTCAATCAAATGGTTCGTCAGTTAGTTCAAGGCTTTGTTTGAACCGTTGAACCAAAACTTGGTTCAACGGTTGCTTCAACGTCTTTTGGTTCAATGGTTAGTTCATCACTTCAGTTCAATCAAATGAACCATCGGCTTGAACCATTTTGGTTCAAAGCCTTAGTTCAACGAAGAGGTTCAATGTCTTGTGGTTCAATGAAGAGGTTCAATGTCTTGTGGTTCAATGGAGCAATTCATCGAATTGGTTCATTCAATTAAACCATCGGCTTGAACCATTTTGGTTCAAAGCTTGGTTCAACGTTTCGTTCAACCAAGCGGTTCAACGCCTTGGTTCAACAAAGTGGTTCAATAGCTTGGTTCAAAAGAGCGATCCAATGTAAAAGTTCAAAGAGCCTCCTGAAGGACAAGTGTCCTTGCGGAGGGCACTTGGTCGACAAAAACACCCTTTAGAAGGGTCATTTTAGAAGAAGGCTGCAAAGGTAAATTCCTTCAAAAAATTTGTTTAAGGCAGATAGTCATAATTCTTTCAAACTTTTGTCTGAAGGAATTCCTTCAGACAAAAAGTCTGAAAGAATTCAAGAAGCGGCTATGGGCAAAAAGCCTGAAGAAATAACCAAGGCAAATGAAATTTCAGTAGACTTTTTGTCCACGAGAAATTTTTGTAGACTTTTTGTCTACGAGAATTTGTCTGTGGAGAGAGACAGTCCGCTAAGGAAAAGGCCGTGAGACTCCTCTAAGGTGAAGGCCATCGAAGGACCCCAAAGGGCAGGTGCCCTTGCGGGGACTCTCGACTACCAAATTGTAAGACACATCCCTGAAGCTGAAAGGTCATCTTCCCTTCGAGAAGATGTGAAACAAGAAATCTAAATGAAGAACTTAGCTATCTGCTAGAATAAAGAAGCCTGAAGGCCATCTAAAGACCGCTCGAAGGGCATATACCTTGTGGGGGGTTCTTCCCAACCCAAAATAAATCATTTCTAAAGGCCAAAAAGGGTAGGTTCTTTTTGAGAAAGTACATAATAGGAAAGCTAAAGAAGGACCAAGAGGTGACGCGTTCGAAGACGTCAAATTTAAGACAGTGAACTAGCCATTGAAAACATAGTGACAGGCGCGCGAATGTCAATTTTAAAGCTCTTAAAATAGTCGTTGATCCTTTAAATCTACAGACTCGAATGCATTCACAGGCTTTAAGGCCAAGACCAGCAGAAAGTGACTAAAGAACAGAACAACAAATTAAATCCAGGACCCGATTCAATTAACAAGAAAAGGAAGAACGATGAAGGTAGGATCAGATCGCCAGGTGGACATTGAAAGTTGCAAAATTTCAATAGCATGACTTGTTTCTCTGCATTGATAAAATCAAATGGGTAAATTCTCCTAAATTCCAGACTGTCTTCTTAACATATTCAAATACAACATGATGTGTTACTATTCTCGAGTCCTTGAAGAGGCTATATAAGGGACTCTCTTCTATTGTAAAGAGATCTCTTTTTGACAATCAGAACGAAACTCTGCCCAAATTGAAAGACACTTCTGAGACTTTGAGCTCATTTTGTTTATCATATTTTGTTATTGGAATAAGAAAACAAGTGGTTTTTAAGACTTTGTGTTGTAATATCTTTGTTGAGGAAACTGTTCTTATGTCTTTTTCCTTAATATATCTTATGGTCCTTTAATTCAACAAGTAGAATTAGCGACAGCAGTCAAGAAGGTGTCCTGAAGAGTCAACTGTGGAGAGACTTTGTGCCCCCATAATTGCCTTTAGTGTGTTTTCTTTTCATTTATGTGTAAAGGACCTTGGGGAAACTTTGTGCCCTCATTTCCCTTCGTATCTTACTCTTGAGAAATTCAGGCGTAGACTTTGTACTGTATCTTGATTTGCTGGTTATTACATCTTTTGTTACATTTTGTTGTTACTACTTGGAGTATTCTTGTGGCTTGCTGAGTAGTACTTATGAAAGAAGAGGAGTGATTTCTATCATTTTCTTTGAGTTTATCCCTTGATCCGCACACATCATCTCTGAAGAAAGAGAGATGGATGGTTTGTCCTACCCTTGAGTATTATTTTCTATTTATATATATATATATATATATATATATATAGTCTATCTATAGGTAACCTCCCCTTGATGAGAGGAGAGATCACTCCCCTTCTGATGTGGTAAATCTACACATTTGGATGACTAATCTTCCTACTTTGGTTGATCAGACCTATTTTGTTTATGGCCCACTACTATTGGCCCACGCTCAACCAAGATTGTTGTGATTATGTAAAAGAGTGTGTTAAATGTCAATAACATTCTAATCAACATCACATACAAGCCAATGGCCTCCAAGTATCCAAACACTTTTGGCCCTTATCCTAATGGGGACCCAATCTTATTGGGGAAATCAATCCTCATTCTTCATAGTGGCATAGCTCCATCATCACAGCTACTGAATATTTCACCAAGTGGGTAAAATCTATTCCTCTCATCTCGACTAAAGTAGAGAATGTTTTTGACTTTATCAATCACCATATCATTTGTCATTTCGGTGTTCCTCATAAAATTATCACTGACAATGGTAAATCCTTTAAGAAAAAGCAATTCCAAGTTTTTTGTGATGCACTCATTATTAAGCTAAGTTTCTCCTCACCCTATCACCCTCAAGCTAATGGATAGGCTGAGGCCTCTAACAAAACTCTTAATAAAATGCTCACTAAAATAGTTAATGAATCTGGTAAGGATTGGCATATGTACATTCCATTGACTTTATGGGCTTACCACACTAGCATTATAACCCCTACAAGTACTACACCCTTCTCCCTTGTGTTTGGAGTGGAGGTTGTCTAACCTCTTGAAATCCAAATTCCCTCTCTTCTCATATCTTTACAAGGTCTTATTTCTAAGGATGATTATCATCAACACCATTTATCCCATCTTGAGCTACTTGATGAGCATCATCTAGAAGCCCTTACCCATCTCCATGTCTATCAAGAGTGTATCAAGCGTGCCTATAACAAATGCCTTAAAGTGCAAGAGTTCAATATCGAAGACCTCATCCTAAAGGAAAATCAACATGTCAAAAATATGGAGAAAAGCAAGCAAGTCAAGTTTGTTTTCAATTGGTTTGGACCTTATATCATAACCCACAAGTACAGATCAGGAGCTTACTAATTATCTTCTCTTGAAGGCCACGTAGAACCTAAGCCCCTCAATGCTTCGCATATGCACTCATTATTTTCTTAAGAAGGATCAAGTCTACTTTTTGTTTAACTTAAGCTCATTCTTTGCTATCCACCTACATTCATCTCCCTATTTTAGGGGAAACTGATTAACATTGAATCATGTGATTATCTGTCATCAGCATAACCTTATCTTGAATAATGGCTATCATGGCTCTACCCATGGCATGACTCATATGGTACTTTCCAACACTTTTCAAGATGGATCCCCATGATCATTGTCACCTAAATATTTTTAACACCTAGTCCACCTTCTTGTGCTTCTAGTTTTGCCTTCATAAAGGTGAGCCCTATGTCAGCCTAAGCAAGTCTATGTCAAGCATCATCAGATCAAAATAACATAATTCCTATCACTAGTAATCATGGGTCATTCCTAGCATTCATAGACTACTCCTTTGAAAGACAACTATTTAAAATTACCAAATATAAGGTAAACTACTCCCTTGAAGGATAGCTATCAAAAGCATTAAATAAAGCATATAAACTTAGACCACTCCCTTGAAGGATGGTTAAGTCAAGCAATTATCAAAAACCATAGCAATTTCTTGGAAGCTTCCTGCATCGATCAACTTCCCATATACAACAATACAGCAAGAGACCCATTATCAAAATCAAAGAAAAAGCAGACAAATATCATGAAAGTTGTAATCGAATCTCAAGCAGCATAATAAGGTGGAAGCCACAATCAGCTTTCACAAGTAGACTTCCCACATCAATCATTCTACATAATTTCAGCATAGACTTATTTATAACTAACTCTTTCAACACCTATAGAAGAGGCATACTAGTCTCACAACAGGGTTTCATTTTTTCCCATCTCCCCTTTACACTATATGCAAGGAATTCTTGAAATATCATGTGGTCAAAACCACCTTATAACTCATAAATGATCGCTCATGTGAAGCATTTTAAGAGATTATGTTCATTAAGCCAATCACACTTCAGGTCTGTTTCTAGTCCTTGTCAATGAAGAAGCATCATGACCTCTTCTTCTCCTACTACACTTAATTGATATTTTCATTATGACATTTGTCTCTTGATTATATTCTTCACCTTACTATTTAGTATGGTTTTTTGCCTTACTTTGTATCTTTACATTAAGCATGGTAACAAAAACCATAATCATGACTATCCACATAACCATAAGCATAATAACATTTAACACATCTTGTAGCAGTTTACAACAAATTATGCAATATTTTATTTAAGTTGCGAGGCATTGCATGGTACATACAACATCATCAACTTACACACACATCACCTAAGGTACATACATACATTATTTTACTACTTAGGCATTGTGTTGATTATTTGGTGAATCTGGATTTGTGTCAATCCATCTTCTTTTTTGATTGCTTGTCGAGCTAGCCTCAGTAACATTCCTCATGTTGACAGCCACTAGGGGCGTATGTTTTTCTCCTCTTCTATTTTCCTTCCCATAGGATGAGAATTAAATTCCACTCTAGGTATTTTGCCTTCATCAGTCATGACAACCATTTCCTCCATTCACTCCTGCTGTATATGTAATATCTTGGGTCATGAAAATTCATATAGGCAAGGCCTCTTCTAGTGGAACCCAAGGTCATTGGTTATGAGGTATTGGGATAGAAGATGCATACATGGACACATTTTGCCCAAACTAGCTATGCATCTCTTGAGTAAGGCACAGTCCATCCTCTATTACTCACCACACTACTTTTTTACCACGTGGAATCCACTAAAACTTCAAAGATAATCTTTGCAAGTTATCACTTCAATATTTCCCATAAAACTTAGCTCATAGTGATGACAAAATTTTGCCAAAGAGACTATGCATCTCCTGATAGACACCCATCTTCTAAAAATCAGCTCATAGTGATAAATGCCATCACTATGCTTATACCCTCACACAATTTTAGAAGGCATAGCCTCCTCATGAAATCACCTCTTCTTTGGCTTAGCTCCATTGAAGGACATTTGTGGTGATTATCATTGTGTTACCCTCTTATTTATCTTACCTTTACCATCCATGTTTTCTCATCCTCATGCATGAGGGATCAATATGGTGACTGTTCATCGATCTCTGACCATTAGTCACACCCTTATATGAGCACCTTCTCTATACACCCTCACTGACACCTTCACCAAAACCCAAAGTCTCCATTTCAAAAATCCTTCTCCATCAACCCAAACTCAACCTTGTGGTACGTCAAATTGGGGCAACCTATTTGAACACCACTAACCAACCCATATTAAACTACATTGGCTTGATGTCCCTTTACTTCTAAGCGTAGTTCGACCACTAATAACTAATTACCATCCCCTTTTTATTATCACTAATTTCCATTGCTAATAGTGCCCTCTTGCGTAGGGCATCCTACATCAAGGAAGCTTTGAATTTTTATTAGAATCCTTATATTTTATCATCATCTGATACTTCTTCTTTGTTTTTCCCCCCATTTCTAGGAGAACTACATTAGCTTGAGGTCTTTTTAGACTATGTAGTAAGCTCTATGTTATTGAGGGTAGCTCAGCCACATAAATCATGTTATTTTCCCTTCTCACCTATAATATTTTCCTCCAATTCTCTACCTATCTCCTCACCATCTCCTTGCCTCCAGCTTGTCAATCTCTTTAACCCATTTTTCCAGCTTGTCAATCTCTTTTAAAACAAGGATTAACAACCTTTCTGATCTATCTCTCTTTTCTCCTATAAAGCCACCATCTACTCTGCTTTGTTGGCCTCCCCATCACCTTTCATTACATTTTTTGCACTTGCTTCGTTGTTCACTCCCCCACCCACTTTTTATATTTTTTGTGTCTCTCTCCACTTCTTACCAACCTTGCCCTCTATCTCCTTTGTCTTCTTTCACCATCCTCATCATTTCCCTTTGCCCTTGGAAATTTGTTGTAACCTCTTCATCAATCTCTTTTCCTCACTAATTCCACATCATAAACTTCCCTTGCACACTGATGGACATTTTTACATCTTTCTCTTCTTTGCTACCACCTTCTTACTTCTCTTCCACTACTTCTAATCCATTTTCTTTCCAATTCTCAGTTTTTGTTTTCATCTTTCCCATCTTTTACATCTTGCATACTTTCTATGTCTTCTATTTTATTTTTTGCATCCCACTCTTACTTTTACATGTGCCATCATTTTATTTTGATTTGCCATTCTTCCCACCTTTCCCATTTTCCATTCTTATTTTTTGGTTTATTTTCATCCTTTATGTCTTCTTTTTTTCTCCACAACTAGTTTCTCACTGGGTATTTATCCTTTGAAAGGCCTTCCATAATTACCCTTTTCTTCTTATCTGTTCCAGCCTTTTGCATTTTGCATTCCCATTTTCCTCTTCTCATCTTTGTCCACACTTCTCTTTTGCATCTGTGTGAGTGTCTGTACTTGATATCCTTGCCAAATCACTTACTTCTTCCTTCATTTTTTTCTTATCATCTTTTATATTCATCTCATTCCTTTTCATTATGTTTCTCTATTACTTCGCTTATTCCCTTTCCTCTCATATATTTTCCATTTTCTCTCCCCTATTTCTTCACCACCTCACCACTCTTCAGCTTATCAATCTCTTCTATTCACCCATTTAGTTTGTCAATCTATTCTAACAAGCGGATTTCCACCTACCTTATCTCTTCACCTTCTTATTTACCCATACTTTGCTTGCCCTCATTTAATTAAACCCTTTCCCATCATCCATCCTATTATTCTATCCAATGCCACCATCTGATTTGCTTCAGTGTTCCTCTCCTTGTCTCTCATCACTTCTCTTATCCATGCTTACTTGGTCACAATACGACCAACTTATTCACTCTCTTTTTATCCTTTTTGTGTCCTCATTTTGCTCCTTTTTCCTCATGTTTCCTTTTCTTCTATGTGTTTCCTTATTTTTCATTTTCATCACTAAATTGTTTTCTCCTTGATCTCTTTTAGACCTATTTTCAATCCTTTTATGGCCTACCACATATATAATCCTCTCCTTTCCCTTCATGTTTGCTAACATTCTCTCCCATTTATTTTCAATTCCCCAATCTATAATTTTTTAGTACATTCCTCACACCCCCATCTTCTACCATTTATTTTTCTTCTTGTTTATTCGTTTCATTTCATTTTTCTCATCCTCCTAGAGGACATTCCTTGTGATCCATGATATTTTTTTTCCTCCTTATCCATGTCTAGATTCTTCCATCCTTATCCCACTTCATCTTTATCTTTGACCTCATTGTCTTATCACTCCTACTTCATCCTTCTCCTGATCCACCTTCACATCATCCCTTGTTCGATCTCCCTCATATTTTCCCATTTGCACTCCAACTCCTCACTCATTAGAGTACAGACCCCAGTATGTATTGCTTCTACATACATATCCATGTCTACTTTCCCATGTCCTCCACTCTCTTACTTTAATACATGAAATCTTATCAGATCCACTGCTTAAAGTGCAACCATTTCTTCCTTTGACATATCTGTATGTTGTGCATGGATCCTCTTTTTATCTTGTCCCTCTCCAACTACTCCCTTCACACTCCCTATCACCCATTTTGAGCTTACCTGACACAATATGATCAAAACACCTTTTTAATCAATAAATGCATGCTAATGTGATGCATTCAAAAGATTATGTTCTTTAAGCTAGTCTAACCTAAGGTTTTGTTTTGTCCTTACCAAATGAAGACACACCATGTCTTTCTTCTTATCCTCTTATCATTGGTTCATGTTAGCATATGTCTCTTGACTCTTACCTTTTTCCAACATCTAAGTTTGTTATCTAAATTACTTTATGTGCTTTCAATCATGCATCATAACCATAATTTCATCCATGTACCTTTAACCAAACCCAACCGCATGGTACTTGCAATTGGGGCAACCCCTTTGAGCACCACTTTCCCTAATACTTAAGAACTACATTTGGCCTGAAGTTTTATTAGATATTACATCCATGGCACTATGTAGGTAGCATCCACTTGCCTTGTGCATATGGAGTTATCTCAGCTACCCCCTACCTACACCTTTGCAAACCACCCAACCACCCAACCATTAAACCACATCCCATTTTATGTTGGTCATTTTTTTACCCCAAGGTATTTGCATACTTTTCACTGACCATACCTTGGTCCTTTTAACTGTACCAACAAACTTTTCCATGTTAACCATTTAAATTTGCATCACCTAATGCCCAAGTAGACAATTTGTGTCTTTTTAGGGATCACTTCCTATCTTAGATACCCAAGAATAACATCGACTTTGTCTAATAGACTAACAGGTGTACCTAGTTGTAGTTTTGATCATGTGTTACATTGGTCACTTGTCCCTTAAAATTGATATGTATTGTTACCAGCATAGGCAACCTTAGTTTGTGTGTGATATTGGCTATCACACTTAGTCACATTTTATGTGCATGTTTGCATTTGAACTGCCCAACCCTTTTTATCACCGCCTAGTGACTCACCATCAACCGCTTATCAAACCCCCACCTGATTTTGATTTCCCTCATCGACTCCCAATTTAAGGGGGAACACCTCCTCTCATACTCAGGGTAACAAAACCACTGACCAACCAATCTATTTTTGTTTTCCAACTTATTACTTAAAAATTATATAATAAAAAGGGGCAAAATGTAGACACTAAAAAATTTCACACAAGCAGTTCTAGATGTCTGAATGCCTTGTTGCCACCCTAGGTACCACCTAAACCTTCTTGACCCTTAATCCAACCCTCTTAACCTAACCAATAATACTATTCACGTAGTACTATTCAATATTACTATTTGAAATCACTATTCCAAGTCACTATTTAAAATTACTATTCACTATCACTATACATGATGACATGGCATGTCACTATTCATGGTGACATGGTAGGTGACATGGCAAGTGAATCAACAATGATATGGAAAGAGATATGGTAAGGGGCATGGATTGAAAGTGAGGTGGCTTGAAGTGGGACATCATACCCCACTTGGGACCCTTATCCAAGGTGCCTAAAGACATTATTAAGCACCATTAGGTTCATCCTTAGAAGTATAGTGATTTTTTCCCTATGGGGCCATCCTAAAGCATGTACTTTTGTCCTCATGCATGAAAGTGGCACCAAAGTATGTGGGGATCCTTGTTAAGTGCTTGGGAAAATACAAAAGTGGGTGGTGGAAAGTATTTTGGACCCATATGAGCACATGGGCATGATCTCCATCTATTTTGGACACACTTGAAAAGTGGGAGACACATTTATGAAGTGGGAATCCCACCACTCTTATCCCTTGAATCATCTATGCATCTACTTGGAAAAAGATGCCAAAGTTTGTGGGGCACTTTGTTAAGTGCTTAGCAAAAGACAAATTAACTTGGTGGAAAGTCTTTTAGACTCATATGGGTCCATGGGCATTATCTCCACTAAATTTGGACACATTATCAAAGTGGAAGACACATTATCAAAGTGAAAGACACACTTTGTGAATTGGGAATCCCACCATCCCTATCCTCTTAACCCACTTATGAGCCCACTTAAAAAATGGTGCCATATTTCACTATTCCACTCCTTTCTCATGTTTCTTGGCATGAAATGTTATAAATATGACCCCCTTTTTATCCATTTAGGAGGGTCTTTTGTTGGAATATTTCATTTTACAGGTTTTTTAGGTCATTCATCTTAGAGGAGAGGAGCCTAAAGAAATAAAACTTTTCCAAAATTGTAAGTCATCACAAAGCATCAAAAACAACATCAACATCAACAACATCTTCAAGCAATATCAAAGGTAATATCATTTTATTTGTTGTATTTCAATTTATTGTCCCCCTTGGCCTTTTCTTTTCTTGACCTCCAAACTTACCCCTTGGCCTTCTTCTTTTCTTGACCTCCAAACCTCAACCCCATAACCTCTTCTTCTCTTTACCCTTATTTCTTACCTTTACCTTCTTACCATTTACCTCTTTACCCCCTTTTTGCCTTCTTGACCACCAATTAGCCTTTTGCCTTCTTGACCCCCATTTACCCTTTTTGCCTTCTGGGCCACCATTTACCCATTTTGCCATCTTAATCATTTTATAACCTTAACCATCTACCAACCAAACCATCTTTTCCAACCCTTGTCACATTACCAAAACAACAACCACACCTTTGACTTGACCAACATTAGCATTAGTTTTGACCAACCATTGCTTTATTTTAGTCATTTCACTAGTAAGCATTCTTGTATTTAATTTTAGTTATTTATTGTTATTTAATGTAAGTACCTTATTTTTTATTTATAAACTTAATTATTTAAAGTAGGAGGATTGATCATCTCCTAGATAGCTCACACTTTCTTGGATCTAGCTTCCGCTAGGCAATCCACCTTATTCCTTATCTAAAAAAACAAGTTTTGTTTAAGTATTTTCTTATTGTAGGTCATTCTTCCCTAGTCAAAGAGGAGTTCTCATACTTTGTCTGGATCAATGCAGACACTTCTATCAGGTTCTCATAACCACTACCCTTCTTTTCAGTTTTATCTCCTCTTTTTTAAAACTAAGAAAAGCAAAAAATTAGAGTAAAATAGACTTGCATCAAAACACTTCACCATTTACTCTTTGGGACTTGTTCTTCAGGAACCAGGTTTTCAAAGTTTTAAACTTTAGCTTATATAGGTCTTCAAAGGATTTATTCAACAAAATAGTTTGATGAAATTACTTAACATAAAAAGTATCTTTGATAAAAATGTTCAGCGATTTCATTCATCAAATTTTTGACTAATTTCAGTCCTCGGTGAAAGTGTCCATCTCATCAAGGTCTTCGGTAAAATTGTTCAGGGTTTTCCTTTGACTCTTTTCAATCTTTGATGAAAGTATTCAAAACTTTTGCTTGGGATACTCATCCACCTCACAAACACTATTATATCCTGACTCCTAACTACCAAGAGCCCCATAGCACAATAAACTAAAGCTAAAGAAGCAATAAAATCACACTTGGCAAAAGAAAATGATCTGGCACTCTTACTAAGCATCAACGGTGCCTATATGGCATACCTGCCAAATAAAGTGGAAAAGTTTGAATTAAATAAACAAATCAAAGTAATAGATGTTGGACATTAATGGCACATAAACTGGAAATTAATGCCAAAGCTATATCAAAGTAGTTAAAGCAATGTTTTGCCCATTGATCTCAAGCAAACTTGCAAACTTAATTACACCCATGTGATCAAGCCCTAGCTTCTAGTGTTTCCAACCTAATAGAATACTTAGGAGAGATGAGTGGTTAACTTACAAACTAGACCAATATCAATAAAGTTGAATAACAATGGCATCTTCATCCAAACCATTCCAAATAACTTTGCCCCCTTTAATATTTTATATCAAAGATTTAATTCAATACAACGATACATTCTTTGAACCTATAGTATTCAACAATGACTATAACAACTACTCAACACTATGAGAGGTGATACACCAGGTTGATGCACATTCACATAAAGAAAACTTGACTCTAGCTCAATGCAATTAGCTATAGACCTCTCATTAAAGCATCAAGGGTTATACTTCATAGAAACAAATATGGAGGTCATACCTTACATTGACCTCCTATGAGACTTATTATTCATTGTGAAGATAATTAGAGGAGTGTTTCTGCACCATTTAGAGCAAAAAATTATCATTGTGTGCATCTCAGGTGATGATTTACAAAGGTAGTTCTCCCTCACTATTTTAGATGCCACTTATGATTTGCATAGCATAGTAGCATGGAAGAAATAAAATTCAATAGATAAGACACTCAATAGTTGGATATTCTCTGGGGAACCATCAACTTAAAGGATAAGTAGCCAACAATAGTGACCAAATTTAAGATGGGAATACAAATTGGGACGGCCCTCTTAAATTGGTTATTTGTCTATCTGAACATTGAATTCTTCCACCTAGAGTGGGTTTCGTTGATCGATTTACTAGTGAACTCAAATTTTACATTCACTCTAGGTGAAGTAATCAGTGCAAAGGTTGTATCAAATTTGTAAAAGAACAATAGACCTCCAAGAGGTCATGTATACATGATGTCCTACCTCCTTGATGTAGTCCTCGACATAGTCTACATTCATAATGGGTCTCTCAACCCTACTCTAGACTGCATCAAGAATCATATATGTGATTCTTATTCTTTCATGTACATATATGAGTATACTCGTAACATTATGTGCATTTTTTAGGACATCTACCCCTAGGTATGGATGGTTATCCTTAAGTCCCCCTTACCTAAGATATCAAAGAATATTATAGATACATTATTGATTAGGTGAGACTACTAGTTGTACCTGGATTATGTTGTTATCATGGTTATAAGCCACAAGGTATCACCTTTACGCCTTCCCAAGTATGTCCCTAACAAATTGGCAAAGCAATAAATTGACTACCAATTATGGTGGGGTATTTATGAAGACATGCATAAGAGAAATAAAGCTTACTTTCATGGCTCTCACATTATGATTGGGAGAATGTGCTACACAAACCAAAACCACTTATATGAAGAAGGTAGGTACAGAGAATATTATTCATTAGCCACATTACCACATAGGGACTGGGATCCCCATGGTCAAGTGTAGAAAAATATCAAGGGACTTGGCATTGACTATCAGCATGACCCCTATAACCATGATTTCTTATTCCTTTATGTTAATAATGATAATCAATTCAGGGAAAGGACATAAAATATCAACTTAAAAGAAGACCTCTTGAAAATTATTCAAGGGGAACATTCCCTTTCTTTAGTAGAGGTACATACTAGACTCCCACCAGCCGAAGGATGGGATTCATCAAAATTATAGGCTAACAAACCCTCTCAGCCAGCAAAAAATTGAGGGAAACCCTCCCAAACACCCTTTATGACACTCAAAACAACAAAGAATGAGCTAGGGGTGCCTAATACCTCACTTGGGGGAAAACAAGATGAACATATTTGTTTTGACTCTTCAAATTCTGAGGGTCCTACACAACTAAATGTGGCATCAGTCCCAGAGGTTGTTTTTTTGGTTACATCAACCATAGCCACACAAAATTCACCTTCAACAACTGATAAGACAATAATTTATTACATGAGGAAGTAGAGGTTGATCCCCCTCGAGAGAACCTAGCCATTGAAGCACCATTAGTAGAGGCAACCACCCAAGAGGTAGTTGTAGGAGAGTCTAATGATGAGGAGACATAAATTTAAAGATACAAGATCTTAAACCACATACGCAAAGGGGAAAGCACCACTACATGAGCATCTATCAGGTGAGCAAGCAACCCCTTAAATTTCCACTGCCCTTGTTGTATCTCATGTTTCTCTTCCTATTATTGGTACATTTGATCTTGTTTCACTCAATATTGCTAGTTCCCATCCCCTCTTGGTCTCCAAGGTAAAGGTTGTTCCTACACAACCAATTTCCTAACCAATATTTCTAGTCCCAAAGGCAAAAGATCCTTCCTCTACCATTGTTCTTACTTCTTAAGTTAGTCTTCCTCCAATTATATCTTTTGCATCCATTTCGACTTTTTCTACTACTTTTCCCTCCCACTACTATCCCATCCCCTACAAAAATAAATAAAAAGGCAATAAAGAAGGCTAGGGGTGAAATATACAATCCTCAAATCCATGTGTCATCTACTCAGCTAGGTCTATGACTACTTCCCTCTAGTTCCTCTCAGGGTACTATGGTGATAACAACAAAGAAGGCTGAAAGAAAAAAGACAATTTACATAGTCCACCCACTACCTCAATATGGTGGAGAGGACTAGTCTAAAATCATCTGGCCTTCACTTCTTGATCCCCTATTAGAATAAAATTTGAGGCAGACATCAGGAGAACTATTGGGTGAGACTATAGTTTTAGACACTCAACCCATGGATCCAACCTAACTATTCTTCCCACAGTGGGAGATAAATATATAGTCAGAGGCTTCCAAAAGGCCTAGTCTAGAAATCATAGAATTTCCCATTGTAAGTTTCATATTTGAAAAATCTATCGGGAGTGTGCAAAGGGTTAGTAGGAGGAAACTAGAAGATGATATAGGTAGAGGGGTCATAGTGGAGGATAGATAGGAAATATTTACCTTGTCCAAGAGGAAAGATAAAAATTTGGGGTACTTCCCATACATAAAATATTTTAAATCCTATATTGAAACTCACAAAAATGCTCTAGTGGAAATACATGAAGGAACCAAAATGACAAGGAGAGAACTGGAGGAAGAACTCAAACAAATAAAGGAACATCAAAAAATGATACATGTTCTAGTACAAATAGAGATGGATGTCCAAAATGTTGCATCTAGGTTGTATAATATCCTTAAATTTATTGGTGCAATGAGGGAAGAATTGGCACCTCACATAGTATAAACTACTAAATCGTTTAATTTTTTGAAAGTAGATGAGAAAAAATTAAAATTTATTATTCTTTTTACCATTGTAAAAGCATATGCACACCTAAATCTAATGGCACCATTGGAGGCTACCAATGCCCATAATTTGGTAGTCATCAGAACATAGGAGGCTAGAGAGTGGATTGATGTAGCTGAGGCAATAATGCCTAAATACTCATAACATGAAACTCTAATTTGGCATATTTTGGATGAGGTAAAGTTTTCACAAGCCAAATATTCCATAGGTAAACTGATTGACAATGCTAATTGTGAATAGCTCCCACAACATGCTTCAAAAATATTCAAATAGAATAAACAAGGAAGGACAATAGAATAAATATAAGTCAAGCCCAATTTTGCTCAAAATAAGGTTATAGAAGTTGAGATATTTAGAATTAACTTAAAAACTACAAAGACTAAGCATGAATGGCTCCTTGAACAAATTAATAGGGTTTATATACCTTTGTTGCTTAATATGGATATAATCAGGTATAAACATGACATTGGCCATAAGCACTATCAAGTGATGGAAGCAAAGAATGAAGTTGATGCTTCAAATTCTAATTCAGCACTAGTTATGACTTAAATGCCTCCAACAACCTCTATCACCCTGCAAACAACTAGTTAGGCTTGAGATGAAGGCTAATTTTGTATGTACACATGCAGATAATACTTATTTTTGCACTTATAGTTTACTTAAACTTACAGAATAAACGTAAAGTTGCATGAACTATTTGTAAGCATGTGTGCATTGCATTACATTGTACATGATAACTAATATTGACGTAGTTCCAATTATCTATGAGCATGCATACATACAATTCTGATGTAAAAATTAGAACTAAGGTTCTAATTATGTAATTTAACCATGAGTTCACATGCACTTGGAGGATGAGGCATTCCCTTCGCAAGTCTATGTATTTGTGTAATTAAACATTCCAAAGGGTTGGATGTTTTTATCAATACAGGAAGAAATCACTTTTGATTGTCATGCAACTGTGTTGGTGTTCTCTCCTTCAATTTTTGTGTTATTAAGGCTTTGTTTTTCTGGTTGTGTTAATACAGTAATTTGAAGTGTGCAAAAGTTATAGATAATTATGATTATTTTCATTTATATATGTTAATATTAGATGTGCAAAAATTATTGAAAGTTAGTATATTTCATTGATTATTAAGCAATTGGTTCAAACCCTGTTAATATTTTTAGTGTGCAAGAGTGTTTTATTTCTAGTATAGTTTTCTAAGTGTGTACAACAGTTGCCTTAGATGCCTTCTTGATCTGAGCTATAATCTCTTAATTAATGGTTTTCAATAGCAACTCTAAAGGGAGTGGCATTCAATTGAGACCATCAGGTTTCCTATATTGTTTCTCCAAGACTTCATAGTTATGTTTGCTTGTGAGTGTGCAATAGATACAATTAGAAAGCAGTAGTTATGAAAACACTTGTCCACCAAGAAACCAGCCTAGGAAAAAACCTCTTGAGATCAAAAAACCTTCTTCTATACTCTTCCCTTCCCTCCTTTTGAAGTTTGTTTGATTCATACCTACCCACTCTATATTAGATATCACCCATTTGTTCCACTCACTTAGGGTTTATTTATTTATTAGGATTCATTTCACTATGAGCAAACTCAATTAACAACCTACATTTATTATTCCACCACAAGCTTGTTTAACCCATACCTGTATCTCATGATTTGAAGTAGAGTTTACCTCCATTGAGATCCTAAAACATTAGAGGCTACCTTTTTTTAATTTTTAGAATGTGCACAAGACCCACATCAACAATAACCTTATGCAAGGTATACAAAAGATTTGGGAAGGTGAACATCTGATCTTATGCTCCAATCATTCTTCATGTTGCCATCATCAATCATAACATCTAAAAGTTTCCCTTACACCCATATTTGTGAATGGAATATGCATTTTAATTTGTCTACAAACCTTTTTATAGTTTTTATGGTAGAAATTGTAATGTTGTGTCACAATTAGGAACACTCGCACGACTACCAACTTACATAATCTTGCTCTCAAAAATGTTTATATGGGGGGAAATCGATGGTTTTTTCATTTTAATTTATATTATATTTAATTTTATAAATTAGATGATGATATTTGGATCATCAAATTCTCTTTAAACTATCTTGTACTTGTTGAGATCTTTTCTAAACTTCTCACATCCCCACAATCCCTAAAATAACTCATGATGGGTAAAATCCCATTTTTCTTCAAGATACAATATTTTTTTATGGTTTTGTAAGCTTTGATGCCCTCCTTATTAGCCCCTTCCGATTGAAAGTTTCTTAGAGCATGTCATTTATCCCAACCTGCACAAGGCCTCCCCAAAATAACCCACAACCAATAAAAATAACTTTTATTACAATTCATATACCTTTTTCTTGTTACTGTATAACCTATTTCCTTGTCTTTGTGCTTCTTTTATGCTCTTAGACTTCCCATAAACTTATCTCTCCATCCATTGATGTTTTCAACCCCCCTTTTTCCTCCAACATGTCTTTCCCTTAAAAAAATTCCGACAAAGAACAAAACAAACTTTCTTTCTCTTGATGAGGTGATCATGAAATTTTGGTTTTAACCATGTTTCTTCCATCAAGACAAACATGAAATATAGCTGAGATGTTTCCAAGTCTTCTTCTCCCTCCATTTTTACGTCATTGTTAACTTTTAAATGGGAATAAAAACTAATCTTAAAGTTGGCCAACACCTATTATCTATTGATCATTAACTTTTCTTAGACAATGTAAAATTTATCGACTTATGTGGATGCTCCTACATCAAAATACCTAGGTGAATCTATTTTTGATATGAATGCTCAAAAATAGGTTTCAGTGGTAGAATCACCCTTTTTAATTGAAGAGTAAGGCGACATCATGCCCTTACATGATGTTAGAAACCCTTGTGTTTCTTTCATCCTTTCTAGCCAAAATTTGGATCATAGTTTGTCCTCCTCTACCTAGCTCTAATTTCCCCTTTCTTTTTTCATCCTTTTGTGGGTTTTTTTCCACCTATATCCACCCACCTCCACCAAGTGTCTTATATGCCATTGTTTTTGTAGCTTTCATTGGCTTTGAACCAACAATCTCTACCTAAGCTCAACATCTCTTTTATTTCTTCAGTTGTAACATAAATATTTTTAAATTCCTCTTCTACTACAATTTATTTTGACATGCTCTCAACCTCTTCCTCTTTATTATATGTTACATTTGTTCCATTACCTAAAACATACTTAGCATATAAGGTATTATATAAATTAAACATTCTCATATTAATCTCCTTCAATGACACCTCTATTACAACTTCATCCTTTACTACATGTGCTTGCGCTTGATAACAACACTAGCTACTCCCTCTCCTTATCTTCATGTAAATTTGATTAAGACTCTATGAATCCAACTTTCTCTATCAAATAATGTTAGGTTGATATTTGGATCACCTCCATTGACTCTTTTTATTCTTCTCTTTTTCTTTCTCTTTGCATCCTTTTCTCCTTTTCTCCAAGCTGATTGATTAGCCCTCTCTTCATCCTCATTGGCATCAAATGTTTTCCATGTGCAAATATTTTTCCACTCTTGTTGTTGTCACTCTTTTTTAACCTATAACTCATAATATTCTTCTCCACCTCATCTCCCTTATAAACCTCATCATGTGCATTCACTTTCACTTTCTTTACCATCGCCTTCATGCCCTCTAAATGGAAAACTTATGTTTCTTTGTTGTTGTTGTCACTCTTAATCATAACAGTCTCATCAACTCCTCTCAATCATATGGTATCATGGTTGCAAATCTAGGAAAAGGAAGAGTTGAAGAGGGAAGAAGTTTTTTTCAATGAGAATTGTTGAAAAGAATGTGCAGACATAATGTTAGATGTGAGGCAGTCTCTACATGAGAAAGAAGAGGAATTTGTTCTCCAGCTTATGTACATATGGGTAAATAAAAAAGAGTTGAAGAAATGGATCAAAGAAAAGTCGAAAGAGAAAGAGAGAGAACTAACCCAGAGTCATAGTCATCAAAAGTATAAACACGTTAGGAGACATGTTTTCTAGATTGATTAATTTGTAGAGTAGACCAACAGATAAAAAAAAGAGGGCTACAAATAAAAATAAGCTTGTGCATCCAAGAGAAGAACCTAGAAAATAAAAGAGACCAATAGAGGTTGCAATGAGAAAAGATAGAAAGCCCACTTTCAATACCCCATTGTTTTCAAGTATAGAGCCCAATAGAGCTGATGAGGTGGATAATGAATTTGAAGTTTTATATTAAGAAAGGGAGATTGGAAATCCTAAGAGGGTAAATTTTTCAATCACAATATTATGCACTAATGTAGCTATGTGTTAGAAATATCTCAAACAAAGAAAACAAGAAAAGGGAACATAAAAATAAATAAATTGGGACCAAATGGTTTCCAAAATGAGAAGGCAATTTTTGCACCAAAGAGATGAGAAAAGATAGTTGACTAAGTTTCATGTAATATGATTGAGAGGAGTTGATGAGACTGTTATGATTAAGAGTGACAACAACAACAAAGAAACATAAGTTTTCCATTTAGAGGGCATGAAGGCGATGGTAAAGAAAGTGAAAGTGAATGCACATGATGAGGTTTATAAGGGAGATGAGGTGGAGAAGAATATTATGAGTTATAGGTTGAAAAAGAGTGACAACAACAAGAGTGGAAAAATATCAGAGACCTCGTCCTAAAGGAAAATCAACATGTCACCAATATGGAGAAAAGCAAGCAAGTCAAGTTTGTTTTCAATTGGTTTGGACCTTATATCATAACCCAAAAGTACAAATCAAGAGCTTACAAGTTGTCTTCTCTCAAAGGCCACCTAGAACATGAGCCCCTCAATGCTTCGCATATGCACTTGTTCTTCTCTTAAGAAGGATCAAGTCTGCTTTTTGTTTAATTTAAGCTCATTCTTTGGTATCCACCGACATTCATCTCCATATTTTAGGGTAAACTGATTAACATTGAATCATGTGATTATCTATCATCAGCATAACTTTATCTTGAACAATGGGTATCATGGCTCTACCCATGTCATGATTCTCATGGTACTTTCCACCACTTTTCAGGATGGATCTCCATGATCATTGTCACCTAAATATTTTTAACACCTAGTCCACCTTCTTGTGCTTCTAGTTTTGACTTCATAAAGGTGAGCCACTAAGTCAGCCTAAGTAAGTCTATGTCAAGCAGCATCAAATCAAAATAACATAATTCTTATCACTAGCAATCATGGGTCATTCTTAGCATTCACAGGAAAATTTATTTAAAATTACCAAATATAAGGTAGACTACTCCCTTGAAGGATAGCTATCAAAAACATTAAATAAAGAATACAAACTTAGACCACTCCCTTGAAGGATGGCTAAGTCAAGAATTTATCAAAAACCATAGCAATTTCTTGGAAGCTTCCTGCATTGATCAACTTCCCATATACAACAATACAACAAGAGACCCATTATCAAAATCAAAGCAAAAGCAGACAAATATCATGAAAGTTGTAATTGACTCTTAAGCAGCATAATAAGGTGGAAGCCACAATCAGCTTTCACAAGTAGACTTCTGACATCAATCATTCTACATAATTTTAGCATAGACTTATTTATAACTAACTCTTTCAACACCTATAGAAGAGGCATACTAGTCTCACAACCAGGTTTCATTTTTTCCCATCTCCCCTTTACACTATACGCAAGGAATTCTTGAAATATCATGTGGTTAAAAACACCTTATAACTCATTAATGATCGCTCATGTGAAGCATTTTAAGGGATTATGCTCATTAAGCCAATCACACTTCAAGTCTATTTCTAGTCCTTGTCAATGAAGAAGCATCATGACCTCTTCTTCTCCTACTACGCTTAATTGATATTTTCATTATGACATTTGTCTCTTGATTATATTCTTCACCTTACTATTTAGTATGGTTTGTTGCCTTACTTCGTAGCTTTACCTTAAACATGGTAACAACAACCATAATCATGACTATCCACATAACCATAAGCATAATAATATTCAATAGATTCTATAGCTGTTTACAACAAATTATGCAATATTTTATTTAAGTTGTGAGGCATTGCATGGTACATATAACATCATCAGCTTACACACACATCGCCTAAGGTACATACATACATTATTTTACTACTTAGGCAATGTGTTGATTATTTTGTGAATTTGGATTCATGTCGATCCATCTTCTTTGTTGATTTCTTGTTGAGCTAGCCTCAGTAACATTCCTCATGTCAACAACCACTAGGGGTGTATGTTTTTCTCCTCTTCTATGTTCTTCCCCATAGGATGAGAATTAAATTCCACTCTAGGTATTTTTCCTTCATCAGTCATCACAGCCATCTCTTCCCTCTACTCCTACTGTATACGTAATATCTTGGGTCATAGAAATTCATACTAGTAAGGCCTCTTCTAGTGGAACCCAAGGTCATTGGTTATGAGGTATTGGGATAGAAGATGCATACATGGACACATTTTTACCAAACTAGTTATGCATCTCTTGAGTAAGGCACAGTCCATCCTCTATTGCTCACCACACTACTACTTTTTTACCACATGGAATCCGCTAAACCTTCAAAGACAATCTTTGCAAGTTATCACTTCACTATTTCCCATAAAACTCAGCTCATAGTGATGACAAACTTTTACCAAAGAGACTATGCAGCTCCTGATAGACACCCATCTTCTAAAAATCAGCTCGTAGTGATATATGCCATCACTATGCTTATACTCTCACACAATTTTAGAAGGCGTAGCCTCTTCATGAAGGCACCTCTTCTTTGGCTTAGCTCCATTGAAGGACATTTTTGGTGATTAGCATTGTGTTACCCTCTTATTTATCCTACCATGCCCATCCATGTTTTCTCATCCTCATGCATGTGGGATCACTATGGTGACTGTTCACCGATCTCTGACCACTATTCACACCATTATATGAGCACCTTTTCCATACACCTTCACTAGCACCTTCACCAAAACCCAAAGTCTCCATTTCAAAAATCCTTCTCCATCAACCCAACCTCAAACTTGTGGTACATCAAATTGGGGCAACCTATTTGAACACCACTAACCAACCCATGTTAAACTACATTGGCCTGATATCCCTTCACTTCTAAGGGTAGTTCGACCACTAATAACTAATTACCATCCCCTTTTTATTATCACTAATTTCCATTGCTAACAGTGCCCTCTTTCGTAGGGCATGCTACATCATGGAAGCTTTGTATTTTTATTAGCATCCTTATATTTTATCATCATCTCATACTTCTTCTTTGTTTTTCCCCCCATTTCTAGGAGAACTACATTGGCTTGAGGTCTTTTTAGACTATGTAGGAAGCTCTATGTTATTGAGGGCAGCTTGGCCACATAAATCATGTTATTTTCCCTTCTCACCTACAATCCTTTCCTCCACTTATCTACCTATCTCCTCACCATCTCCTTGCCTCCAACTTGTCAATCTCTTTTAACCATTTTTCTAGCTTGTCAATCTCTTTTAAAACAAGGATTGACAACCTTTCTAATTTATCTCTCTTATCTCCTATAAAGCCACCATGTACTCTGCTTCATTGGCCTCCCCATCACCTTTCATTGGATTTTTTGTGCTTGCTTCGTTGCTCACTCCCCCACCCAATTTTTATATTTTTTGTCTCTCTATCCACTTCTTACCAACCTTGCCCTCTATCTCCTTTGTCTTCTTTCACCATCCTCATCATTTCCCTTTGCCCTTGGCAATTTATTGTAACCTCTTCATCACTCTCTTTTCCTCACTAATTCCACATCATCAAGTCCACTTACACACTGATGGGCATTTTTACATCTTTCTCTTCTTTGCTACCACCTTCTTACTTCTCTTCCACTGCTTCTAAGCCATTTTATTTCCAATTCTCAGTTTTTGTTTTCATCTTTCCCATATTTTACATCTTGCATGCTTTCTATGTCTTCTATTTTATTTTTTGCATCCCACTCTTACATTTACATGTGCCATCATTTTATTTTGATTTGCCATTCTTCCCACCTTTCCCATTTTCCATTCTTATTTTTTGGTTTATTTTCATCCTTTATGTCTTCTTTTTTTCTCCACAACTAGTTTCTCACTGGGTATTTATCCTTTGAAAAGCCTTCCATAATTACCCTTTTCTTCTTATTTGTTCCAGACTTTTGCATTTTGCATTCCCCTTTTCCTCTTCTCATCTTTGTCCACACTTCTCTTTTGCATTTGTGTGAGTGTCCATGCTTTATATCCTTTCCAAATCCATTACTTCTTCCTTCCTTTATTTAATATCATCCTTGATCTTCATCTCATTCCCTTTAATTATGTTTCTCTATTACTTCACTTATTCCCTTTCCTCTCATACATTTTCCATTTTCTCTCCCCCATTTCTTCACCACCTCACCACTCTTCAGCTTGTCAATCTCTTCTAATCACCCATTTAGTTTGTCAATCTCTTCTAACAAGCGGATTTCCACCTACCTTATCTCTTCACCTTCTTATTTACCCATACTTTGCTTCCCTTCATTTAATTAAACCTGTTCCCATCTTCCATCCTATTATTCTATCCAATGCCACCATCTGATTTGCTTCAGTGTTCCTCTCCTTACCTATCATCACTTCTCTTATCCATGCTTACTTGGTCATGATACCACCAACTTCTTCACTCTCCTTTTTATCCTTTTTGTTTCCTCATTCTGCTCCTTTTTCCTCGTGTTTCCTTTTCTTTTGTGTGTTTCCTTGTTTTTCATTTTCATCACTAAATGGTTTTCTCCTTGATCTCTTTTAGACCTATTTTCAATCCTTTTATGGCCTGCCACATTTATAATCCTCTCCTTTCCCTTCATGTTTGCTAACATTCTCTCCCATTCCTTTTCAACTCCCCAATCTATAATTTTTTAGTACATTCCTCACACCCCCATCTTCTACCATTTATTTTTCTTCTTGTTTCTTTGTTTCATTTCATTTTTCTCATCCTCCTCGAGAACATTCCTTGTGATTCATGATATTTTTTTTCCTCCTTATCCATGTCTAGATTCTTCCATCCTTATCTCACTTCATCTTTATCTTTGACCTCATTGTCTTATCACTCCTACTTCATCCTTCTCCTAATCCACCTTTACATCATCCCTTGTTGGATCTCCCTCATATTTTCCCATTCGCACTCCAACTCCTCACTCATTAGAGTGCAGTCCATAGTTTGTATTGCTTCTACATACATATCCATGTATACTTCCCCATGTCCTCCACTCTCTTACTTTAATACATGAAATCTTGTTAGATCCATTGCTTAAAGTGCATCCATTTCTTCCTTCGACATATTTGTATGTTGTGCATGGGTCCTCTTTTTATGTTGTCCCTCTCCAAGTACTACCTTCACACTACCTATCACCCATTTTGAGCTTACTTGACACAATATGATCAAAACACCTTTTTAATCAATCAATGCATGCTAATGTGATGCATTCAAAAGATTATGTTCCTTAAGCTAGTCTAACCTAAGGTTTTGTTTTGTCCTTACTAAATGAAGACACACCATGTCTTTCTTCTTATCCTCTCATCATCGGTTCATGTAGACATATGTCTCTTGACTCTTACCTCTTTTCCAACATCTAAGTTTGTTATCTAACTTACTTTATGTGCTTTCAATTAGGCATCATAACCATAATTGCATCCATGTACCTTTAACCAAACCCAACCACATGGTACTTGCAATTGGGGCAACCCCTTTGAACACCACTTTCCCTAATACTTACGAACTACATTTGGCCTGAAGTTTTGTTAGATATTACATCCATGGCACTATGTAGGTATCATCCACTTTCATTGTGCATATGGAGTCGGCTCAGCTACCCCCTACCTACACCTTTTCAAACCACCCAACCACCCAACCATTCGACCACATCCCATTTGATGTTGGTCATTTTTTTACCCCAAACTATTTGCATACTTTGCACTGACCATGCCTTGGTCCTTTTGACCACACCAACCAACTTTTCCATGTTAATCATTTAAATTTGCACCTCCTAGTGCCCAAGTAGACCATTTGTGTTTTTTAAGGGAACATTTCCTATCTTAGATTCCTAATAATAACATAAACTTTGTCTAATAGACTAACAGGTGTACCTAGTCATAGTTGTGATCATGTGTTACATTGGTCACTCGTCCCTTAGAATTGATCTTTATTGTTACCAACATTGGCAATCTTAGTTTGTGTGTGATATTGGCTATCACTTGTCCTATTTTATGTGCATGTTTGCATTTCAAATGCCCAACCCTTTTTATCATCGCCTAGTTACTCACCATCAATCGCTTATCAAACCCCCACTTGATTTTGATTTCCCTCATCGACTCCCAGTTTGAGGGGGAACACCTCTTCAGTTTGAGGGGGAACACCTCTTCTCATATTTAGGGTAAAAAAACCTCTGACCAACCAATCTACTTTTGTTTTGCAAATTATTACTTCAAAGTTGCATAATAAAAAGGGGCAAAATGTAGACACTAAAAAATAACACACAAGCAGTTATAGATGTCTGAATGCCTTCTGACCACCCTAGGTACCACCTAAACTTTCTTGACCCTTAACCCAACCCTCTTAACCTAACCAACAATACTATTCACATAATACTATTCAATAGTACTATTTGAAATCACTATTACAAGTCACTCTTCAAATGTACTATTCACTATCACTATTCATGATGACATGGCATGTCACTATTCTTGGTGACATGGCAGGTGACATGGCAAGTGACTCAACAATGATATGGCAAGAGATATGGCAAGTGGCATGGCTTAAAAGTGAGGTGGCTTGAAGTGGGACATCATACCCCACTTGGGACCCTTATCCAAGGTGCCTAAAGACCTCATTAAGCACCATTAGGTCCACCCTTGGAAGTATAGTGAATTTTTCCCTATGGGGCCATCCTAAATCATGTAATTTTGTCCTCATGCATGAAAGTGGCACCAAAGTATGTGGGGCTCCTTGCTAAATGCTTGGGAAAAGACAAAAGTGGGTGGTGGAAAGTATTTTGGACCCATATGAGCACATGGGCATGATCTCCATCTATTTTGGACACACTTGAAAAGTGGGAGACACATTTATGAAGTGGGAATCCCACCACCCTTATCCCTTGAATAATCTATGCATCCACTTGGAAAATAGTGCCAAAGTTTGTGGGGCACTTTGTTAAGTGCTTAGCAAAAGACAAATTAACTTGGTGGAAAGTCTTTTAGACTCATATGGGTCCATGGGCATTATCTCCACTAAATTTGGACACATTAGCAAAGTGGAAGACACATTATCAAAGTGAAAGACACACTTTGTGAAGTGGGAATCCCACCATCCTTATCCCCTTAACCCACTTATGAGCCCACTTAAAAAATGGTGCCATATTTCACTATTCCACTTCTTTCTCATGTTTCTTTTCATGAAATGTTATAAATATGACCCCCTTTTTATCCATTTAGGAGGGTCTTTGGTTGGAGTATTTCATCTTATAGGTTTTGTAGGTCATTCATCTTAGAGGAGAGGAGCCTAAAGCATTAAAACTTTGCCAAAATTGTATGTCATCACAAAGCATCAAAAACAACATCAACATCAATAACATCTTGAAGCAATATCAAAGGTAATATCACTTTATTTCTTGTATTTCAATTTATTGTCCCCCTTGGCCTTCTCTTTTCTTGACCTCCAAACTTACCCCTTGGCATTCTTGTTTTCTTGACCTCCAAACCTCAACCCCATAACCTCTTCTTCTCTTTACCCTGATTTCTTACCTTTACCTTCTTACCATTTACCTCTTTACACCTTTTTTGCCTTCTTGACCACCAATTAGCCTTTTGCCTTCTTGACCCCCATTTACCTTTTTTGCCTTCTGGAACACCTTTTAGCCATTTTTCCATCTTAATCATTTTACAACCTTAACCATCTACCAACCAAACCATGTTTCCAACCCTTGTCACATTACCAAACCAAAAACCACACCTTTGACTTGACCAACATTAGCATTAGTTTTGACCAACCATTGCTTTATTTTAGTCATTTCACTAGTAAGCATTCTTGTATTTAATTTCAGTTATTTATTATTATTTAATGTAAGTACCTAATTTTTTATTTATAAACTTAATTATTTAAAGTAGGTGGATTGATCATCTCCTAGATAGCTCACGCTTTCATGGATCTAGCTTCCGCTAGGCAATCCACCTTAATCCTTATCTAACAAACATGTTTTGTTTAAGTATTTTTTTATTGTAGGTCATTCTTCCCTAGCCAAAGAGGAGTTCTCATACCTTATCTGGATCAATGCAGACACTTCTATCAAGTTCTCATAACCACTACCCTTCTTTTCAGTTTTATCTCCTCTTCTTTAAAACTAAGAAAAGCAAAAAATTAGAGTAAAATAGCTTTGCATCAAAACACTTCACCATTTACTCTTCCCAGGTTTTAAAAGTTTTAAACTTCAGCTTATATAGGTCTTCAAAGGATTTATTCGAAAAAATAGTTTGATGAAATTACTTAACACAAAAAGTATCTTTGATAAAAAATGTTCAACGATTTCATTCATCAAATTTCTAACTCATTTCAGTCTTCGGTAAAAGGGTCCGTCTCATCAAGGTCTTCGGAAAAATTATTTAGGGTTTTCCTTTGACTCATTTCAATATTTGATGAAAGTGTTCAAAACTTTTTCTTGGGATACTCGTCCACCTCACAAACACTATTATATCCTAACTACCAAAATCCCAATAGCACAATAAACTAAATCTAAAGAAGCAATAAAATCACACTTGGCAAAATAAAATGATGTGGCACTCTTACTAAGCATCAACGATGCCTATATGGCATACCTACCAAATAAAGTGGAAAAGTTTGAATTAAATAAACAAATCAAAGTTATAGATGTTGGACATTAATGGCACATAAACTGGAAATGAATGCCAAAGCTATATCAAAGTAGTTAAAGCAATGATTTGCCCATTGATCTCAAGCAAACTTGCAAACTTAATTACTCCCATGTGATCAAGCTCTAGCTTCTAGTGTTTCCAACCTAATAGAATACTTAGGAGAGCCAAGTGGTTAACTTACAAACCAAACCAATATCAATACAGTTGAATAACAATGACATCCTCATCTAAAGCATTCCAAGGAACTCTACCCCCTTCAATATTTTATATCAAAGATTTAATTGAATACAAGGATACATTGTTTGAACCTGTAGTATTCAAAAACGACTAAAACAACTAATCAACTCTATGAGAGGTGATACACCAGGTTGATGCACATTCACACAAAGAAAACTTGATTCTAGCTCAATGTAATTAGCTATAGACCTCTCATTCAAGCATCAAGGGTTATACTTCACAGCAACAAAGTTGGAGGTCATACCTTACATTGACCTCCTATAAGAATTATTATTCATTGTGAAGATAATTAGAGGAGCGTTTATGCACCATTTAGAGCACAAAATTATCATTGTGTGCATCTCAGGTGATGATTTTCAAAGGTACTTTTCCCTCATTATTTTAGATGTCACTTATGATTTGCATAGCGTAGTAACATGGAAGAAATAAAAATCAATGGATAAGAAATTCAATAGTTGGATATTCCTTGGGGAACCATCAACTTAAAGGATAAGTAGACAAAAATAGTGACCAAATTTAAGATGGGTATACAAATTGGGATGGACCTCTTGAATAGGTTATTTTTCTATCTGAACATTGAATTCTTCCACCTAGAGTAGGTTCTATTGATCGATTTACTAATGAACTCAAATTTTACATTCACTCTAGGTGAAGTAATCAATGCAAAGGTTGTATCAAATTTGTAAAAGAACAATAGACCTCCAAGAGTTCATGTATACATGATGTCCTACCTCCTTGATGTAGTCCTTGACATAGTCTACATTCATAATGGGTCTCTCTAGAACCCTACTCTAGACTGTATCAAGAATCATATATGTGATTCTTATTCTTTCATGTACATATATGAGTATAATTGTAACATTATGTGCATTTTTGAGGACAACTGCCCCTAGGTATGGATGGTTATCCTTAAGTCCCCCTAACCTAGGATATCAAAGAACATTATAGATACACTGTTGATTAGGTGAGACTACTAGTTGTACCTAGATTTTGTTGTTATCATGGTTATAAGCCACAAGCTAGCACCTTTACGCCTCCCCAAGTATGTCCCTAACAAATTGGCAGAGCAATAAATTGACTACCAATTATGGTGGGGTATTTATGAAGACATGCATAAGATAAATAAAGCTTACTTTCATGGCTTTCACATTATGATTGGGAGAATGTCCTACACAAACCAAAATCACTTATATGAAGTAGGTAGGTACAAAGAATATTATTCATTGGCCACATTACCACATAGGGACTGGGATCCCCATGGTTAGGTGTATAAAAATATCAAGGGACTTGGCATTGACTGTCAGCATGAGCCCTATGACCATGATTTATTATTCCTTGATGTTAATAATGATAACCAATTCAAGGAAAGGACAAAAAATATCAACTTAAAAGACCTCTTGAAAATTATTCAAGGGGAACATTCCCTTTCTATAGTAGAGGTACATACTAGACTCCCACCAATTGGAGGATGGGATTTATCAAAATTATAGGCTAATAAACCCTCTCAGTCAGTAAAATATCAAGGGAAACCCTCCCAAACAACCCTTATGACACTCAAAACAACAAAGAATGAGCTAGGGGTGCCTAATACCTCACTTGGGGGAAAACAAGATGAACATATCTGTCTTGACTCTTCAAATTCTGAGGGTCCTACCTAGCTAAATGTGGCATCAGTCCCAGAGGTTATTTTTTTGGTTACATTAACCATAGCCACATAAGATGCACCTTCAAAAAGTAATAAGACAACCATTTATTATATGAGGAAGTAAAGGACTCAACCCCCTTGGTAAAACCTAGCCATTGAAGCACTATTAGTAGAGACAGCCACCCAAGGGGTAGTTGTAGGAGAGTCTAATGATGAGGAGGCATAAATTTAAGGATACAAGATCTTAAACCAATGACGTAAAGGGGAAAGCACCACTACATGAGCATCTATCAGGTGAGCAAGCAACCCCTTAAATTTCCACTACCCTTGTTGTATCTCATGTTTCTTTTGCTATTATTGGTACATTTGATCTTGTTTCACTCAATTTTTCTAGTTCCCATCCCCTCTTGGTCTCCAAGGTAAAGGTTGTTCCTACAAAACCAATTTCCCAACCAATATTGCTAGTCCCAAAGGTAAAGGATCCTTCCTCTACCCTTGTTACTACTTCTTAAGCTCGTCTTCCTCCAATTATATCCTCTGCATCCATTCCAACTTTTTATACTATTTTTCCCTCCCACTACTATCCCATCCCCTACAAAAATAAATAAAAAGGCAATAAAGAAGGCTAGGGGTGAAATATACAATCCTCAAATCCATGTGTCGTATGGTCAACTATGTTAATGAGTGCTTCCCTCTAGTTCCTCTTAGGGTACTATGGTGATAAAAACAAAGAAGGCTGAGAGAAAGTAGACAATTTACATAGTCCACCCACTACCTCAATAAGGTGGAGAGGACTAGTCTAAAATCATCTGGCCTTCACTTTTTGATTCCCTATTAGAAGAAAATTTGAGGCAGACATCAGGAGAAATATTGGGTGAGACTACATTTTTAGACACTCAACCCATGGATCCAACCTAACTAGTCTTCCCACAGTGGGAAATAAATATACAGTCAGAGGCTTCCAAAAGGCCTAGTCTAGAAATCATAGAATTTCCCATTGTAAGTTTCATATTTGAAAAATCTATTGGGAGTGTGAAAAGGGTCAGGAGGAGGAAACTAGAAGATGAGATACGTAGAGGGGTCATAATGGAGGAGAGATAGGAAAATTTTACCTTGTCCAAGAGGAAAGATAAAAATTTGGGGTAGTTCCCATACATAAAATATTTTAAATCCTATATTGAAACTCACAAAGATGCTATAGTGGAAATACATGAAGGAACCATAATGACAAGGAGAAAACTGGAGGAAGAACTCAAAGAAATAAAGGAACATCAAAAAATGATACATGTTCTAGTACAAATAGAGATGGATGTCCAAAATGTTGCATCTAGGTTGTATAATATCCTTAAATTTATTGGTGCAATGAGGGAAGAATTGGCACCTCACATAGTAGAAACTACTAAATTATTTAATTCTTTGAAATTAGATGAGAAAAAATTAAAATTCCTTATTATTTTTACCATTGGCAAAGCATATGCACACCTAAATCTAATGGCACCATTGGAGGCTACCAATGCCCATAATTTGGTAGTCATCAGAACATAGGTGGCTAGAGAGTGGATCGATGTAGCTGAGGCAGTAATGCCTAAATACTCATAACATGAAACTCTCATTTGACATATTTTGGATGAGCTAAAGTTTCACAAGCCAAATATTCTGTAGGTAAACTGATTGACAAGGCTAATTTTGACTAGCTCCTACAACATGCTTTAAAAATATTCAAATAGAATGAACAAGGAAGGATAGTAGAAGAAATCTAAGTCTAGCCAAATTTTGCTCAAAATAAGGTTATAGAGGTTGAGATCTTTAGAAGTAACTTCAAAAGTACAAAGACTGAGCATGAATGGCTTCTTAAATAAATTAATAGGGTTTATATACCTTCGTTGATTAATATGGATATAATCAAGTATTAACATGACATTGGCCATAAGCACTATCAATTGATGGAAGAAAAGAATGAAGTTGATGCTTCAACTTCTAATTCAGCATAAGCTATGACTTAAATGCCTCCAACAACCTATATCACCATGCATACACCTAGTTAGCCTTGAGTTGAAAGCTAGTTTTGTATGTACACATGTAGATAATACTTATTTTTGCACTTATAGTTTACTTGAACTTAGAGCATAAATGTAAAGTTGCCTGAACTATTTGTAAGCATGTGTGCATTGTATTACATTATACATGATTACTAATCTTAACGTAGTTATAATTATCTATGAGCATGCATACATACAATTTTGATGCTAAAATTAGAACTAAGGTTCTAATTATGTAATTTAACCATGAGTTCACATGCACTTGGAGGATGAGGCATCCCCTTCGCAAGTCTATGTATTTATGTAATTAAACATTCCAAAGGGTTGGATGTTTTTATAAATATAGGAAGAAATCACTTTTGATTTTCATGCAACTATGTTGGTGTTCTCTCCTTCAATTTTTGTGTTATTAGGGTTTTGTTTTTCTGGTTGTGTTAATACAGTAATTTGAAGTGTGCAAAAGCTATAGATAATTATGATTATTTTAACTGATGTAAGTTAATATTAGATGTGCAAAAGTTATTGAAAGTTAGTAGATGTCATTGATTATTAAGTAATTGGTTCAAACCATGTTAATATTCTTAGTGTGCAAGAGTGTTTTCTTTCTAGTATAGTTTTATAAGTGTGTACAACAGTTGCCTTAGATGCCTTCTTAATTTGAGCTATAAGCTCCTAATTAATGGTGTGCAATAACAACTCTAAAGGGCGTGGCCTTCAATTGAGACCATCAGGTTTCCTATATTGTTTCTCCCAGACTTCATAATTATGTTTGCTTGTGAGTGTGCAATAGGTACAATTAGAAAGCAGTAGTTATGAAAACACTTGTCCACCAAGAAACCAGCTTAGGAAAAAACCTCTTGAGATCAAAGAACCTTCTACTCTACTCTTCCCTTCCCTCCTTTTGAAGTTTGTTTGATTGATACCTACCCACTCTATATTAGTTATAACCCATTCGTTTCACTCACTTAGGGTTTATTTATTTACTAGGATTCATTTCACTACGAGCAAACCCGATTAACAACCTACATGTATTATTCCACCACAAGTTTGTTTAACCCATACCTGTATCTCATGATTTTAAGTAGAGTTTACCTCTATTGATATCCTAAAACATTAGAGGCTACCTTGTTTAAATTTTCAGAATGTGCACAAGACCCACATCAATAATAACCTTATGCAAGGTATACAAAAGACTTGGGAAGGTGAACACTTGATCTTGTGCTCTAATCATTCTTCATGTTGCCATCATCAATCATAAAATCTAGAAGATTCCCTTACACCCACATTTGTGAATGGAATAGGCGTTTTAATTTGTCTAGAGATCTTTTTATAGTTTTTATGGTAGAAATTGTAATGTTGAGTCACAATTAGTGATTTCTTTAAAGGGCCTAAGAATCCTCTAGTGTAAGCATTATTTTTTAAGCATGACACTCCTCATTAGATTTTTTACCTTTTTATGTTTATTGTGTCATTTAATTTTCTTAGATGGTTGTGGGTTCTTTTTTTAAGAAGGTGATTTCTTCAGTGTAGAATATGTGTCTAGCTTACCCTTCATTTAGATTCTTCCTCTTTCGTATGCTCACAAACCATAGATGCTTTTTTTACATAAATAGGAAAATTTTATTTGGAGAGCTTGAAATGAACTAAAAAATAATGAAAAAACATTGAATTGAGTCTTTGAAAACTTTCCAGGCATAAAGATGCCGACTACACCAACATGAACATAACCAATCACAAAGTAAGCAAGGAAACATGAATTCCTAGATTAGGCATTTTTTCAAACAATTATCCTTATTTTCAACAATTTTAAAATCTCTTGCAAAACACATTTTTGTTTTGTTTTTGAAGGTGGATTCTTCAATAAAATGAAAAACCTAGATAGAATATGCCCTCCATTACTTTAGATCCCTTACCAAACTCTGTAAGTTTCATGGTGCAAAAAAAAACTAATATGAGACCAATAACATACTCTTCTTTGGGAATTGATGAAATTGAGGTTTAAGAGGTTCAACATAGTCTCCATGATCATAGAAATCTATCAGTATTCTCGGTTTGTTATGGAACACTTGCACGGATTCCAACTTGCACAACCTTTTTCTCAAAATATTTTTTTAAAGGGAAATTGGTGGGTTTTCTCATTTTAATAATCTTCTCTTTAATTTTCTAAATTAAATGATGATATTAGGCTTAGCATGTTCCATTTCAACTATCTTGAAATTTTTGGGAAATGACAAAATTTAGGTTAAGATTTTCTACATGATCTCCATGTTCGTACAAATATATTGATAACCTGAACTTGTTATAGAACACTCGCACGACTCCCAACTTACATAATCTTGCTCTCAAAAATGTTTTTGTGGGGGGAAATCGATGGTTTTTTCATTTTCTTAATCTTATATTTAATTTTATAAATTAGATGATGATATTTGGATCATCAAATTCTCTTTCAACTATCTTGTATTTGTTGAGATCTTTTCTAAACTCCTCACATCCCCACAATCCCTAAAATAACTCATGATGGGTAAAATCCCATTTTTCTTCAAGATACAATATTTTTTTTATGGTTTTGTAAGCTTTGATGCCCTCCTTATTATCCCCTTCAAATGTAAAGTTTCTTAGAGCATGTCATTTATCCTAACTTGCACATGGCCTCCCCAAAATAACCAACAACCAATAAAAATAACTGTTATTACAATTTATATACCTTTTTCTCGTTACTGTGTAACCCATTTCCTTGTCTTTGTGCTTCTTTTATGATCTTAGATTTCCCATAAACTTATCTCTCCATCCATTGATGTTTTCAACCCCACTTTTTCCTCCAACATTTCTTTCCCTTAAAATATTGCCTACAAAGAACAAAACAAACTTTCTTTCTCATTATGAGGTGATCATGAAATTTTGGTTTTAACCATGTTTCTTCCATCAAGACAAACATGAAATATAGCTGAGATGTTTCCAAGTCTTCTTCTCCCTCCATTTTTACGTCATTGTTAACTTTTAAATGGGAATAAAAACTAATCTTAAAGTCGGCCAACACCTATTATCTATTGATCATTAACTTTTCTTAGACAATGTAAAATTTATCGACTTACGTGGATGCTCCTACATAAAAATACCTAGGTGAATTTATTTGTGATGTGAATGCTCAAAAATAGGATTCAGTGGTAGAATCACCCTTTTGAATTGAAGAGTAAGGTGACATCATGCCCTTACATGATGTTAGGAACCCTTATGTTTCTTTCATCCTTTCTAGCCAAAATTTGGATCACAGTTTGTCCTCCTCTACCTAGCTCTAATTACCCCTTTCTTTTTTCATCCTTTTGTGGGTTTTTTTCCACCTATATCCACCCACCTCCACCAAGTGTCTTCTACACCAGTCTTTTTTTAGCTTTCATTGGCTTTGAACCAACTACCTCTACCTAAGCTCAACTTTTTTTTTTCCTTCAGTTGTAACATAAATATTTTTAAATTCCTCTTCTACTACAATTTATTTTGGCATGCGCTCAACCTCTTCCTCTTTATTATATGTTACATTTGTTCCATTACCTACAACATAATTAGCATATAAGGTATTATAGAGATCAAACATTCTCATCTTAATCTCCTTCAATGACACCTCTATTACAACTTCATCCTTTACTACACGTGCTTGCACTTGATAACAACACTAGCTACTCCCTCTCCTTATCTTCATGTAAATTTGATTAAGACTCTATGAATCCAAAATTCTCTATCAAATAATGTTAGGTTGATATTTGGATCACCTCCATCGACTCTTTTTATTCTTCTCTTTTTCTTTCTCTTTGCATCCTTCTCTCTGTTGCTCCAAGCTGATTGATAACCCCTCTCTTCATCCTCATTTGCATCAAATGTTTTCCATGTGCAAATATTTTTCCACTCTTGTTGTTGTCACTCTTATTCACCCTATAACTCATAATATTCTTCTCCACCTCATCTCCCTTATAAACCTCATCATGTGCATTCACTTTCACTTTCTTCACCATCGCCTTCATGCCCTCTAAATGAAAAACTTATGTTTCTTTGTTGTTGTTATCACTCTTAATCATAACAGTATCATCAAATCCTCTCAATCACATTACATGAAGTTTAATCAACTATCTTTTCTCATCTCTTTGGTGCAAAAATTGCCTTATCATTTTGGAAACCATTTGGTCCCAATTTATATATTTTTATGTTCCCTTTTCTTGTTTTTTTTATTGGAGATATTTTTAACACATAGCTACATTAGTGCACAATATTGTGATTGTAAAATTTACCCTCTCAGGATTTACAATCTCCCTTTCTTAATATAAAACTTCAAATCCATTATCCACCTCATCAGCTCTATCGGGCTCTGTACTTGAAAACAATGGGGTATTGCCAGTGGGCTTTCTATCTTTTCTCACTGCAACCTCTATTGGTCTCTTTTATTTTCTAGGCTCTTCTCTTGGATCCACAAGCTTATTTTTATTTGTAGCCCTCTTCTCTTTATCTGTTGGTCTACTCTACAAAGTAATCAATCTAGACAACATGTCTTCTAACATGTTTATACTTTTGATGACTATGACTCTGGCTCAGTTCTCTCTGTCTCTCTTTCGACTTTTCTTTGATCCATTTCTTCAACTCTTTTTTATTTACCCATTTGTACATAAGATGGAGAACAAATTCCTCTTCTTTCTCGTGTAGAGATTGCCTCACATCTAACATTATGTCTGCACATTCTTTTCAACCCTTCTCATTGAAAAAAACTTCTTCCCTCTTCAACTATTCCTTTTCCCAGATTTGCAACCAACTATGATACCATATGATGTAGTCAAGGTATGGAGTCCAATGAAGGATGCATTCACCTTGTAGCAATATCAAACACAACAATAATCATATAATACAAATGAAAGATTTTTGTTTTTTGTTTGTCATAAACTAGAACAATTTTACTATGAGGGCATACATTGACATGAGATAAAAAATGATGAACATACAATAGAGTGAGTGTCAAGCAATCCTCTAGGAATGAAGATGCAACTACACCAATAGGAACGAACACAATCACCACACAAGAAAGGAAACAAATTTATGGTTCGAGCATTTATTATTAACCTCACATATAATATTAAGAATACACTAAATCACATGTAGAAAATTATAGATTGCACAAAACAAGAGATGTGTGGGCCAAATGCCCTAATATAAATTATATTCAGAAATACCTTTAAGGTAGGGAAACACCATACAACATTCGTTATGGGGAAGGAATCAATCTCACTCTATTATATAAGCAATTATTTTTTTAAGTATAATATTATATTTTTTTCGAATGTATAGGTAAGGATTAAACATCCAATCTTAAGAATTTTAACTTAATATTCTTCAATATCTCTATCGGCCCTTTTTTTACTATTGGAAAGTTGTAGTACAAAAGGTTACAAAGTAAAATAGTCTATAGGTTTTCATGGCTCGAACTCCTTGTGAGAGGAAAACGAACTCAAAACAAAATAAGAGAAATACCAAAATCAAGAAATGTCGAACAAAACATATAAGCTACAAACATCCCAAAAGATAATTAAGCACTGCCACACCTAGAGGTGGTGGAGGATCATCCTTAGGTGGCATAGTAGTCCAAGTGGATGGCTCTATCGAAGGAGGGTTTAGAGCCACCCAGCCATAATGGGATTCGATGCCATAGCAAGAGTCATTTCCCATCCATCAAGATGTTGCATAACAATGCCAAAAGGGCTAGTTGGTTAACCCCTTCAAGAAGGTCCAACATCAAATTTTACACGTGGAAGTGGTGACCTCCAACCCCTCATTGAATATGAGGAGAGAAGTGGTTGGGACTATGAGAACAACTTTGGTGTCTCCTAGGACTCTAATGTGGTATGCACTTCCATGTTGATTGGGCTCTGGGGCAAGACCAAAAGGTGTGCGTAAATAACTGTGGATGGTTGCAATTAAGGTATTTGCGCAGAGCAATACCAATTTCAGAGAGATGCTCCCCAACAAGAGGTCCTGATAAACTAAACACCATAGGAAATGGGCAAGCTTAGATTCCATTTTGGCCTTTTAAATGCGATCAAGCCAAGCAAGCCGAATTCTGGGAGGAATTAAGGCTCTAGCCTCTGTTACACTTACCAAGGGATGGAGAAAAAGGGCTCAAAACTTGATAAAGGACTCTTAGAAAATAATTCTTAAAGTGAGTATCACAATTCCATCTCCATTCCTTCCACTATGCCCGTGGCAATTATAAACCTAGCTTATGCAACATGACATCAGGTATTAACTCCTATATGTCGAGGATAGTAAGGAAGTCAGTGTTGTTTAACTTAAATTTGTCCTTTAAGACAAGGCATGGAGCCTAGTCACGAGCAGAAACCAAATCCTATATAGTGCGTAACCCCTTTTTGAAATTCCTTAAAGCTTTTTTACCAGAGAATTCTACCAACAACAGGCCAGTAGTGGTCATGATGGGGGACCACCACATGTTGTGGTCATTGAAAGAGTGACCACTGCAAAAGCTATCACCAACCCCATTTAGATGGGGTTTAGCAATCTCATAGGCTTTCCAAATACTTCTGGCCATAAAAGAGCCTTCTATTTTAATTGAAGCAAGAGTAATAAGCAAAGTATGAAAGCCAATATTTCTCCAATTGGATTTATTGTAAGGAGACCCAAAGGGAATGCAATGATATAGAAGGATTTTTTATGATTCATTATCTTAAATGGCTCTGATCATCCACTTAGCACACATGGGAGTGTTTTTCTTCAATAATTCTCATTCCTCCTTTTTCACGAAGAAGACAACAAATATTCCATACAACTTTGTGAAACCTCCTTGAATACTTAACATTAAACCATAGAAAATCTATCAAAATTTTAGATATCTTATCATATAAAATCTTTCAGAGAATCTAATAAAAATAATAATATACGTGCATGACAACCAAAAAAATCATAATGCAACTTAAAATTTCCTCACCAACAAAAGTGATTTCGCAACCTATCCCAACTTTAATGTTTTTTAATATTCAAATCTTAGATTATACCCTAAAGATAGCGCGGGCCAAATTCATTTCGCCAAGGAGTACGATAGTAATCTTATAACTTTCACGCGGAACCGACACAAAAATATCTATGTAACTAACTTTATGCGAATGAACTCCAAACTATTATCCAATCGTAAAAATTGTTCTTAATCCTTATCTTGCTATCTTTTCAAAAAATATCTATCTTGTGAGTAGAGGTTAAAGTGTTAAAGTAAATTAGGTAGCTGGCTCAAGTGGATGCTCTTTTGTCAATTTGAGTTTAGTTTTCAATTTATTATTTGAAATTAAACTTGTTATATTAAGTTTATTGTCAAAACAAATGCAAATGTTATATAGGAACATTTTTAATTAAAAAAAAGAATTCTAGTATTGACAAATACAAAACTATTTTAAATCAATTTTAGTTCACTTTCAAATTTTTGAGAACTTTTTTTTTGAAAAAATTATTACATGCAATATCTGATCTCATTACCCTATATAATAATTTAAACCCACCAAGTATTCAAGTCAACTTGAAAGCTTTTTATTGTCATTTCTTTTTCGATCGCTTAATCTTTTTTACCATCTTTAAACTCCAATCTAACAAAACTTACGATGTGGAGAGCCTTAAAGCCATTATTTTAAAACATAGCCTATAAGTATTAGGAGTCTATATCACGTACTTGTTTAACTAGATGGTGACCCATGGCTTTTCACATTCCTAAACCTCTCGCAGATCATCCATTCCATCTACAAGAGTGGAGACAAAAATGATCCTAGTAATTAACGCACTATCATAGTTAGACACACCTTGATTATGATCTTTACCACAACGCTAGACATCCATATCTCCAGATGAACTAAAACAAAGACGTTGAGGACCAATGGACACAAGTGGAATCATCATATGATTGATCATACCTTCACTTTGATCTCTATCATTGAGGAAGCTAATGCAAACAAGCATGGAGTATGTTATTGTTTTGTTGATTATGTAAGGTATTTGATACAGTTCCTTGGCACTTACTAGTTAACAAGGTTAAGGCTTTAGGTCTTTCATCTTTAGTGGTTTCACTTGTGATGACACTTTAAGGGACCATTGTTGATAAGGTACAAACAAGGGATGGTGAGACAGAGGATGTCCAAAGTACTATAGGTGTTAAACAAAGTTTCCCACTCTCTCCTACATTTTTGGACTCTACATTTACAAGTAAGAGGAAATGATTTCGAATACATTGGGTGCAATAGATGGTTGCTTAATCTTTGGAGTCTTTATTGTAATTATTCTTTTTGTAGATGACATTATTTTTATGTCTAATTCGGTGAGAGATCCCCATAAATAACTGGATATCTTAGCTGCTTGTTGTGATACTCATGAGCTTCAAGTTAATTTAGGTACATCAAAACTCATAGGTTTTAATATCTCTATAAATAAGGCAAGCCAAGTGAATCTTACTTACAGAGATGAGAAGGTAGAGGTAGCCTCTTCATATGTATATTTGGGAGTCCTCTTCTCTAGACCATGCTTTAGTTAGACTCCAAGGGTAGGGTCCACACTAAATAAAGGATATGCAGCTCTTACCACCCTTTAAAAGCATTGTTTCTAGCTTCAGTTTCTAGGCATTCAGAGGAAGGTCCACCTCTTTCACTCACTAGTCATACCTACCCTCTTATATGGTTGTGAGGTTTAGGGATCATACCTTCGATTTGAGGATCAAAAATAAATATAGAGTGACTATCGTAATGTTATCCAAACAAATTTATGCCAGGAGATCAGTCCCTCGCGCATCATCCTTGCAAAATTTGGCATAACACTACTCATTACTTTAGTGATATTTCATGTGGTGACAATGAATCATAGATTCAGACAATTGGGCAACTCTCAAAGTAATCACCTTAGGTATCCATATCTTACTTTCGGAGCCTCTATGGAGCAGGGAAACCATGGGATTGATTTATGTTGGTATGCAAGAGCCTCCTAGTTGCTTCGCTCCACTGATTTTAATATTGGCATAGCACCCTCACATATCTTCATAGTGGATACCCTTGATCTCTCCAAAAGAGAGAAATAATGGTATTCGTACTAATATTTATAGAGCCTACTTTCAATCCACATGATCTCAATGTAAAGAGTCACCACCTCAAAACTTCAACAATCCTCAAAATCATATCTTCACTTTAGTAATTAGTTCATCCATCCCCCATGGTGCACAAAATTACACTTACCTTGTAGCTTGAGGGTTCCCCTTACTCGACTTAGATTTTACTCCCATCAATCTCGTATTGAGAGAAACCACCATATCCCTTAAGAGATTGTATTTATTAGATTTGTTCTTTGGAGTTTAAGACTAAGAACCAGTTTATTTAACAAATGCTCTCCTTATTATGGTATACGAGGACGGTTCTTTTGTCTCTTCAAAATATCTCTTCGATTTCTTCAAACATTCATGGTTTATGAAGCCTAAAGATGCTTAGCCCTCTTCTTCTAGGGGATATTTGATCTTTGCCAACAAATTTTTAGACACAAGTTGCAAGAGGGCATGCACCAAGTTAGTTACATCATACTTCTAGTTGTCTCACAAGATCAGTAGGAAGAGGCTTTGTGGTCATCTTCCAAACTTATATGATAGACCAGTGAGACGTTGTAGACTTAATAAATCATATGGTCTTATACCCATCACATACTTCTTTACCATTTTAAGTATCATATATTTTTTCAGAGTAACTAGATCTGTCTCACTATCAATGATCCCTTATGACCCCTCTTTTTTATCTTTGACATGATATTTAATTTTGTTGCACTGTTACTTTCCATTTACTCATTTTAGATTTAATTTTCTCCTCTATATTATACTCTTATCTTTTTTACATCGTATCTTTTATAATACTAAAAACTAATCTTAATATTTAATTGACATTAATATATAAATTAAATAATATAAAAAATATTTTAAATTTTTAAAAAAGAAAAACCAAATAAATAAATATATTTATTCTTAATTAATTTCTAATCAACCATTATGTTAACTAAAGTTTCCAAAATTCCAACCGCTACATTTGGGCATTTTAAGATACGATGCACATAAATTTTTAAGAAAAAACTATTTAAAAACCCAATAATTATTATGAGGTTAAAACAATTTTACGACTTGAGTCCATAAAAATTACATATACTATATAACCTTGAGAAGAAACGAGGGTTAAAACAAATACATCAATAACTGAAAAAAAAAAAAAACAAACCTCCCACGAGTGGGGAAATATGATAAAAGAATCTGGAACGGCTCCGCCGTCAATGTGACACTACCTTCTAGTCCGAGGTAAACAGTAAGTTAAACTGTAGTGCCCTCCACTGCCTCACTTTCGTCAGCGGCCTTCAATTCAATTCAATTAAAAAGGGTTCGCAAATCTCGTATTTGACGACCTTTACCAGACGCCAGATGGATGGTCTGATACATATTGTCGGCCGCTCGGAGAGGCTTTTGTAAATTTGTCACATTCTGCCAAAAATAATTTTTCATTATAAAAACGACGATCAAAACGACAACAATTCGGTAAAGTAACAAATAATTTGCAGCTAAGAAGGATCAATCTTCTTGCCTGGAAAAGTTCTATTTTGCACGAGGAGGATTTATGCACAATTGTGGCTCGTGTGGATGTGAGCCATCGAATGCAGGCGCATTTTGGAATTCAGGAAGAAATAATGGTATCAATTTAAATTTTAGTGTTATGATTGTTTTGAGAACTGTAAAATAGTTTGGATTTAGTTTTTTTTGGCACAAAGAGTGAGGAGAAAAGATAAAGTTTTGGAGAATTTGTATATTTGCTGTAAAGTTTGACGCTGATTGAGAGTTTCAAGGTAGAAAGGGACGAGGGAAGTTCGCTCTTTTAAGTTTTTTGCAAAAATTGAAACATCGAATCTTTTTGGCATAAAACTGAGCTGAAACGCTTTAGTTTGGGAGGTTTTTGTATGCTTTTAAATCAAAATAAATGGAAATCAAGGGTTCTAATGTAGAAAACAGCAAGGGAAGCGCGGCGTTTCGTGTTTTGTGCTGACATTGAACAGAAAAAGGCGTGTTCTGGAGAACTGTTATAAAACAGTTTGGCTTTCAATTATTTTCGGCACAAAACTTGGCAGAAAGGCTAAAGTTTGGGATAAGTTTTATGTTTTCTGTAAAGATTAATGCATTTTAAGGTTTTTAAGGTAGAAAACTGCAAGGGAAGTCTTCTATGGGAATTCTGTGCTGAAATCAAGAAAAGGGTGTTGTTTGGGAAAACTTGATTTATTTTTCTGCAGTAATAAGTCTTTTACGGTAGAAAACTGCAAGGGAAGCCCTCTATCTGAGGTTTTGTGCTGATATCAATAGAAAAGGGTGGTTTGGGGAAACTGATGTATCTACTGCAGTAATAAGTCTTTTAAGTTGGCAAACCCTTGGTTAGGTCATGATTTAAAAGCTTGGCGGAGCTGAACTTAGAGTCCCTTGCTTTTGGTTAAGGAGTAACGAAGAATTTATCTGCTATATAACCCTGAAGAATGGCATTGGACAGGGTTAGAAATCGGAGCAAGACGTTCCGACTAGTTTTTAACTTGGTCTTCGTTATTCTGCTGATTTTTTTCATGTTTAGCCAAACTAAGTCTGCATCTCCTCTTTACCTGAGAAGGAAAACTCCCAAATCCTCATACCGATTGAACTCCCAAGCTTCCCGGTCAAATTTTAGGCCACAAGGTTATGAGAAGAAAGGCACTAATTTTAGTCCAGAAGCTCGAATTCTAGCAGTAAATTCCTCAGAAGTTAGGCATTTTGTGGCAGTGAATCCTGTGGAACAAGGCCAAGGCCATAACCCTGCCGAAAGTCCTAACCTTGCAGTGCCGGCTTTGGAAGTTGAAGAAGAAAATGCTGCATTTTGCAGTGGAGTGAAACGGCACTTGAATTATGGTAGTGAGTGTGAATACATCAAGGCACAAGAGCTTTGCCGGTCTGGAGGGTTTATTGAGTACATAGAGTTCTTCTATTGTGCATGCGGTGAAGTGCCTGTTTTGGGGTACATAGTGCTAGGTCTGTGGCTAGTGGCATTGTTCTATATGCTAGGAAATACAGCCGCAGATTACTTTTGTTGTTCTTTAGAGATGCTGTCAAGTCTGTTGAAGATGGCACCGACAGTTGCAGGGGTGACACTTCTTCCTCTTGGAAACGGGGCTCCTGATGTGTTTGCTAGCATTGCAGCCTTTGTAGGGGCAGATGCTGGGCAATTAGGCCTGAACAGCGTCTTAGGAGGTGCTGTTTTTGTTACCTGTGTTGTTGCTGGATCGATCTGTATCTTTGTGGCGGGTACTGGGGTTTCTATTGATCATGGCTGCTTTGTCAGAGATGTTTGTTTCTTTCTCTTAACTCTGGCTTCGCTCTGTGTGATTTTGATTGTTGGTAAGATCAATCTGTGGGGAGCATTGGGATTTGTCTCAATATATTTTGTATATGTTTTTACTATTGCTGGGAAGGAGTTCATGAGGAATAAAGGCAAAAACATTGATTTTGAGTCAATGACACCCTTGCACCCTGTCCTTGAAAGCATTTTTGTGGAAGATAACAGAGTTCGTCAACCCCTTTTGGATCCAGAGTCAGATACAGGTTTGGCTGTTGGTTCAGAGTTCTATCCTGCACCCACACCTCTGCCACAATGGATGTGGGCTTCTAATGTTTCTATTTATGCAAATCAGACATTGGTCAAGACGGGGGAGTTTACAAGGCCTTTGTGGGGTTGGAGTGAAGAAATGGGGGTAAACAAGGTAAGCAAGTCATGCTGTAGATCTTTCTTATTTCTTTTGGAGTTGCCACTGCTATTGCCAAGGCGTTTGACCATTCCCATAGTTGAAGAGAGCAGGTGGTCGAGGGGCTCTGCAATTGCAAGTGCTATGTTAGCACCAATTCTTTTGGCTGTTCTTTGGAATTCTCAGGAGATTAAGCCTCTTGGAATCGGCAAATGTGCATATGTTTTCGGTGGAATTTTGGGTGCCGCATTAGGAATCCTGGCTTTCTGTACAACCAAGGTGGAGCATCCACCCCGCAAATTCTTGTTTCCCTGGGTTGCAGGAGGATTCTTAATGAGCATTGTGTGGTTTTATGTGATTGCTAATGAGCTGGTGGCTTTGTTGGTTGCCTTCGGGACGATTTTGGACATAAGCCCTTCACTTCTAGGTCTTACAGTATTAGCATGGGGGAATTCCATGGGTGATCTGATGTCTAACATTGCATTGGCATTGAATGGTGGCAGTGGAGTGCAGATGGCAATGTCAGGTTGCTATGCAGGGCCTATGTTTAATACACTTGCTGGATTGGGGTTATCTTTGGTGTTTGGAGCTTGGACAAATCAGCCTTATTATATAATTCCAGAGGATCCTAGTCTTCTTTACACCTTGGGTTTTCTCGTGGCTGGGCTTCTATGGGCACTGGTTGTTTTGCCAAGCAATAATATGCATCCAAGCAAGCTGCTAGGAATTGGCCTTCTGACAATATATTTGTTATTTTTGCTATTTAGGGTGAGGAAATATTTTGGATTCCTTTCCAATGGCATGTCTTAGAACACAAAATAAAAACTGAAGCCTATGTGAATCAATATCAACGTGAAAGCATAATGATCAGGCACCCCTTGATTCTCCATGACCAAATATGTTAGCTGAATTGGAACTGATTTTGAAAAAGCATGGCCTCAAGTTTCCATGGCTAAAGAAATGGCAATGTAAATTTATACTTGCCTCTATATTGTATATAGACGGATGCATCTTTTTATAATGCCAATCTTCATACAAGAATACTGAGATCGATCCGTGTACCGACTAGAAAATGTGAAAGGGTGTAAGATTATGAAGCATCGGGATCCAAGGGACCTATAAAAGAATGGAAATAGTTCTGGAGATGATGAACATGAGCTTTCTTGTAATGACTCTACATGATGTTCTGGCCTTATTGTCTTTTGTGTGCAAAAAAATAATACAATACATGATCACAATATCCGTTTGATTATGTCTAAGAATTTTTTGTATATAAATGATTATTGAAGTTAGTCATTCAGGTCCCTGATTAGTTTTAGCTCCGTCCATGTTTTTACTGAGTGTTTGCAGAGATCCATCCAGATTCCTGTAAAGAAACTTCAATATATGAAGCAACTCTCTCTCGATGTCCTGTTGCTATTCATTACTATGTAATTTGTGTGCATGCCTTCTGCTGATTGTCTTTACAGCTCTTTATTTGGTTTATTTCTTTGATTGTTTTTTTGAGTCGGAGAACAAACCAATCCTTTGGTATCGACGACTCCTTGGAGTTAGGTATTTTGCCCCAGCAAAGTAGTCATTTCCATGATCGAGGTAGTTAGGCGTTTGATTTTGATCAGCATTTAATGCACATCCAAACATCCAAGGAGTATATTTTCGTTTATAAGAACAGTCATTTAGACAATGGAAGGGAGCTGCAGCTCCTTTTTTTCATGTGCAGGTGATTCTATGACAAATTTTTAAATTTGTTACAGGAATAAAAATAATCTTTATCATAAAAAGTGGGGCTAATTGTATTCTAAGAAGACAGCTACAGAGGGAGAGCTACACCTTTGCAGCACCCTTAGAAAATATAGGCAGATTTTATTCAAGTGGAAAGATGTATATAGTAATTTAAAAATAAATAAATTGTCATAAATTTATTTGTACATAACTAACTGAAACCTTTGTGTTTCATAAAACCTTATATTTTTCTTTGCAGCATCTGCAAAGAAACTTATGATAAACCACCTGCAGGAGACACGAGACCACTGTTTGAGGGTGAAGTACCGAGGAGTTGGGCACTCCCATTGGTCGGTACTTCTTGGACTTTTTTTTTTTTTTTTTTTGAGTTCCATTGGCTATTCTCTTTTAATAGATTAAATTAAATTATACTGTACATGCTGTGCCATGATAGCTGCAAAATACACCCCCCCCCCCCCACCAAAAAAAAAACATTAAGGTGATGTAAATGTATTTGGAATTATTCTGTGCAAATGGCAAATCTCTTCGTACTACCCAGTATAAACTAGCTTGTAAATTTCTTTATCGTTATTTAGTGTAAATGTGATAAACAGCTAATTGCCTTAAATTTAAATTACCAAGTGTATAAACTCTTCCCGTATCATTAGTTAGAAAACTTAATTGGGACCATTGTACTGAAAATCGCAGAAATCTTCTCTACGTTACCTGCCTAAAAAAGTAGTATTCCTTTCGTGGGACCATTATAATTGATCTCCTGTCAATTCATGGCAATTATGATTGATCTCCTGTCAATTCATGACGAAGTAAAAATGCCCATTTGTTTTGATTATGTTTGTACACCTATGCATGATTGTTGTTTTGGTGGTAGGCTATTTGAAAGTGGCTATCTAAGTAAATGGTGAGGCCTCAACTCAAATCCTTAGTTTAGTTTACAAAATAGTTGTATTATGAATTAATGGATTTCAATCAAATTGCAAAATTAGGTTTAAATATATGATTTTTTTAATAATTAATTAGATTTATTTTTTATTTTTAAAATTAGAATTAAGTTTGAGGGTTGTATTTCTGTCATAAATAAAAAGGTTTAATAATATTGGGTTATAAGAATATTTGTTGAAATTTGATAGTGGAAATTAAAAGTTTTCTAGCAAGACAATAAGAGTAATGAAAATTTGTGGTGAACACTATCAACAAAGTGTTTTTAGGCTCTGTCATTATAAACATTTCTTTTTCAAGAAATGTCACAAATGCACAAACTTTTTTACTATTATAAATGTTAGATTGGAGGCTTTAAAAACCTTGTTCAATTCTTAGAAAAATACAATTTTTTTTCTTGGCTTAACTAGGCAGCTATCATTGAAAATGATAAGGAAAATTAATATATTTTGGAGCTTGCATTACATTAACAAATCATTGAGCTTCTTTAATATTTGTTAGGCTCCTCAATAATGTACGATATCCAAAACAACTCTCTAATAATTATAATGTAACTGCATTTATTATTATCAAGAATTGTTCCTTTGAATATGGAATTGTAGCTGCATTAATTATTTCTCTAATAATTGAAAAGAGTACCTTATTTTTTGGCTTTAGAACATAAATTAATAGTGAAAATTCCAGCAGGCCATAAATGGTAATATTTTTAAATGAGTGATTAACAAGAGCAAGTTGACTCTTTCATAACGCAATAAAATCACAATGTCCACACTTATGATGGAGGTTTATACCTTGGTTGGAAGAATGATCAGAAAGATGTAGAGAGGTAGATGTATTAATGAAATCATAATGTTTGGACAACCAGATATTGGAGTAACTATAACAGGTTTTTTGCTTTCTCTTTTAGAGTTTTTATTATTTCTTGGATGGATTGCATCCGTTAAAAGTGTTTTTATAAGAAATTTAATTATCTTCAAACTGATGTTATCTATATTGTGTGCAGAAACACTATTAGATGATTGGTAATGGAAGGTTGGTTTTCTACAAATCGACATTTGGAGCCAAAGTTTTTGACCCTTGAAAAATTCGTTTGAGGTGCTCGTCTTATGCACAACTAAAAGAAAAAAGCATGTTTGTGTGCATGAAACAATTAAACATAGTCCCAAAATAAACAGGGTCACCAACTACACGATGACCACTATTGAAACCATAAAGTGAAAATTAATTCCTTGAACTCGATGACACCTCTGTCAATCCATCAACCACAAAATTTTGAACGATTCCCTCTGCCCCATTTTATTTTGTCAATGTATAAAATGGGGAAAGACCTAAAAAATTATTGTTCTTTGGGAAGTTTTAGGCAACAACTGATGCAGTTAATAATATTGCCTTTAGGGAGAACGATTCACATGTTAATTATATTGTTATGTTCTGAACCATTCCCTCTGCACAAGCCATATCTGTGAAGGTAAATGATAAAATCAACTGAAATATGTGTGTTTGTTAATTGCTTTGTAGACGAAGAATGAATATATAATATTTTAGAAACTAGTTTGATGATTTGGTGAAATAGAAAGCATTTATTTTATGTTTGTTTTCCCTAGACATTATTTTTCCATTAAAGAGAGAGGATGTTTTACAAGAGTCCAACACATAATGAAGAGCATATAATAACAATTCTAGAGTTGCATAGTGGAGGTTGTTTCATAGAGATTCAGAAGTAAATGTGGTGTGCAGGGATAAGTGCAAGGGTGTTGAGAGTATACATTGATCAATATTGAAAAAAATTATTTGAGATGGTTGTCGTATGCAACAAAAATAAAACATCACATATATATTCTTTGCATTGCAAAATGCAACTTTATAATAAAATTTTCATTGATTTTTTATTGATCATTTAAAAATTTGATATTTATGTTTATTGAATAGTCCATTTTTGTAGCGGGAATATGGTGAACAGGGCAATCACTATTAAGATAATGATACAGCCTTTCATTGGACGTGTGATGAGAAATGAAAGTGATGGGACGTAATGGGTTATGAGGTGTGAGGTTCATGTCCGGATACAAGTAAAGTCAAGCTTCTTGGATGGTTTCCCCTAATAAAAAAGATTCCTGCATAATTGCCCGTTTGGATAAAGTTTGACCTGGTCAATGCTATTCAAATGCATACCCCACATGAAATGATCAAATTTGAGGTTTAAGATATATCTTAATTTAAGTTTAGTTGTAACTTCAAACCCTCTATATTTGAAGGGATTTTTTTTTTTTTTTTTTTTAATAAATTAAATATATTTTTAACTTGGTTCGGAAAATGATTTCACATTAAAATTCTTTGCATATATTTTTAAATATATAATCAAGTTTAATTAGATTCAAAATATTAGATTTAATTTTAATTATTAATTAAATTCTAACTTAATAATTGATAAATAGGATGTTTAAAAAATATCTTAATTTTCATATAATTTAGAAGTAGTAGTCATAGTTTGACAATAAAATCAATGTTTCTAGCATAAGACAGAATTTAAAAAATATGTAGCGCCCTGAACGCTTCCCCAAAACTATGCACTCTACGTTTTTAGTAATTATAATTGTAGACAACATGTTCTAGCAGACGACATACATGCAACATCTTATTTGATGAATGCATTTATCAATTCTAGGGCTTAAAAAACCTCACCTGCCTTTTTAAATTTTATGCATTGATCTATAAGAAATTGATCTTCTTTTCAAACCCAAACATGGCAACTAAACCTCTAGAAGATAAGGAAATGATTCTTTGAGGGGTTTGTTCTCAAGCTTAGTAGGTTAAATGCATCTTCATTTTAACCCAATCCAAGGGTTAAATGTATGTGAGAGTTCTATAGGTTAAATTAAACTTTAAAACAACATGCCAAGTGAATTGCATTTCAACCAGGGAATCTAGTGTGATACAATGTCTATCTATTATGACTTTTAGTGCTATAATAAATACTTGATTTATTCTAGAATGTAATAGTAAATGCTCTTCAAATTTACTTAACTTCTTGAATGTTTTTTCTAATTCTTTGTGATGATTACCTCATTCATTTATTGTATGATCATATGCTTGTCCTGAATGCATTGATGTACTTGTGTATTTATGAACCTCTTGAATTCAAAGGACTCTTTTGGCATGTAAGCCGACACACAACAAACGAAAAAATGAACAAATAGATCCACACAACACTCCCCCTATAAACATCCATTGTATATTTCTGTGCCCCCAAAAATGTATAATGTACAGTTCTGGGGTGCCACCATAAACACAAAAAGGGGAAAGGGAAAGAGATAGGAAAAGAGAGGAAAGGGGTCAAACATGATATGAAAGAACCAAAAGATAGAAAATGTGACAATAAAACCTAATATGAACTAATAAGATACAAATACAAACTGTTAGTGTAGGTTTTTATTCTATTTAATAATTTTTCCTTAAAAATATTTAGTTAGCTTGCTTAGGGGTTTTTTTAGGTCATTGTGAAATATAATCCCACATTTATGAGGATGTGAGAACATATTTATCTTTCACATATATATTTACCTTTCCTAAAGCTATTTTGACTAATGATGTTAATACTAATATTATAATATTTCAATTGTTAAATAATAAGCTTCTTTTGGTTCATTTATGATTTCACTTCTACAACAGGTAATTTCTTCATCCATTCGATCCTATTCAGACGCGATACTCGATTGTGGCCCACTTTGACATAGTATCAAAATATTTTTGGTAGTTGAATGCCATTGTTCCTATTGTGAAATCTTGAGTTTTAGCTTGCATGTTACAAATCTACCATTTGTTGACCTATCATATTGAAGATTCAACCTTTTATGAATTTTGCTCTTCTTTTGGGGTCCTCTGTCGATCCAAATTCCTAAAAAGAACAAAAAAAAGTGGATCTTGCTGGTCATCTATCATCTGGTAGATTTTCATACAAAACAATTAGTGCCATTAAATTTAGAAGGTGCCAAAACTCTAGGATCGACTATAAACATGGCTTGGTTTTGTGACAATTAATTTTGACCATTTAAGAGGGTTTCAAGGCATTATCGTAGATTTCATGTAAATATGTATCATCTAATGTCTTCAAGGAAAAAACATTTGTAATGAACTTTCTTTAAAATTTAAGTAATAAATCACAAGATAATTGAAATATAGAAGAATATATTTAAGCTAATTTGAGGGGGCAACCTCCAAATCCTTACAATAAGATATAATTCACAAATATGATGATTGGAGTGAGCCACACTCATCGATATATATAGAGTTAATAGGGGGAGTCACACCCATTCGTCCCACCCTTACATCTTGACAAGTTGGCATAACACAATAATTAACTAAGGAATATAATTAGAAATGAAGAGTATGCCATAAATTATGAGCTTACCATGCCCCCTTCCTTCGAAACAACATTGCCCTCAATGCTGAACAACTCTAGATGTTGTTGCAAAAATGTGGTATTCTCCCATGTGGCATCCTCATAAGGAAAATTCATCCATTTCACTAAATGCTCCTTAATCTCTCTGGTTGAAAGCCATTTAGTGCGTGTATCAAGAATCTCCTCAAGTTTTAGTATGACACAACCTTCCTCATCTAGTACAAGTAACTTAGCATGTGCAGAGATGGTTTGGCCAATTACCTTCTTCAAGCAAGAAACATGAAAGACTAGATGAATGCAAGTAGAATGGGGAAACTCCAACTTATAGGCGACACCACCAATCTTCTGAAGGATCTGATAAGGACCATAATACTTAGGATATAGTTTGTCATCTTTTTTTTGTTGCTTTATGGACAACTACTTATATGGTTGGAGACGGACAAATACCCAATCCCCTGCTTCAAAAGTCCACTCATTGGGATGCTTATCAAATTGTTTCATGTGATTATGTGCCATGGCTAAAATATCTCTGAGACTAGCGAGAACTTCTTGTTGGTGGTCAATGTGCTCTTCCACAACACGCACTTTGGTCTAGATCTGCAATGATGAGGTGAAGGAAGGAGGTTGGTACCCATATAGTGCCACAAATGAAGACATTTTGGAGGAGACATGGAACAAAGTGTTATACCACCATTTAGTTAAGTGGTAGCCATTGAACCCATTTTTCTTGTTTATCTTATGTAAAACAACGAAGATAAGCTTCTAGGCATTTATTGACAACCTCAGTTTGCCCATCAGATTGAGAATGATAGGATGAACTATGAATTGATTGAGTACGCAAACATGAAAATAAATCAATCCAAAAATTACAGGTAAAAATCAGATCTCGATCATTCACTATGATTTTGGGGTGCCATGTAGCTTTTGAACTTTATGCAGAAAAGAAGTAGCTACGATATTGGCTTCAAAGGGTTGTGATAAGGCACAAAAATGGGCATGTTTTGTGAGTCTATATACTATCACCATGATGACACTTTTACCTTATAACCTAGGAAAACCATTGATGAAATCCATATATGCCTCCTCCCACTGTCAATTCAGAATGGATAAAGGTTGGAGAAGACATGGAAGCTTAATTGTTTCTCCCTTGTTTTGTTGGCACACCAAGCATTCAACCACAAATTTGTGTTCATCCCCTTTGAGTCCTTCCCAAAATAAATCATTTTCAACTCGATGATAAGTTTTCAAAAAACCTAAATGCCCTCCTTTGAGAGATGAATGAATCTCAGCAAGGATCTTATTTTTGAGGGAAGAATTCTTGCATAGGTATAACTAATCTTCATACCATAAGACATTCCTTTTCCATGAATTTTTTTCTGAGGCACTAGAGTCATGCTGGAGACTATGAATTAAAGTGTGAGTTTTCACATCATTTTTCCATTCATATATGACCTCTTCCACCTAATCAACCTTCCAAATAGTCATGGCACACAATAATGCCTCACTAGATTCATCCTTCCTAGATAGTGCATCAGCAACCACATCACCTTTACCTTTCTTGTAGATTATTTCAAAGTTGTACCCTAACATTTTAGTCACCCACTTTTATTGTTCTTTGGAATATAAGTGTTGTTCCAAAAAATATTTGAGACTATCGTGATCAGTCTTTACCTTAAAATGTCTACCCATGAGATAAGGTTGCCATTGTTTGACTACATGAAATATAGCCATCATTTCCTTTTCATAGATTGGTTTTAAGAGATTCTTACCCTTGAGTTGATGGCTCTCAAATGCCATAGGTTTACCTTCTTACATGAGGACTGCCCCAATGCCAAATCCTGATGCATCACATTTAACAATAAAAGTCTTTGAAAAATCTGGGTTAGCTAAAACTGTAGTAGTTAGTGCACATGGTCGTTTTTAGTTTCTCAAAGACTGTTTCATTCCAATTGAAAGAGTCCCTTTTTTAAAAATGTTGTAAGTAGCGCTGTGATATTACCATAACTCTTCACAAAGCGGTGATAGTAACCTGTTAACCCCAAAAACCCACATAGATTTTTGACAGATTTTGCACTGGCCACTCAATCATAGCTTTGATTTTTTGAGGGTCTACCTTGAATCCTTCATGTGAAATAATGTGACCTAAGTATTCTACCTCTTTTAATCCAAAAGAACATTTGGAATGTTTTGCATAAAGTTTTTGATTTTCTAGAGTGACCAAAACCTTTTTCACATGTTGCAAGTGTTCTTCTGAAGTCTTACTATATATGAGAATGTTATAAAAAAATACCAACACAATTTTTTGTAAAACTGGTCAAAAAATAGTGTTCATCAAACTCTGAAATGTTTATGGAAAATTGGTGAGACCAAAAGGCATTACCAAAAATTCATAATGTCCATGAGTTCTAAAGGTTGTCTTATAGATATCCTTATTTTGGATCCGAATTTGATGGTACCCTGAATGAAGATCTAATTTTGTAAAGTAAATAGCACCACGTAACTCATCCAACAAATCATCAATTATTGGGATAGGGAACTTATCTTTTATGGTACTATTGACCAAATTTCACCTCAGTATAATTTATTCAATGATTTTCAAGGAGAGTCGAACAACAGTTGCAAGAACAAGTCATTTCAGAGGTCCAAAGTTGCAAGTCAAGGAGGCTAAAGTGTTTTGGCTCTATTGTAGTGTAAGTCAGGTTCTCCACAAATCAAGTCTTGGCCCCTTATAAACTTGAGTTACTCCTCAAGACCAAGTCAGGTTCTCTGAATGACTCAACTTATAAAAATTTCATGATTAGAAGTAATCCAAGTTTACGAACCTAAATTACTCCTAATGCTTTGCGGTTTTTCAACGATGCATGACTTTGGGTTTTCCAAGGAGCTAGTCTTAAATTGATATATAAGTAGCGATCAATGAGAGGTCCAAAGTGAGTAAGTAATAGGGCTTAGAAAACCCAAAATGGTCTTGATAATGCTTCTCAGATTTCCCATGGTAAAAGTCTTAAACATTTTTGAAGGGCACGTTCCCTTCAGAAAGGCCTGTTTCAAGAAGTCTGAAGGTTTCAACACTTCTGAAGGAACACTTTCAAAGTTTTTAAAAGGCACTCCATTCTTTTGAAGAGTAGTTCAATTCTTTCGAAGGGCAGTTTAATTCTTTCGAAGGGCAGTTCAACTTTTTTGAAGGGTAGTTCAACTTTTCCAAATGGAAACTCCATCCTTTCGAAGGGTACATTTCCAAAATTTTAAAGGTCTCTTACCCTTCGAAAGGGGCATTTTCACAAATCTAAAGGGTACTTCTTGGCAAAAGTGTCCTTCGAAAGGTTTTCGAAGAGACACTTAGTGAAAACCCAAAAAAAATATTTCAAACATTTTATCTGAAACAATCTTTCTAAAAAGACAAAGACAATGAGAAGTGGTGAACAAAGGTCCGAAGGAATTCCTTCAAGAGAAATGCTACCGAAGGAAAATGTTCCTAGAAAAAGCTGAAGGAAATGCCCTTGAAGGAATTGTGCCGATGGAGTGATAGACAGACAGACGTCAACTTCAAGATGATAGACTAGCCATTGGGAAGTAATTGAGTTTCAAAAGCTCAAAGTCTTAAGGCTCCAAGAGTCTGAAGTTAAGTAGAATAGAGAACCCTATTTACACTGTGAAGAGTAAATTGGATTTCCAAGGCTGCTTAACTTAATAAGCTTGGTCCAATGACATGGTTCACCGTCATATTCAGACAAATGAGAAGCTACCACATGGCATGAGTTGGAACAAAGTCGACTTGTCAAATATAGATGGAAGATAATCCATAGGCATCCATGCCCAACGGATCAATGAATCATAATCACCAATCTGATTCATTCTTTGATAACAAATCAAAAAGTAAAGACAAATCCAAATAAAATAAAAACTTCTCTCCATGCCATTGTGCATCATGACAAGCCAAGAAGAAGAAGTTGGACACCAAAATAGATTTCTAATAGGTGGCTCCAATGACAACAACCATTTTAATGCCATCTCCAAATACTTTGATTTTATTGACAAGCCATTGGAAAAGCAACTTCAAGAGGGCAAGCCAAGGGCATTCAAGAGGGTGACATGGATCAATTAGAGCGCCCTAATGGGCATCATTGGAAAAGACATGTGTAGCTGAAGATAATGACTTCCAACATAAATTATTCATCTCCTTGGTGCCAAAAGGATTTCCTCTCTCTCTTCCTTCTTGATATATATACATCCCCTTGGCTAGTGAAAAAGAGACTATGCAATGTATGGTGAAGCCCTACTAGAATGATTCAAGTTCTGCCTTTAAGCATTTTAGCATAAACCTGTTTCCTTCTAGATTTTTCTAGGTTTTTGGTCTGAGTGTGCAAGAGATGTATAGTGGTATCATGTGATGATTTTACATCCTTCTACCCACGTTATCCTTCATACCCAAACAAGAGTTCTTAGTCTAACTAGTCACATTGTGTATCTAAGTGTATTGAATTTCTACTTGTGTATTATTGTCTTAAATGTGCAAAGTTTGCCTTTCAACTCATTTACCTTGCGTCATTTTTTACACATCTCACCTCTGTGTTGAAATATTGTTGTTAGTGTAGACACCGAAATCGTGTCTACTCCCTTGGTCGACTCCCCCTTGGTCCCTTTCCACTTCTAACCATGCCTAACCTATGTCTTATTAATTTAAAATAATAATCTATTTTAAATTAATAATTCTCTCTCTCTCTCATGACACCTCACCAATGTCACCTCTCCTCTCCTTGGATTCTTTGCCCTTGGATACCCTCATTTATCACCCTATGACCTATTCCAACTTCCCCTCCACTAATCCTCACATTTATTTATCCACCTTTGACCGTTATCGCACGACCAATTGACCTGGCAGTTGGGAAAATGAACGAAAGGCTATTTTTAGCCTTTTTTCCCGCCTTCCAGCCGCTGACGTCGATCAACTGTCGACCGATGTCGACGGTATTTCCAGCGTCGGTTGCTTTCAAAACTGCATTTCACCTCCGGAGTGCGGATCCATTTTCCAATCTTTAAACCCAACCTTTCAACCTTCAGCAATCTGATCTTTCACTCCTCAATCCGTCAATCCTTCCAATCATTAGACCTCTCACTCTCTCTCTCTCAGGTATACACAACAAGCTACAACAACAACAGGTACTCTACATTAGCCACTCCACCAGCAATAGGGCCTTCACACCAGCAACATCAGTAACAGGTACAACCAGTCTGCAACACTCTTTCCTCAGCAAACCACAGGTAAGTATTTCCTCTATGTTTTCATTATGTTTTCAGTTATTACTTCTAAGTAATATCACCAGCCCAGACCCAACCTGTTCTCCGGGAGCCTTCTCTCATCTTTATTTTCCCCATTTCCTCTATCCACTTCATCTGGTCCCTTTGCAGACCACACACTCTGTCCATTGTCCTTGCACAGACTCTCAGACCATTCAACCAGACCCAGAGCCCTTCTCAGACCTATCCACAGACCATAAACATATCCAGACCTGACCAGACCTCGTCCAAAGACTACTGCCCTGACCGACGCCAGCCACAGAGACCACTGCCTTCACCGACGTCGACAAACTAACCGACGTCGGTAGACTTGTGAAATCGACGTCGGCAGACTAACCGATGTCGGTGACTGTGACAAGACCGACAACAACATTCAGGTAAGCATTGGCTTCTATTTCTATTTTAGTCTTTTATCATTCTGCCCTTTATCAGACATTATTTTTATCAATCAGTGGGTTGACATCCCTCAAAGAAGTCTTTGTACTTTTGGGATCAAGCTTTTGCTTGGCAGCCCACCATCTCCTCATCTAAACGCCTTCTTTGTTTTAGCCTCTTTCTTCTACAGGTGTCATCCTCCACAACCAAAGAGGAGTTCCTTCAGTCGTCTGAATTTGGTGCGCAAGACTATATCTAGGTACGTACAAGCCCTAGACCATTTCTCTTAGTTTCTCATTTCCTTTTTGAATGTGAAAGCGAAAATCGTATAGAAACATTCTGGCACGCCCGATGGGACCCTAGGGTCTTCCTTGGGTTCTTTTTCATTTCTTTTCATATAGGTGCATTAGGTTTCTCCTTTTCACCTCTTTCTTCTATCTCTTCCAAAAGACATCATAAGCAAAAATTAAAAATAATCATTCTTTTTCTTTCTTTTCTTGCATTTTAGACTAGTCAAAAGTTATACTCTTCAACCCTTTCTCCATTTGTCTTCATACGAACTCACATTTCAATTTGGGCTTAAAATACATTGCATTTCATTTCTGCTTGCTTGCATTTTTAGTCCACACATCTAGTAATTAAAACCGCATCATGAATTAATCGTAGTCCACTTATGTTACACAACCAAATCACTTGCACAAATCAAACATCAAAACTTACCTGAGACAAGGCCCGACTGGGATTTCATCACCCAGCGGATACCTTACCCGTCCCGACAATCCCACTTGGACTTCACCACCAAGGGGAAAGCCCACTCTATTCTCTGACAGAGGATAATCTCTAGGAAAAGTATATTTTGGCTAAGCGAGACCAACTTATCACTGGGCTCGTGAAGTGAGGGGAGCTTGCTCCTTAGCACCAGGCCATGTACAGAACCTAACACAGACTCTTGAGTGCCTAAACTAACTCGAAACCAACCATAGACTACTTCCTCTAGGACCCTTCTACAAGCCAACCTCCCAAACACATTCTAAGGCATAAGCCAATAGGATTCTAAAAGTTGATTCTTAGGATTTAACGTTTAGGGTCTGTCTGTCTCCATCTATTTTTCTGTTCCTATCTGGTTTTTTGAGCTAAGTGAGGACATTTATTTTTTTTCTTCTTCCAAAAACTCTTAAATCTTCTAAGTTTTTGGAAAACACAGTAACTGACATCAGTTTTTCCACCAACGTCGGTAACTTTCTTCGTCGGCATCGGTCATCTGACCGACATCGGCAGCCTATATCACTGACATCAGTTTTTAAACTGACGTCGGTCTCTGTCCAAAACTTTTTTCCCAAAACAAAAGCCTTAAAACCCGACCCTTTTTCTACCAAAACCACATTCTGAGTTTTTGAAACTGAAAAAACATAGTTTTTGAAACCTGACCCTTCTTACCTTGAATGGTTTTGACACACACTCAAACCAAGGCTCTTCTTGACCACGTGAAGCATCAATCGTTTCTGCCTTCCCCGTCCATAACTAGTCCCTTAATGGAGTTTCATTCAGAGACCGAATGAACTCCAACTCGACCGACCCCGACTCAGACCCCCATTGTCCCTGAAGGGGACCAAGATTTCGAGAGATTCTTGGACCTCAATGTCAAAGCCCTCCAAAACTATCTCGCAAGAAACCAAATGCGAGACCTTTTGGGTGAAGCAGCGATGACGTCAACACCATCCGCTACCTAGCCTTTTATGACTCAAACTATTGCCTCAACCATTAACCTGACCATGGCCAATACACAAAGTTTGGCCTCCCCATCTATTTTTAGATCGACCTCCATCGGGGTTTCATTACCCCCTCAACCATACGTAATTCAACCAAGTTCTACATCATACCAGAACTTGATTATCTCGACTCCACTCACTCTTGCACCTATAAATGCAGGAGTGTCTACCTCCCCCTTTGCTAATGCCACCATGCAACCACTTTTGGCAGTATTTAGTGAAATTATGCCTTTTACCTTCATAATGCAACCACCCTTGGCCTCCACTTCTGTCCCAACGACTAGTTATCAATACATTGCGCCCCTACAAGCGCAATCGACTACGTCGTATGCCCCTTCTAACACTTTTCAAGCGCCCTACAACCTAGGGGGCACCCCATCCGCCAATTCGTCAGCAGATCTCATCAAAATGCTGATGGACAAAATGTCTAGTCTTGAAGCTTTCATTTCTGGTTCAAGCAATGTCCTTTCATATGACCAAATTTGCAACGAACCCATCCATCCCTCCGTCTCAATCCAGCCGTATCCCAGTCAGTGGGAAATTCCTAAATTTTCTCATTTTTAGAGTAAAGAAGACCCACAACAGCACCTACAAGCATTCAAACATGCTTGTTATCTCATATCCCATGACGATGTGTTACTTTTATGCACGTTCCCCATGTCGCTTTCTGGCCCCGCCCTTGACTGGTATAGCTCTCTTACCAGACATTCTATCTTTTCATTCACTCAACTCGCCCAATTATTTATGGACCATTTTTCTATCAATATCATCAATCAAGTCTCGATCACAGACCTCTACTCCATCAGGGAATTTAACGACGAATCAATAGTCAATTTTGTCGCCCGTTGGAGAGGCTTGATTAACCAGCTCTCCTTCTCCTTGCCTCAACCTGAGCTCATCGAGCTCTTTTCTCGAGCATGTGCTATGCACATCTCATCCACCTTGTGGGTTCAAACATTTCTCACTTTCGATGAAGCTTTCACCATGGCCCGAAAGCTTGAACTCCGCGCTATTGAAGAAAACAGGGTCAAATTGCGTAATACCAATGCAAGAACCGATGACCCTTCTTCTTCCAGACCTTCTTCTTCCCATTCCAAGTCCAAAGGAGTGGCCAAAACTATGGTCATTAGATCACCGTCCTCAACAACAACTAATCAATTTCAACCTTCAACATCTCAAAGCATCACCAAATAATTTCAACAATGGTACATCCAGCGTTCATACACTCCACTTGGAGAATCATACGCTTCTGTTTTGGAAAAACTTGTCAAGCAGGGGGTCCTCAATCTCCCTCCAATCTAACCACCTCAATTCAACTCCTCAAAAGCCATCCCTACATGGTATAGGGAAAATGACTTCTGTCACTATCACCGTGTCCAAGGCCATGACATCAACAACTGTCAAACTTTCAAGAGCATTGTCCAAGACATGATAGATAAAGGTGATCTCATCTTGGACAACCTGAACGCGCCGCCCAATCAAAACATCGACATCTTCAGACAACCATTCCCAAACCATCCTCCTAATCAAAACAATGTCCAAACCATGGCTGATAGCTCCCAAGAGCATGACATACGCACGGTCAACACTGTCTCTTCTCTTATCCCTGACCAACCTCTTCCACAGGTAGAAGAATCCTCTTCTCCTGTTAGTCCTCCATCGACCTCTCTCATATTGGAGGATGCCTTGACCATACCAATGCCATTAGCCCTACCTTCATTCGAGGACCCTACCTTGCCTACTCCTCAACTACAAGTCGAAGGCACAATCATCCCTACCCTCTACCCTCTTGAGGAGCCGCACTCTCCTATTTATTCTCCACCAAGAGAAGAACCAGTCTCTTCACCCATTTCGACCGAGGAAGATCCAGTCATAGTTTCCTCTTGCCTTTTGCCTGAGATTGCTACATCTCACTCACCTCCGTCTACATCTGAACCCAAACCCGTATCTAACCTCGCCTTGCACAATGGTGGCCCTCAACCTAAACCAAAGAAGGCCACTAAACCACATCGGAGGACTCCTCCCCCACCTTCATCATTATCGTCAATTTTGGGCCCGCATCCATCCACTTTAATAGGAGTGCTTCCCACTCCCATACTTCACAGAGGCAAGTCGCCTCCATTATCTCCTCAACCCATCAGACATATATTTCTTCCAAAACATCCAACACCTATCACCACCAAAGTGCCATCTACACGTGTGGCTACACCACCCATGAAAATGATGGTACAACTAATGCCTCTTACGCCTCTCAAACAAAAGTCATCAACCCCAACTACAACAAGACACACAGACCCATTAGCAGGTTCTTATGCCTTGTTGTTATGGCAATTGTTGCAATCTTCTCGCATCAGTCTCCCACCTCTTAGACCATACCAATCTCTCAGACTGAAACCACCCTGGTTCGATGACACTACAATTTGTGCGTATCATCGCACACCTGTGCACGACACCGAGCATTGTTGTGCCCTCAAGGTTGTCATTCGACAATGTTTGGAGAAAGACACCCTTCTTGCTGACCACATTGTCAACAAACCTTCAACCTCCTCACTGTCCCACTCATCAACTCTCGGATCAAGACCATCTTGGTTCGACAACTCTAAATTCTGTCATTATCACCACACTCCAGGACATGACGCTAAGCGTTGTTGCACTCTTAAAGCTGCCATTCGTCAACATTAGAGAAAGGATACCCTTCTCATCAAGGATCCTCTTGACCTCCCCTTCGACAAATCATCAACACCGACCCATGCTTCTCAAACCTCATCACCTAAATTGGGAGCTCCATGCCAGAATATGGTCCATTTGCTGCCTTTAATTCCCTTATTCGACATCAACATAGTCAATCTAACCACTAAGCCTCAACCGACCTTGACCAATCTGTCAAACATTCTCCCTAGCCGCTGGGGGAATTCAACATTTATCCAAGCCTCGACCAACCTTTCAACCCAGTCTCGACCAAATATCAATCACTCTTTTAATCCTAAACCTCGACCAAGCATCAACCATGACCTTGACCAATCATTCAACTGACCTCGGCCAAACCTCGACCAAGTCTCGACCCGACATCAACCAGTCTCGACCAATCATCGACCAAATATCATTGATCAAACATCAACCAAACCTTTTAATCATGACCTCAACCACGACCTCGACCAAACATCAATCACACATCGACCAAGTCTCAACTGACCTCAACCAAGCCTCGACTAAGTCTCAACCAAGCCTCGATCAACCATTAACTAGACCTTGACCTAGCATTGACCAAACATCTTTTTTAATCATGACCAGTGACCAGACATTGACCAGACATCGACCAACCATTGATCATATCAAACAACCAAACCTCGACCGACCATCGACCAAACATCATCTTCACATCTAGCATCAGCCATCAACACATGACCAATTTCGAAGAGGCAAATGGGGCAAATCTGCTCCTAATTAGCTTAGATCTTATCATAACACACAAGCATAGACCAGGGACTTATCAGAATCTGAACCCTTTAATGCCTTGCATCTTCGACCATTCTACTATTAGTCGAGTACTCGATCACTTGACGTTTTACTTGAGCTCGTCCCTTGAGCAATCCCTGTCATTGTCATGTGTATTCCTTTTGACCCTTTTTCCCAACATTCGTCAACCCTTTTTGTCAAGCATGAATGCTTTGTCCTAATAAAAGGGAACCCTTAAACCTCTAGAGGCTCGTCCATGGCTAAACTTCAGTCAACAAAATATATCAAAATGGGATACCTAACATATCAAAGGTCATAAAACTATAAATATAGACTTCTCCCTCGAAGGATAGCTACATAATTGCTGTATTACTAGACTGTTCCCTTGAAGGATAGCTAGGCCAAAGTCATATCAAACATATAAAGCAAAATATAGACCACTCCCTTGAAGGATGGCTATGACTAAATATTGCTACAAACAGCGCTCATTCTGAAGCTTCTCGCATCGATCAACTTCACATATATGACCACCAAAGCAAAGCAACATCCCTACGTGGACTTCTCGCATTGATCAGTCCACCCCCCAAAAAAAAAAAAAAAAAGGTCATGGACAGGCCTATAGTCGTTCTTGGGTCACCTATAAAAGGGGCAAGGTTATTCCTGCCAAAAAGGGTTACCCCATCCTCTCATATTATATAATCCAACCTATCACCCCAACCTACTCAAGGGACTTCGAGCTCACTTTAAATGTCAAAGTGATTTGATTACCTCTCTAACATAATCCATGGTCAATGACGTAATGCATGAATGGGGCTCTCGATTCTAACAACCCCTATTTATGCTATCTTTCTGGTCCTTGTCAATGAAAGAGCAATTCGCCTTTCACCTTTTTTTCCACACTTTGGTCATATTCAACCAAACCTTGGTCACAACCAATCCAACCAAACCAATTCAAACCAGACCAAACCAACAACATGACATCATGACATCATACATCATCCTAGTCTATTTCACATAGTTTCTATGGACACCAATACACATGGAAACTATCGACCACACAATTTATGTTAAGCATAAACCATTACTTGCTGAAGCATAAATAGACTCAATTCATTTTTAGCATACATCCATCACGAATATGGAAAATTGCTAGGGATGAAAGACCCTAACCAGTGTTACAGAATACACCATTTGGAAAAGGCTGTAACATCATCTTATCCACATCATTTCAACACATGACCAAAACCAATCATCGACCACTTTGACTCTTCGCCTGAACTACATTGGTCTGAGGCCCTAAGACTAGGGCTATGTAAGCAGCACTCAGTTGACACGACATCCTCTGGGGTTAGCTCGACCACCCTCATTTGTTCATCTACCTGATGGACAAACCATAACCTCCTTTTGACCATGACTTGACCTCGTCCAAGAGCAATCCATAACTTTGACCCTTCTTCCCTTTTAGGGAGAACTACATTGGCCTGAGGCCCTTCCAGCAAGGGCTATGTAGGTAGCACTCAGATCACATGACGTCTTCTGAGGTTAGCTCGGCCACATTCTTTCGTCCATCCATTCATTCGACCAACTATCTATCTTAGCCTGCCTCGACCATTGACCTGGGAGATCACAACTATCTCCTCAGACTCTGACCACTTCCAATACAAACATTGCCTTGGTTGTTTTTTGCATGTATGCTACCTCATGAATGGTTAGCAAAATTCTGCACAGACTATTTATGACCTTCACAAGTATAGGATCGCAAGCCGGTTGATCCCCACTACTTGTGACATTTTCATATTTCTAGGAGCACTTCCTGAGCCCGAGATACCTGGAACATGACGACCATTGGAGCTTCAGCTTAGATTGAATAACCTGATCAGCTACGACTAATGTTGGGGCCCAATTACTTCAATTTTGGCACTCCTTGACCTTTGACCTGTGACAATTTGACCTGACCATCTTGTGAAGTGGTATACGCGCAATCACAACTTTTTGCAGCGTTCACACTCCATCTTCACCATTTTCATCCACTCTCTGTCAAATCGGCACCCGACTTCAGGTTCCCTTCCCTCGACTCCCACTTTGAGGGAGAATACCTGATCCCACATCTGGTGTAACCAACCCTCATATTTTTATCTTGCAGTTCACTTGAACAACCAACAGGACAAAATCAACCTTATCCCACACCTGGGACAATCAACTCCTATTTTTGTCTTGCAGTTCGTCTAGAACAACCAACAAGACAAAACGGGGCAAATGTAGACACCGAAATCGTGTCTACTCCCTTGGTCAACTCCCCCTTAGTCCCTTTCCACTTCTAACCATGCCTAACCTATACCTTATTAATTTAAAATAATCATCTATTTTAAATTAATAATTCTCTCTCTCTCTCATGACACCTCACCAATGTCACCTCTCCTCTCCTTGGATTCTTTGCCCTTGGATACCCTCATTTATCACCCTATGACCTATTCCAACTTACCCTCCACTAATCCTCATGTTTATTTATCCACCTTCGACCGTTCTCGCATGACCAATTGACCTGGTAGTTGGGAAAATAGACGAAAGGCTATTTTTAGCCTTTTTCCCTGCCTTCCAGCCACCGACGTCGGTCAACTGTCGACCGACATCGGCGGTATTTTTGGCGTCAGTTTCCTTCAAAACTGCATTTCACCTCTGGAGTGCGGATCCATTTTCCAATCTTTGAACCTGACCTTTCAACCTTTAGCAATTCGATCTTTCACTCCTCAATCTATCAATCCTTCCAATCATCAGACCTCTCATTCTCTCTCTCTCTCTCTCTCAGGTATACACAACAAGCTACAACAACAACAGGTACTCTGCATCAGCCACTCCACCAGCAATAGGGCCTTCACACCAGCAGCATCAGTAACAGGTACAACTAGTCTGCAACACTCTTTCCTTAGCAAACCACATGTAAGTATTTCCTCTGTGTTTTCATTATGTTTTCAGTTATTGCTTCTAAGTAATATCACCAGCCTAGACCCAACCTGTTCTCTGAGAAACTTCTCTCATCCTTATTTTCCCTGTTTCCTCTGTCCACTCCATTTGGTCCCTTTTCAAACCACACACTCTGTCCATTGTCCTTGCACAGACTCTCAGACCATTCAACCAGACCCAGAGCCCTTCTCAGACCCGTCCACAGACCATAAATCCGTCCAGACCTGACTAGACCTCGTCTAAAGACTACTGCCCCGACTGACATCGGCCACAGAGACCACTACCTTCACCGACGTCGGCAGACTTGTCAAATCGACGTCGACAGACTTGTCAAACCGACGTCGACAGACTAACTGACGTCAGCGACTGTGACCAGACTGACAACAGCATTCAGGTAAGCATTGGCTTCTATTTTTGTTTCAGTCTTTAATCATTTCAGTCTTTTATCATTCTGCCTTTTATCAGACATTATTTTTATCAATCAGTGGGTTGACATCCCTCAAGGAAGTCTTTATACTTTTGGGATCAAGCTTTTGCTTGGCAGCCCACCATCTCCTCATCTAAACGCCTTCTTTGTTTTAGCCTCTTTCTTCTACAGGTGTCATCCTCCACAATCAAAGAGGAGTTCCTTCAGTCGTCTGAATCTAGTGCGCAAGACTATATCCGGGTACGTACAAGCCCTAGACCATTTCTCTTAGTTTCTCATTTCCTTTTTGAATGTGAAAGCCAAAATCGTATAGAAACAGTTAGATTCTTTAGAGTTTGGGAATGGTTTGTGCTTTTATTGTATTGTGCACTAGAATCTGACATTTATATGGAAAATAATTTTGGTGTATCACCACACTTGGAATAGATTTTACTTTTATGTAGTTTTCTAACCCTTTTCTTCTCAGTAGGCTAGTTTAAACAGAGGTTTTTTTGCAGAGACATATTCAGGGAACTAGCCTTTCAATCTATAGATCCATTTCCTCCATAGGCATACCCAAAAGCCTAGAAATGTTCCAACATTGCCCAAATCTAGAGGAGGACTGAACACTCTCTTCTAGGGTGCAAGACTTGGAGACAGCAATTCTGGCATGCCTCATGGGACTAGGTCCAAATAGTGGGAAGATTATTGGTGTGTCTTCTCTCTTATTAGCTTTTAGAAGCATCCAAGTAAACACCAATGGTGACTCCAAATGAATTTATGGTTGTAAGCAACATAGGTGTCTATTGATGAATATTTTGATCAATTCTTATCTTTTCATGTGACTTATGAAGTTGATATGGATGGCTATGAGGAGAATCCTTACCATACACCTCCCTATCAACCCTTTCATGACCCTTTCTACCCTTTTCAACAGTCTTATCAAGAATACCATCCTCCCTATAAGTCATGGCAGCCCTATAGTCAACCTAGTTCCTTTCCAAATAAGTATGTTGTTGTTGACTAGCCATATGACCCATCTTCACCTCAACCTTGTCATCATGAATTAGGCAACAACATTAGTTTGGGGGTAGAATATGAAGCTTTCAAAACCTTGTTTGAAGAAGTTAAATAACCCAGCCACTTTGTCTAAGCTTACTACACCTCTCATTCTCAAAATGCATGGGTAATTATGCGAAGGTTTTTAGAATTAGAAGAGCATATGAGTGTGCTAGATAAGTGTTGTGATGAAACTCTTGGTGGTCTTATGGATTTGTTAAGGGTTTTAGTTGGGTTGTTAATGGACATGTGGGGGTATGTTGAAGAAGAGAACCAATATGTCATTGGTGAAGGATTATCTAGGGCTAGAAGAGCTTTTCAATAGTGGATTGATCGGTTAGAGATATGGGAAACCCAAGAGGGTATGGAATAAGTTATAGCTGTAAAATAATCTCCAAAAAGCTATAAAGAGCCTCAAGAAGATGAAGAGGATGACGATAACTTGTATGAAGAAGATCTGCTTCCTATTTCTCCTCCTATCTTACCTCTCCCTCAAGAGCCCATTCAAGAATTTTCACCCATCTCCATGTCCATCCTTGACCACCACACTCTATCCTCAACCCATAGACCTATATATATCTCTTCCACCATCCCTCTCCTTGAAGAAGAAACTCTTTCAAGGGAAGAACCAAAAGAATAAATCACCATGGAGACTCATCCTGATGAAGAAAAGGATAGCCCTATCTCCTTGAGTGAAGAAAAACATGTCTAAGACTCTTTTGCAGCTATCCATAAGGAATGCATCTTGGACTTGGAAAGAGAGGTATTCTAAGAAGACCCCATGTCTAATCCTAAAGTTGTGGATGACCATCTCAAGCATGAAGTGGAGTGCACTATCGAGGAGGATAGTCAAGAAGCATTATAACATAAGGAACATTAGCTGGATGATCTCATATGTCAAGAAGAAAAGAGAGAGGAGGTGGTAATCCAAGATGTCAAGGAGCACAAAGATGATTGGCAAAAATAAATGGAGCTCTTTCAAGAGATTGAAAACCTTTGCCAAGTTGAGGGATAAGTACATGATAAGGTGAAGGAATGTTTTCCCATGGAAGGCAATGAACAAGATTGGGCAGACTACGCCAATCTCCTTAGTGAGCTTGAAGAGCTTGCAATTGATGAGAAGCACAACCTCATTGAGAATACCATGGAAACCAAGAATTCAAGCCTTGTTGCATCACCATTGGAGGTCAAGGTTGAATAATCTTGTGAGAAACTTGAAGTTATTGAGCTATAAGAGAAGTTCATTTCTTTGGCTAACCTGTTTGGAGCTGCTTGGTTCTTGTTAAACACCATGAAGAAGATGGAGGCATTGATGCCAAAGATCAAAAGGTTGCATGCCTCATCCATTCCTCTATGTCATGAATCCAATAAGGTTTCAAGCTACCCCTTTGAACTAGGAGGAAGTGTTCACCCTTGCTCATCCCTTTTGTAAATACTAGTTTAGTTGTGTGTGTTTCCTTTTGTTCATTGTTGTGTTCCCTAAGTGATTTTTAGCATAGATGTGTTTTCATTCCCTTTGTTTGGTATGTGTCTCTGTCTTGTGTGTGTGATCAACCCAGCTAGTGTGTTTTTGATCCAAAGCTTGTTTAGTTCTCTTTGAAGTGCCTATATGTGTGACTCCATGCCCAATGAAAGGATTTAGGTGTTTGTTTTTTGACATAGCAAGCATGCCTCCCCTCATAATCGCTAAGAATATTGATCAAATTTCACCTCAGTATAATTTGTTAAACTATTTTCAAGGAGAGCTAAATAATTGTTGAAATAATAGGTCATTTTAGAGGTCCAAAGTTGCAAGTCAAGGAGGCTAAAGTGTTTTGGATCCATTATAGTGTAAGTTAGGTTCTCCACAAGTCAAGTTTTGGCCCCTTATAAACCTGAGTTACTCCTCAAGACCAAGTCAAGTTCTCTGAATGACTCAACTTATAAAAATTTCATGAGTAGAAGTAATCTAGGTTTATGAACCCAAATTACTCCTTCCAATGATTTGTGGGTTTTCAATGATGCTTGACTTTGGGTTTTCCAAGGAGCAAGTCTTAAATTACTTTATAAGTAGTGAGCAATGAGAAAATGCCCCTAAGGGAATTGTGCTGGTGGAGTGATGGGTAGACAAATGTCAACTTCAGGATGATAGAGTAGCAATTGGGAAATAATTGAGTTCCAAAATCCCAAGGTCTTAAGGCTCCAAGAGTCTAAATTTAAGTAGAATAGAGAACCTAATTTACTCTGCAAAGAGTAAATTAGGTTTCCAAGGCTGCTTAACTTAATAAGCTTGATCCAATGACATGGTTCGCTATCATGTTTAGACAAATGAGAAACTACCACGTGGCATGAGCTCGCACAAAGTTAGATTTTACAAGATAGATGGAGGATGATCCACAGGCATTCATGCCCAACAGATCAACAACTCAGAATCACCAATTTGAGTCATTCCTTGAAGACTAATCAAAAAGGAAAGACAAAGCCAAATAGAATAAAAAAAACTTCTCTCCATGTAATTGTGCATCGTGACGAGCCAAGGAGAAGCAGTTGGGCATCAAAAAAGATTTCTAGCAGGTGGATCCATTAACAACAACCATTTTAACACCATCTCCAAATACCTCAATTTTGTTGAGCAGCTGTTGGAGAAGCATCTTCAAGAGGGCAAGCCAAGGGCATTCAAGAGGGTGACATGGATTAATTAGAGTGCCCTAATGGGCATCATTGGCAAAGACATGTGTAGCTGAAGATAATGACTTCCAACATAAATTATTCATCTCCTTGGTGCCAAAAGGCTTTCCTCTCTCTCTTCCTTCTTGTTATATATATATAGCCCCTTGGCTAGTGAAAAAGAGACCACACAGTGTATGGTGAAGCCCTGCTGGAATGATTCAAGTTTTGCCTTTAAGCATTTAACATAAATCTGTTTCCTTCAATCTGTTTTGGGTTTTTGGTCTAAGTGTGCAAGAGATGTATAGTGGTATCATGTGATGATTTTCCATCCTTCTACCCACTTTATCCTTCATATCTGAACAAGATTTCTTAGTCTAACTGGTCACACAGTGTGTATCTAAGTGTATTGAATTTCTACATGTGTATTACTATCTTAAATGTGAAAAGTTTGCCTTTCAACTCATTTACCTTGTGTCATTTTTTACACATCTCACCTCTGTGTTGAAATATTATTGTTAGAATCTTTAGAGTTTGGGAATGGTTTGTGTTTTTTTTGTATTGTGCACTAGAATCTGACATTCATGTGGAAAATAATTTTGGTGTATCACCACACTTGGAATAGATTTTAATTTTCTACAGTTTTCTAACCCTTTGCTTCTTAGTAGGCTAGTTTAAATAGAGGTTGTTTTGCAGAGACCTATTTAGGGAGCTAACTCTTTCAATCTAGAGGTCTATTTCCTCCATAGGCACACTCACAAGCCTGAAAATGTTCCAACATTGCCCAAATTTGGAGCAGGACTGAACACTCTCTTCTAGGGTGCAAGATTTAGACACAATAGGTACATTTATTGATTTATTTATAATTTGGGCACATTCTCTAAGTCTCATCCTTCTTATGAACTATGACTACTGGGGATGAAAATGCACTTTGGCTATGTCTGATGGTACTAACGTCCAACATGTCATGTACTATTTTTTCAATTTCACTCTTCTAGGCATATGAGTATCTGTAAGGGCGAATGTTGGGTGGTTGAATACTTGGAATAAGTTGAATAGAATGATCATGATCTTGACTTGGTGGCTGTCCTTTTGGAATTGCCTCAAAAATGATTGAGTGGTCATCAATAATTTATTGGATATCAGAATGTGTAGAGATAATCGATGGTTGAACTTATATAGAGCATAACCTAGCAACAAATACATTGAAGCTTTTGCATTTGATGATAATTAACTAGCTTTGGATATTTTGCACGTATTCCCCTTAATTCTTAGGTCCTTCCTTTAGAATGAATGTGCATGAAGAACTCCTGGAAATTCATCTGAATCATACACAATGTTGTGAGCCATTGGACTCCTAACACAATATATGCTCCACCCATGGGAATATCAAACATAGGGGAATTGAGATTGTATTCTCCCATGGCCACTTTGATATTATGGCATTTATCAAAACAATTGATCATATCCCCATCTACAATCATGACTTGAAAATCTAGAGCATGATAAATAAAATAATGCAATCGTGCCACTAATTTATTATTGATGAAATTATGTGTACTCCTAGAGTCAATCAATATTGTCACCTTTTATTTATTTAGGTAACCCCCAACTTTGAGAGTTTGGGGAGTGCTAATACTTGAAAGTGCATGGCATGAAATAATGGTTTGGGACTCTTCTGAATTTGATTCAGGCACTTCATCCTCTTCACCAATTTTTTTTCCATCATCTTCTTCATCATTGGCTCCTTCAATGTGGAATAATTTCTTCTCAACACACTTATAACCTTTGCTTCATTTGTTATAACAATTGAAACATAACCCTTTGGAGTGTTTCTCTTCAATTTGGTGAGGATTCAATCTTGTAGGCTAATAGAAGGTTTGTGTTGAACCAAAATACTCTTTGTTGCTAGTGAAATCCTTTCGTTTGACCATCTCTTTCCTCTACCCTACGAGTAAATACCATGGATTCCAATATAGTGATTTGATTAAACATTCAAACATCTAGTTGGATTGTATCCTTGAGACCACCTAATAAGAGATCATTCATTTTATCATTTGAGATATCATCCACCCACAAAGATAAGTTTTTAAATTGTTGAATATAGTCTTTGACTGAACCTGATTGTTGTAGATTTGCTAATTAGCTAAAGTAGTTTTCTATTACACTACGATGGTAGTGCATTTGTATCTCATCCGTGAACATTGACCAAATAACAATAAGACCCTTATTTTTATTTTGAGTGTAAAGCCATAGATACCAAATAAACTACTCTGGCTTTAAATACAAGGATACCATAACCACCTTTTATACACATGAGATCTGATGTACATCAAAAAAATTCTCTATTTGGTTGTTCCAAGTAAGGGTATCCTTCCCATCAAAATTCCGTATTTCAACTTTTGGAGTCATGTTTCTTACATGTGGTGGATTTGGATGTGTTTGGGAGTGGCTCAAAGATCCATTGAGGTTGGGTTGTGCAATATTTGGACGCAAAGATACATCTTGATTGGCCTGAGTATTAATTATTTGTGGTTGGTTTTGAGGATGTTTAAAAAAATTCATATTTGTACCAAGTTTGTGTTAGCCAATTTTCACACCCAGTTTTGCATATTTCATTTTGGCTAAGTGCAACATTCCTTATTTTTTTATCCCTACAACAAAGTGCTCAAGTGTTATTTCAATCCTTTTGCTCAAGTGTTATTTCTTTCGACAAGGTTTTACTTCAAGTTTTTTGTTCAAGACTCAAAGGATTTATTTCAAACTTTTTATCTGAAACAATCTTGCCAAAGGAATTGGTCCATTTCAATATTTTTGAAAGGTCCTTTGCAAAAGCCCGAAGGGTCACTTTCAAAATTCTGAAGGGTTTTTTTCTCATGAAAGTGTCCTTTGCAAAAAGTTCGAAGGGGACATTTTCAAGATTTCTGAAGGGTCTTTTCTAAGGAATTGGTTTGTTCTTTCAAAGGATTGGTCCAGTTCAGGGTTTTCAAAGGGTACTTCGCATTTTTATGAAAGGTACATTTCAATATTTTTAATGGAAATGTCTCTTGCACTTTTCTAAAGGAAATGTCCCTTGCACTTTTTGGAAGGACTTGGCTTAAACATTTTTTCTGAAGGAATTATTCACTTTCAAAAGCCTAAAGGAATTGGTCCTTTTCCAGGTTTTCCAAATGAATTGTTTCTCATGGAAGTGTCCTTTGCATTTTTATGAAGGGTACATTTAAAAATCTCGAAGGGTCTTTTTCATGCAAAGTGCCCTACACACTTTCTTGAAGGATATTTTCTCAAGAAAGTGTCATTTTCAGGGTTTCTAAAGGGGCATTCCAAGAGTTCCAAAGGGCATGTTTAGGCTTTAGGAGAGGTGAAATGAAAATTCCAAAGGGTTATTCTCAGCAAAAGTGTCCTTCGAAAAACATCTGAATGAACACTTGTCAAACGTCCGAAAGATGTTTTGGAGAAAAGAAAAGGGTCTACGGGAAAATTGTTTTGGACTTTTTATTTGAAATAAAAAGTTTGAAGAAATGGCCCCAATAGAATGATAGTTATAAGGATGTCAACTTCAAGGTGATGAGCTAGCCATTGGCATTTAAACAAGTGGGTCCTAGGCAGATCAATGGTCCTCATTCAAATGCCACATTCTTCATCCACCAAATCCCATCAGAGGGTTCATCTCATCATTGATCAAGTCATGATCTGAGTCATTTATGATGTCCAATCAAAATAACAATCGACTGTACACGTAGACTTCAAGCGGTTGCCTCTCCAAGGCCAACATAATGAAAGTGACTCTTCCCTACGTCATTGCACACCTCAGCAAGCCAGTGAGAAGCTGTCAACATCAAGACAAATCTACATCAAGTGGACTCTCATTTACATAACCAATTGATTCCATTACTCAGTTAGAAAATATCTTGTTTCTACTAGTACAACCATTGGGAAAGAATCTTTGAGAGAGTAGGCTAGCTGTGTAACCACTTGTGGTGACATGGATCAATCGAATGGCCCAAATGAGCATCATTTTCAAAGATGATTATAGTTGAATATGGAGACTCCTAACATAATGATTCCTCCTTTTAGTGCTAAAGGCCTCTTCCTCTCTCTCTTTCTCTCTGCTATAAATACAGCGCTTGGGCTAGTGAAAAAATGACCACATAGTGTATAGCAAATCCCTATTGGAATGATATTCTACCTTTAAGCATGAGTATAAGTCTATTTATTTCAAGTTTCTAGACAATTGCTTGAGTGTGTAAGAGATGTATAGTGATAGCAAGTGATGATTTTCCATCTTTCTATCCTCTATCCTTCATGCCTGAGCAAGAGTTCTTAGTCTAATAGGTCATATAGAGTGTGTTCAAGTGTGTTGAATTGATGTAAGTGTATAACTGTTCTTGGAATGTGAAAATTTTGCCTTTTAGCTCATTTTCCTTGTGTCATTTTACACATCTCACCTCTATACTAAAATACTTATGTTATAACCCCTTAGAGCTTGAAAATGGTTTGTGTGTTTCACTATATTGTGCATTAGGATATGACATTCATGTGGAAGATAATCATGATGCATCACCAATCCTAGAGTAGGTTTCATTTTTGTGCAATTTCTAACTCTTTTCCTTTAGATCAAACTGGTTTAGATAGGTTGTTTTGCAAAGACACATTTAGGGAGCTAGCCCCTTTAAATCTAGAGGTCCATTTCCTCTATAAGCATACCCACATACCTGGAAATGTTCCAATGTTGCCCAAATCTAGAATAGGATTGAACACTCTCTTCTAGGGTGAAATATTTGGAGACACCAGTTTGTTTATGAGATCATCCAAGATTTGATTGATCTGATCTAATTTATTCATCATCTTTGATTGTGACCCTTACATAATAGTTTGTACGCCTTGCATATCGTACTCTAGTTGACTCACTTTATGATCAGTTTTAGAATATACCATAACCATAGATCCACCTTTTCAATACATATCTTCTTTTCAAGGAGTTTTACCTGGAGTTTCAACACCCTTTCCCTTGCCCCTAGTCTGCAATCCTACCATAAACAACCTTGCTAATATCCACCCTAATTTTCACCGTTGACCTAACTTTGAGAAAGAATGTGGCAATTATCTCAACCTCAATTTAGAAAACATAAAGAATGGCCTAATCTATATTTTTGTGAGCTTTCCATAGATGTAAACAAATTTGAATTTTTTTGAAAATGATAAATTGTAGAGTATTTTATAAAAAATAATAAAAATGAAATAAATTTCTCAAAATAGATCTTCTAATATCAAAATTTTTATTGTAGACTCCTTATATGATCTTCAAACTCTAGAGAAAAATTATGGAAAAAATCCTACTAGTTTGATAGATATAGCGTAAATAATTATATTGCCCAAATCACTAATCTGATACCACTTTTGATGAACTTTCTTCAAAATTTAAGCAAAAAATCACAAGATAACTGAAATATAGCAGAATATATTTGATCCACTTTGAGGTGGCAACCTCCAAATCCTTAAAATAATATATAATTCACAAATATGATGATTGGAGTGAGCCACACTCATCCATATATATAGAGTTAATGGGGGGAGTCACACTCATTCATCCCACCCTTACATCTTAACAAGTCAACCTAACACAATAATTAACCAAGGAATGTAATTATAAATGAAGAGTATGCCATAGATTAAGATCTTAACATACTTTTTAGATTTTTTTGGTATTTAGAGATATTTAGTGGGTATTTGGTGGATTTTTCGGAAAGGCAGTAGATTTGTTGATTTTTATAAAATTGAAGTTTCAAGGTTACCTTGCACCTATTGGAGTTTTGGGTCTTCCCATCTCCTACCCAACCTTCACTCATCCTTGACACTGCCATACCTTTGCTCATTCTTGACACCTACACAAGGGACCTACAACCTTGATGCCAAACCCTGACTGCTCCCAATGCTCATAGTTATGACTACCAGAAATCTTAGAAACCCTAGTAATTATAAAGGTGCCCCCTAGTCTCGATGACAAAAGTTTGACTGTCAGATCTTTTGGCACTATCAAAACTCTTAAAAAGTCTAACAAGTACCAGAAGGGTTAGAAACTCTGACATTGAAACTTATGACTACTTAGGTAGGAAAAAACTCCAACAATTAAATTTTGCACTGCTTCAACAACCTCTAACTCTGATGATTTCTAAAAGGGGTTATAACTCTGATGATAAATTCTGATTGTACAAAGGGACTACATTTTTGATGATGGCTATGAGAACATCAAATTTAAGCTTGTCACTTATGCCACTTCTGATGGCAAACTCCAACGACAATTATGTGAATGGGAACATTAAATTAAAGCTCATCACTTGTGCCACTTTCACTTCTAAGCACTCACCCTAACCCTTAGCCCCCTACTCATATGAAAGTTTAGCCCTTGGTTACAACCAACCCAACGGGGCTTAACTTTCCCTCAAAGTTGGGATAAACTCACACATAAAAATTTATGCAAAGTGGAAGATTATTTTGTGAGAAAGAAACTTTAAGCTTCCATAAATTTCAACTAATATCTCCATTTTAGGCATCATGTTTTTAAAGAGTGAGTTTTTTCTAGCTCTATGTATTGGTGATATTTTGATATCTTAAAAATTAAACCTTTATAGATTCAGGGGGTTGCATATCTTTGTCTTTCTTACACATTAGTTCAACACATACCTATTTACTACAATAGATTAGTCTCAAGTTTCACTCCTTACTCCGTTCAACTATCACAAGTAAAAAGTCAAAATAAAAATCCTCTTGAGGAGTAAATGCTTACAACGGATCACTATGGGTATAGAAATAAAACCAACATCAGATGCAGAGAAGGTGAAGTGGTACAATAGAAATGATGAAGCCTACAATATATTATGCCTATCTATATCTCCCAACTTGCTCTTTTATATTTAATATTTAACTACTCAATCAAGTGAAAACCACATTGGAAACACTCTTTGGGAAGTAGGACATAATACGGTGTCATGAGTTGGAGAATTAACTCATTAGTTTGAGCCCATGAAATTTTGAGACTATACAAGACTTCTTCATAAATTTCAAATCACTAAGGTTGCAGTTGAAACTGAGACATTGACAAAATGATGATCAATTGATTCTTTCCATGCTTGCTAAATTGAGATCTGATTGTTTTATCTTTATTTCTACATTTTACACTACCAAGCATGCCCTTGGAGCTATATAGATTATGTCATCCTTGGATGACTTTGTTGCTGACTTAACTCAGGAATAAGACAAGATTATTCAAATGGGTACACTGAAGTCCTCTAAATCACATGCTTTAATTGCGAGTCATGATAAATAGAAGGTTTCTAGTATCAAGGAGAAGAAACAAAATAAGAAAGACCCATCGAAAAGAAAGGGTTAGAAATCTAATACACAGTCTAAAGCATTAAAAGAGTCCTCTTCAGATAGGAAACCCAAAATAAAGTGACTCACCTATGCCTACTGTAAAAAATATAGGCATGATGAAACCAAGTGCATGAAGAAGTAGATTGACCAATTGACTAAGATGCTTAAGAAACACAATAACACTACCACTAATTTAGTGAATTAGATTTCATTAATACATGAGTCTTCTAAGATCAAATATAGTATAAAGGGAAAATATAAGGGAAAATCTATTCTTGTATTTTTGTCTTAGTCTTCCACATGGATAATTTATTATGGTGCCTCGCACCATATGGCTTCATCTCAGGACCTTTTCTCGTTCTTTGAGCCTTGTTTTATGCCTTCCATCTTGTTGGGTGATGATACTTCTACATAAGTTAATGGGAGAGGATATATTGAAGTGAATGATGAGATATTTTAGGATGTTCTATGTGTTCCCTCATTATCCACCAATCTCTTATCTATTTATCAAATCACTCACATCAGCTTGAGTAAGAGAGTTGAGTTCACACCTAATTTTATGGTAATTAGGGAAGCAGATAGTGACTCCATACTTATATTTTGGAAAGTAGATCACTAGTCATGATTGTATATTTTATCACATTTTTCTCCTGATCAACTCTCTATATCATTGCTCACTCATTCAGATGGGTGAGAAAAGTATGACATGAACGATTCAACCATCTCAACTATCACTACCCAGAGAAACTCAATAATCATGACATGGTTTCTGGGTTTCCATGTGTTCATTTTTTTATAGCATTTACCTAGGTTACATAATTGGTAATCATAATTAAGAGAAGTATGACAAAGGTAAATCATGGAGAGATACATAGATATTAGAGCTAGTTCACAATGACATCGCTGGTCCATTTTTAGCACCTTCATTAAACCTGAATAAATACATGCTTACTTTTATTACTGACATTTCAAGGTATACTTGGGTGTAATTTTTTAAACAAAAATATGAGGTCTTTGATCATTTTCAAGACTTCAAGATGCTTGTATAAAAATTTAGGTAATGCCATCAAGATTTTGCACATTGACAATGGTGGTGAATATGTCAGTAACCATTTTGAATAATTTTTCACTTAAAAAGGGATTGAATTACATCATACAATTCCATATATTTATTAGTAGAATGGTGTTGTAGAATGTAAGAATAGGTCCTTAAAGGAAATTACCAACTATATGCTACACTCCAAGTCTCTTGCACTTCAGTATTGGGCTAAGGCCATCAATTGTGCTTTTTATATCCATAACTAAGTTCCTCATAAATCATTGAAGGGAGTCACTCATTTTGAAACTTGAAATGGGTGGAAACCCACAATGAATCACTTTTGAGTGTTTATATCTCCTACTATGACATGCACTACTAAGAAGAAACATAAGGCAATGGAACCTCAGAGTCAACCTTGCATCTTTGTTGGATATCTTGAGGGTGTTAAGTGAGGAAGGCTTCTCCATCCCACTACTCATGAATTTTTCATTGAAATGAGTGTTCATTTTCAAGAGATACCTTTATATTCCAAACTTGAGACCTCTCCCTCTTCTTTATATGCATTAGGATTTGATGATAATTTTGGTAATTTAGATCCACCTAAGCAACTTATTGATGATCCATATTCTTATTTTAGTTATGATGATGAGAGTAGTGATTGGGAATCACCTCTTCCTCCTAGAATATCTTTAAAGGATGATGAATCTCTTCCAAACTCTTTGAGCATAGTCCTCTTTGGGCAATAAAGACACTACAAAGTGTTGGCCATTGGGTTGGAGATCCATTAGACACCAAGTGAACTCTTTTGCAATTCTAAAAGGCCCTACATGTATTCATTACATCTAATTTCAATCCAAAATCATTTTTTGAGGTATCATGCACTTTTGAGTGGGATACTACTATAGAAGATTAGTATGGTTCCTTATTGAGGAACAACACTTAGGATTTAGTCCCTCTTCTTAAGGGAAAAAACTTGTTCAATGTAGGTGGATCTTTCGAATAGAATTTGTAATAGATGGGTTTATAGAAAAATTTATAACACATTTGGTATCTAAGGGTTTTTCTCAGGTACTTATCATTGACTATATCGATATGTTTTCCCTAGTTACCAGAATAAACTTAAACTAACTCACTCTTGCTATAGCCACAACACATCATTGGGATGTTCATCAGATGGATGTGAAGAGTGATTTTATTTACAGTGACCTCAAAGAGGAAATATAAATGGAGTAACCACAAATATTTATGGAAGACTCTTCCTTAGTTTACAAACTTGAAAAATCTATCAATGGCCTCAAACAAGATCTTCGAGATTGTTATGCCAAGACGGATTCCTTGTTTCTTTTAGTTGGGTTCACTAGATGCCATTTTGATCACAATGTCTACATTTTGTGGTAGGATGATTTGTTATTAATTATAGTTCTCTAAGGGGATGACCTATTGATCATAGGGGGTTCTTCATTCACCATTTCAGTAGTAAAAACTACTTTGTCTGATAGGTTCTCAATGAATGACTTGGGTTTATTGCATTACTTCCTTGGGATTGAAATTTTTAAGTTTGACTCCAGGATCAATATTGGACATTCTAAGTATGTTCTTTATTTTCTTGCATGGTTTAACATGGATGACTATAATCCATATCCAACTCCCTTTCTATTTGGTGTGAATCTTGAGGTTGATTTTTTATTTCATTTGGTTGATTCTATCTCGTATTAACAACTTGTTAGTAGTCTCATCTACCTTACACACACTATACCTGATATTTCATATGCAATGGGCATGGTATCTAGATTTATATAATAACCACATAAACTGTACTAAAAAATAGCTAAGCAAATTCTCCACTACATTTAGGGTACTCACAGTTTTTAGGATTCACTATGGAGGAGGCATCGATGTTGATTTGATTGATTATATAAGTTCAAATTGGGTTGATGATATTCAGAATCATAAGTCTACTTTAGGCTATAGTTTTTCTCTTAGTTTAGGACCGATTAGTTGGTCAAGAAAGAAGCAAAATGCTATTGTTTTATCTTTTGTAGAGTTAGAATATAGAGGATTTGTTAATGCTACCACTGAGACTATTTGGATTCAGGGATTCTTAGTGAGTTTGGTATCTAGTTTTGACAACCAACAATCTTCTTCTATGACAACCAAATATAATACAAATATACAAAAAATTGGTCCTCCATCAACACACCAAGAATATAAAGATTCACATGCATTTCATTTGGGATCTTATCCATAAATAAGTAATTGATCTCCTCTACATGCAAACTACAGAGCAAATTGCTGATATATTCATGAAACCCTTGATTGAGAGTAAGTATCTTCATTTGTAGGATTTTATTAGGGTTTGGGAAACTCCACCATCCTCCTATGAGGTTAATTTATATGTACTTGGGTACCTCATTAGGCCTTTATTTCAGGACTCAATTTTGATACCCACCTAAACTACGCTTAAGGAGGTGTTAGAGTAGGTTTTTATTCCATTTAATAGTTTTTCCCTACACATGTTTAGTTAGCTTGCTTAGGTGTCTTTTTAGGTCAATTTGAAAGATAATCCCACATTTATGAGGATGTGAGGACAAGTTAATCTTACACCTATATATGTACCTTTCCTAAATCTATTTTGGATAATGATGTTAATAATAATATTGCAATATTTTGATTATTAATTAACAAGATTCTTCTAGCTTATGTTTGATTTCACTTCTATAACATGTAATTTCTTTGTGTATTCGATCCTATCTAGATATGATCCTTGATTATGGCCCAATCCAACAAAAACACCCTACAATAATGTAAATTTACAACTAATAAATGCATAGGGATCATTTTTAGGTACTTATGTAATGTCCCACATTGATTTTTGTATGTATATGTGCATACATATCAAATTCAAACATGCATAGGGTGAATACAAAATTACATGCTCTTGAAGCTCCTACAATAACTTCAATGCCTATATGAAAACTAAAAGGAAATTGTAATATTAGAAAAGTGATTTTACATTAATATGCAATACATCTACCCATACACAATGCAACTAGGCTTGATCAAATTTAATATAATAAATGTGAAAATCATATTGAATTGTAATAAATAATAATATATAATCAATGATAAATGACAAGAGAAGGTTTTACAAGAATATGTTATTTGTCAAAAATCTAAGGACAATCATAAAAAATGAACAATGTAAAATAAGTCCAAACAATAAGGCAAACAAAACTCAAAAAACTTGAGACAAACATATAAATGTTGTTAAAATTATACATTCAATGTTTCTGGTAATTTTAATCATATAGTGCACAGTTCTAGTAAAATTTTAGGTATTTGAAAATTGATTTCATGATCCTATTCACCTACTCTAGGGATTTGAAAACCTCAATTTATTTTCTAGAACTCCATGTAGATCTCTGGGAAATTGATATCCTCCTCTGCAACCGTAACAACTCATCACAAACCCAAAAAATGGGGGAATTAATAGGGGATTATGTCATTCCTTCATTATTATTAGGATCCTAATTTTGATAAAAACACATAATTTTATTCAATAATAAATATGTGGTTTCAAGCACGAATCCTATATGACTTTTTGTGCTAACTCAAAAAAAGTGGCACAAGAAGATAAATGATTCAAATATTGAATAAAAAATGCTCTAAATCTGCTCTAAACACTTTTATAATATATTTATTCAATAAATGATTGACTCTTGCTTTCATATTCACTTATCACTCATTCCTTTCATGTCCTATATGCAATAATGGAGTTGTAACTTAGTCAAATTCTCTTATCTATATTAACAACCTAAGTAGAAGTATCATTCCACTTTAGTGCATTCTCATCTAGGGTAGTGGTATAACACCAAAGATCATGCATTAAAGCATCACCCAAGACACTTAATGAGTAATCCTTTACCTCTAAACCAATTAAACTAGATACATTGCCTAAAACGTATTGTTAATTTCTTCACAACAAAATTTTCATGCCAAAAATTAAAAATTCCCCCTATTGGGTTGATAAACCAATAAAAAATTCATACCCAAGTCTAGTACATGGTACCCATATATCCTTGACATCCTCTAGTTTAACAATACCACTACCAAGATTAATAAGAGTACAACCATATGCCAAATGTACCCCTTTCACCATTTTTTTTCCAAGTGACTACATCAATGAGAACAAACTATCATCCTTGTCCTTGTGATTAGTACATGTCTAATCCATGATAAAATAACACTTGGAAGAGTGTATGAAATGAAAAATTATGGGTGGCAAGGGAATTACTCTTATTGTTATCACATGGTTGCTTCTTCATTCCTTGAGATCCTCAATATCCTTCTCTAGATCTTATATCTTATTTTAGTAGGAATTATCCACATGTCTTAGATTTACACAATAAGTATAATCCTTGATCTTTTTCTCCTCACCTTTGCAACCATGTTTATGATCAAATTCATGAGAACTACACTTTTACTCATCTTCATTTTTGTTTTGGTCCACCTTGGAAATTTGTTTCCTCTTTCCCTTAATCTAGTGAGATTGTTTCCTCAAACCAATAGTTCCCATATTGACGAGATTTTTATTGTTCAAAAATAATTTGGGAGAATATATTAGATTATACTAATAAGTTCATAATCGAATAATAATTAAATACTCCAAATAATTTAAAATAAAATACAATGCACTTGTTTGGTGGTGTTGAAAGATAACTTGAAATTATAATCAAATATAACATAATTAATGAATGAGATGGTTATATATGTGAAATAATTTTTTTATATATGTACCTATGAAGATATGAAAAAAAAGACAGGTTGACCCAAAGACATAAACAAATATTGGTTTTTATGATTCTGATGTTTTTTAGGGAGAATGTACATAAATCTGACTTGTAGGATAGGCATGAATAGTTTTTTAAGTTCTATAGGTGGCTGCAAGAGTAGGTTGAGTGGTTAATTGAGAATCAACATAATTAATGGTGGGATTCATGCCATTCATTAAACAAGATTTCTTCATGGGTTGAAGAGTTAGGGTCAACTACAGTTCTTATGACATTGACCATTATAGTTGAGTTTTGTGGATTTTGAGGTTGGGAGGAATTGTTGTTTCTTTGATAGTGAGAGTTGTTATTTTTGGAGTGATTCGAAAGGGCATTTTGATAGATTAAGGTAATCATTAGCTTAGTTAAGTGCATCATTCTTGACATGAATTTCATGGTGTTTTGAGTCTTTATAAATTATTTGTAGTATTCTTTTTCCATGACATCATGGTTGAAGTTATGATGAAATAGGAAATTATATGTTTAAGTTACAAAACTAATTATTTTCATGTGAATGAATCCAATGAGCATGAAACCAACAAAAAGTTTGAGTATCATACCATTGAAGTTTTGGTCATGAAAGATCATAATATTTTTATTAAGGTCTGGGGAGTTTCCTTCTAATATCCCCAGTGCTAAGAGGTTGATAAGTGACAATCTTATGATTGGAAGGAGGAGGTGGTTAAAAAGGGCTTACCGCAAGTGGTTGAGAGAGAGCCACATTTTAAGAGCCACTCAATGCTATTATGTGGAAATAATTTTAGATTTAAAACTATGATCATAAGGATCAGTAACACTATCATCAATAACATGCTTATTTTTATTAGGTCTTACAATAATTTATGTATTATGTATGAGTTTAAGAATCTTAAGTTGTCTCATGAGATGATCATTTATTTTATATTTGAACAAAGGATTCTTCAAATGATTTAGGAGATAAATACCTAACTTTGTATTGTAATTTTTGTTAAGGTGGTGGTAAAGGCTTCTTCTAATGATTCCCACAAGGTTGCAGCTTCTCAACATGAGACTTTGGCAACTCAAGTAGATGGATTTTTGGAATAGCCTAAATAAATGAAGAAATTTAATGCCCAAATGGAAGTAATTACTTCCACTCTTCATGTGACACTAAAAAAATGGGAAGAACTCAAATGCCAAGTATAACAAGTAGATCCCACATTTTTGACAACTGAGGAAACTGCAACATAGTTTGGGGTGAACTATCAGATTAGTATGGGGCAATGTTAGACCTACATTTTGTAATTAAATATTCTAAGTGTTTTGGTAACATGGCATGGGAATACAAGGTTGTGAGAATAACATAGAGGACCTAGGTGTAGATAGATCATGGCACAAAATAAGTTGGCACATAAGAGTGAAAGGTGGGAGAATAGTGTGGAAGACCTTGGCACGGGAGGAGAAGTCATGAAATATAAGGAAGTGGAGAATGAGGAACACTGAGAGATTAGAGAAGCACAAGACTAGGACAAAGGATCAATAAATGGAGGTGGTTACAAATTAGTTTTTAGAGCCAATAGAGATTAATGAGAGTGAAAATTTAACACTGACCTATGAGAGAAGAGGAACACGAACATGAAGATCCATCATATAGTTAGGCTCAAGTCAATAGGAATTCATTGCAATGGCTTTCCATGACTCATAATTGTTAATGTTCATTGGTTAGTCATCACTTTATATTAATGATATCATTGAAAGCAAGGGGTATGCTTTTGAATAAATACCCACTTAGCTTGTTTATAAAGGGTTACGAGGAGTTGGAATGGAGAGAATTGTTAGAATTTATCCTAATGTTGTTGGATTTGCAGATAGTTATCAATATACATGTTTAATGAGATTGTGTAATATCAATGTAACTTGTTAAGTTGATTAAATGAATCAATGGAACCAATACTTGTTTGTAAATCATGATGTATTGATATTTATAGTGGTAATTTTGATTTTATAGTAATAGTTATATGCATTTTATGGATTTTTCCAATGGCTAAATATAGTAACTCAAGTACCTAAGTAAGATAGGGCTTGACTTAACACCATCACATGGTAGAATTGATAGGGATTGGTCCCTAATACGTGCCTTGGGTAAGCATGTAAGGTTACCCCTTGCATGATATGTTGATGTGAAAACTCATTGGTATCTTCCTTCTATTGGATGCAAAATTGATATTTAGTTATGTGAAGCTAAGGAAAAAAGACCTAACATGAGTCATGAGAAACAAAAGGTTTCTAGTAGAAAGGAGAAGAAATATAACAAGAAGGATCTGTACTAAAGAAAGGGTCATTAATATGATGCTAAGTCCAAAGCATCAAAAGAGTCCTCTTCAGACATGAAACCCAAGAAAGAATGAATCCCTTATGCTTATTGTAATAAATTTGGGAATTATGAAACCAAGTACATGAAGAAGCATATTGACCAACTGACTAAGATGCTTGAAACACAATATCAGTGTCATCAATTTAGAGAATCAGAGTTCATCAATACATGAGTCTTCCAAGGCCAAAGATAATATAAAGGGCAAAGATAAGGGAAAATCACTTATTAGAATTATGTCCCAACCTTCTATATGGGTAATCAATTATGGTGCCTCACACCACATGGATTAATCTCAAGACCTTTTCTCATTCTTGAAGCCTTGTTCTATGTCTTCCATCTTGTTGGGTGATGATACTTCTATATAAGTCAGTGGGAGAGGATCTATTGAAGTGAATGATGAGACATTTTAGGATGTTCTATGTTCCTTCATTATCCACTAATCTCCTATCTTTTTATCAAATCACTCACATCAGTTCAGGCAAGAGATTTAAGTTCACACATAATTTTATGGTTATTAGGGAAAAAGGTAGTGACTCTATAGTTTCATTTGGGAAAGTAGATCACCAATCATGATTGTATAATTTCTCAAAATTTTCTCTTGATCAACCCTCTACTTCATTGCTCACTCATTCAGATGGGGTGATTAAATTATGGTATGAGTGATTCATTTATCTAAACTATTGATACCTAGAGCAACTAAGTCATCATGACATGGTTTCAAGGTTGCCATGTGTTCATTTTTATGATGGTGTTTACCATGGTTGAATACTTGGTAAGCATCCTAAAGAAAAGTATGACAAAGGTGAATCATGTAGAGCTACATAGATATTGGAGCTAGTTCATAGTGACATTATTGGTCTATTTTCAGCACATTCATTTAACATGACTAAATACATGCTTACTTTCATCAATGAATTTTCAAGGTATACTTGGGTGTACTCTCTTAAGCCAAAATTAGAGGTCTTTGATCATTTTAAAGACTTCAAGGCACTTGTATAAAAATATCAAGTAATGACATCAATATTTTATCCACTGAAAATGATGGTGAGTATGTTAGTAATCATTTTGAATAATTATACACTTAAAAGGGGATTGAATTACAACATACAGTTCCATATAGTCCTTAGTAGAATGGTGTTGTAGAGCATAGAAATGGGTCATTGAAGGAAATAGCCAATTGTATGCTACACTCCAAATCTCTTGCACCTCAATATTGGGCCGAGGTCATCAACTATCCCAGATCTGATTTACTCATAAATCATTGAATGGAGTCACTCCTTTTAAAGCTTAGAGTGGTATAAAACCCACATTAAAACACTTATGACTGTTTGGATCTCCTGCTATGGCCTACATTCCTAAGAAGAAATGTAAGGCAATGAAACCTTAGAATCAACCTTACATATTTTTGAGATATCTTAAAGGTCTTAAGGGATATAAGTTTTTCATCCCAGCAATCATGAGTTATTCATTGAAAGGAGTGTTAATTTTTAATAGAGTCCTTTGGAATCCACACTTGACACCTCTCCCTCTTCCTTGGATGAACTAGGATTTGATGATAATTTTGTTGATTCAGATCCACTTGGGAAACTTCTTAATGATCCATATTCTTCTTCTAATTTTGATGATGAGAGTAGTAATAAGGGATCACCTCCTCTTCCATTTTTAGAGGATGAGGAATCTCCTCATAACTCTCTGGTCACTAGTCCCTTTGGGATAGACAAACACTGTAAAGTGCTAACCATTGGGTTTGAGATCCATCATACACTAGGCAAACTCATTTACAATTCTAGAATTCCCCACATGTATTCATTACATCTACTTCCAGTCCACAATCATTTCACAAAGCATTAGACACTCTTGAGTGGGATACTACTATGAAATAGAAGTATGGTTCCTTGATGAGGAACACATTTGGAATTTAGTCCCTCTTCCTAAGGGAAGACAACTTATTTGATGTAGGTGGATCTAATAAACAAAACTTACAGTAGATGGGCCTATAGACAAGTTTAAAGCATGTTTGGTAGCAAAGATTTTTTCTCAAGTACTTGAATTTGACTATACTGAGACATTTTCCCTAGTTTATAAAATAAGCTCAATCCAACTCACTCTTGCTATAACTACAACACATCACTGGGATGTTTATCAGTTGGATGTGAAGAGTGTTTTTCTTCATGGTGACCTCAAAGAATAAATATACATGGAGCAATCATAAGGATTTGTATAAGATTCTTCCTTAGTTTTCAAACTTTGAAAATCTACCTATGGCCTCAAAAATTATTCTCAAGCTTGGTATGCCAAGATGGACTCCTTTCTTCTTTTAGTTGGGTTCACTAGATGCCATTCTGATTTGAATGCCTACATTTGGCGGCATGATGATTCACTATTGATTCTGGTTCTTTATGTGGATGACCTATTGATCATAGGGAATTCTTCATCCACCATTGTATGAGTGAAAACTTCTTTTTTGATAGGTTCTCAATGACTAACTTGGGTTTGTTGTATTACTTCATTGGGATTAAATTTTCTCAATCTAACTCCATGATCACTATTACACAATCCAAGTATGCTCTTTATTTATTTGCACAGTTTAACATGACCGACTATAAGCTAACTCCAACTCCATTTATATTTGGTTTGAAACTTGAGGCTGATTGTCCATCTCCTTTAGTTGATGATACTTCATATCGAAAACTCATTGGTAGTCTCATCTACCTTAGACACACTAGACATGATATTTCATATGCAATGGGTATGGTCTCTAGATTTATATAGGAACCACATGAGTTGCATTGGAAAGAAACTAAGTGGATTCTCCACTACATTTAGGTTACTCATAGTTTCAGGATTCACTATGGAGTAGACATTGATGTTAACTTGATTGGATATACATACTCAAATTGGGCTAGTGATATTCAAAATCGTAAGTCTACTTCAGGATATAATTTATCCTTTGGTTTAAGACCAATTAATTGGTAAAGAAAGAAGAAAAATGATATTTATTTATCTTCTACATAGGAAAAATACATAGTAGTTATTAACACTACCATTGAGACTATTTGGATTCATGGGATTCTCTTTGAGTTTGATATCTAGTTTGACAACCAACAATCATCTTCTATGACAACCAAAGCACAATCAAGATTTGCAAGAATCTGGTCTTCCATTAATGGACCAAGCATATCAAGATTCACTTTCATTTCATATGTGATCTTATCCATGAACAAATCATTTATCTCCTCTACATCCAGACTACAAAGCAAATAGATGATATATTCATGAAATCCTTGATTGAGAGAAAATATCTTCATTTGTGGGCTCTTCTTTGGGTTCATGTAGCTCTACCATCCTCCTTTGGGAGGAATTTATATGTACTTGGGTACCTCATTAGGGCTTTGTGTTGAAACCCAATTCCACTACCCACCTAAACTATGTTTAGGGGGTTGTTAGTGTAGGTTTTTATTCTATTTAATGGTTTTTCCCTACACATGTTTAGTTAGCTTGATTAGGTGTCTTTTTAGGTAATAATGAAATATAATCCCAATTCATGAGGATGTGAGGAAATGTTTATCTTCCACCTATATATGTACCTTTCCTAAAGTTATTTTGGCTAATGATGTTAATATTAATATTGAAATCTTTTGATTGTTAAGTAATAAGCTTCTTATGGCTCATGTCTGATTTGACTTCTACAACATGTAATTTATTCATGCATTCAATCCTATCTAGACCCAATCCTCTATTATGGACCACTCTGATGCAAACACCCTATACTAATGTGGTTTTATAACTAATATATGCATAGGGATCATTTTTAGGTATCTATGTAATGCCCCACATTGATTTTTGTATGTGTGCATACATATCAAATTAAAACATGCATAAGGTGAATACAAAATTATATGCTCCTGAAGATCTTACATTATCTTAAATACCCATATGAAACCCACAAGGAAATTGTTATATCAGAAAAGCGATTTTACATTAATATGTAAGACATATACCCATACACAATGCAACTAGGCTTGATCAAATTTACCCTTATAAATATGAAAATCATATTGAATTATAATAAATAATATTATATAACTAATGATAAATGACAAGAATAGGTTTTACAAAAATATCTTATTCATTATAAATCTAAGGACAATCATAAAAAATGAAAATTGGAAAATAAATCCAGAGAACAAGGTGAGCAAAACTAAAAAAACTTGAGACAAACATATAAACATTGTTAAAACCATATATTCAATGTTTCTCATAATTTGAAATATATAATGCATGGCTTTGGTAAAATTTTAGGTTTTTGAAAATTGATTTCATGATCCTATTCACCTGTTCTAAAGATTTGAAAACCTCAGATTCTTTTCTAGAACTCCATGTAGATATCTAGGAAAATGATATCCTCCTTTACAACCCTAACAACTCATCACAAACCAAAAAAAATGAGGGAATTAATAGGGGATTATGTTATTCCTTCATTATTATTAGGTCCCTAGTTGGGAGAAAAACACATAATGTTATTCAATAATAAATTTGTGGATGCAAGCCCTAATCCTATATGAATTTTCATGCTAACTCGAAAAAAGTGGCACAAGAAGATGAATGCTTCAAATATTCAATAAAAAATTCTTTAAATATGTTCTGAACACTTTCATAATATATTTATTATATATATGCTTGACTCTTTCTTTCATATTCACTTATCACTCATTCCTTTCATGTCCTATATGCAATAATGCACTTGTAACTCAGTCAAATTCTCTTATCTACATTAATAACCTAAGTAGAAGTATCATTCCACTTTAGTGCATTCTCATCTTGGGTAGTGGCATAACTCCAAATATCATACATTGAATCATCACCCAAGTTACTGAATGAGTAATCCTTTAACTCATAACCAAGTAAATTAGATACAAGTACCTAAAATGCATTGTTAATTTCTTCACAACAAAATTTTCATGCCAAAAATTAAAATCCCCCTCCCTATTGTGTTACTTGATAGACAAATAATAAATTCATACCCAAGTATAGGACATGGTACGCATATATCCTTGACATTATTTGGTTTAACATTACTACTACCAACATTAAGAAGAGTAGAACCATATACCAAATGTATCCCTTTCACCATTTTTTTTCTAAGTGACTATAGCCACGAGAAAAAACTATCATCCTTATCCATGTGATTAGTACATCTCTAATCCATGATAAACTCACACTTGGAAGAGTGTATGAAATGAATAATTATGTGTAACAAGGAAATTAATCTTATAACATTACCACATGGTTGCTTTTTCATTCTTTTAGATCCTTGATATCCTTCTCTAGATCCCATATCTTCTTCTAGTAGGAATTATCCACATGCCCTAGATTTCCATAATAAATACAATCATTGATTTTATTCTCCTCGACTTTGAAATAATTTTTATGATCACATTCATGAGAACCACACTTTTACTCATCTTCATTATTGTTTTGGTCCACCTTGGAACTTTGTTTCCTCTTTCCCTTAATCTAGTGAGCTTGTTTCCTCAAACCAATGGTTCCCATATTGATGAGATTTTATTGTTCAAAAATAAATTGGGAGAATATATTAGATTATAACAATAGGTTCATAATCGAATAATAATGAAAAACTCCAAATAATTTATAATAAAATACAATGCACTTGTTTGGTGGTGTTGAAAGATAACTTGAAATTATAATCAAATATAATAGAATTAATGAATGAGATGGTTGTATATGTGAACCAAAGTTCTATCAAGATATGAAAAAAAAGGTAGGATGACCCAAAGACATAAAAAATTATTGGTTTTTATGACTCCAATGCTTTTTAGGGAGAATGTACATAAATTTGACTTGTAGGATAGGCTTAAATAATTATTTAAGTTCTATAGGTGGCTGTAAGAGTAGGTTGAGTGTTGAATTGAGAATCAACATAAGTAATTGTGGGATTCATGCCACTCATGTTAACCAAGCTTTTCTCATGGGTTGAGGAGTTAGGGTTAACTGTGGTTATTATGACATTGGCTACTGTAATTGAGTTTTGTGGATTTTGAGGTTGGGAAGAATTGTTGTTTCTTTGAGATCAAGAGTTTTTATTTTTGGATTGATTCGAAAGGGGATATTGATAGATTAAGTTGAGTATTATCTTGGTTAAGTGAATCATGATTAACATGAATTTCATGATGTTTTAAGTCTTTATAATTATTTATAGTGTTATTTAACCATGACATCATGGTCAAAGTTATGATAAGATAGGAAATTATATGTCAAGGTAAAAAATTAATGATAGTTTTCATGTGAATGATTCCAATGAGTGTGAAACCAAGAAAAAGTTTGCATATCATACCATTAAGGTTTTGGTCATGAAGGATCACAATATTTTGGTTGAGGTCTAGGGAGTTTCCATCTAAGATAAAAATGTTAAGAGGTTGATAAGTGCCATTTTTATGATTGAAAGGAGGAGATGGTTGAAAAAGGCTTCTCTCAAGTGGTTGTGAGAGAGACACATTTTGAGAGCCACTCAACACAATTTTGTGGATAATACTTTTAGAGTTAAAATTATGATCATAAGGATTGGTAACACTATCATCAGTAGCATTCTTTTTTGTATTAGGTCTTATAATAATTTGTGTATTAAGTATGAGTTTAAGAATCTCAAATTGTCTCATGAGATGATCATGTATTTTAGCTTGATCAAAGGCTTATTCTAATGATTTAGGAGAGAAAGACATAGCTTTGTATTGTAATTTTTGTTTAGGCAGTGGTAAAGAGGTTATATAGATTTTATTCAAACATGTTGTGCTTGAATTTTTTAGATAAATATTTCCATCACTTGATTAAATCATGTGCAAAAATCATTATCGGCTTGCTTGAAATTGATGAAGTTACCCAAATTATTTTTGAGTAAGTCATGGTATTGAGATTATTGAAGTAATACATTCACTACTTATTATACTTTCATGATATATTTAGGTTTGAATTGATTGTACCATTGATCTAAAGCATCCCCTATAAGGGTTTTGACAAGTAGTTTGGTAGTTGTATAGGTATTGAGTTTGAGTTGATATTTACAAATATTTCAAAAGGCTTTTAGATGAAAAGTGGGATCAATAGATCCTTCATAAGTGATGGTGGGAATGATTCTAGCAATGCCCATTATTTTAATATAAGGTGCTAAGGGTTTATTTTGAAGATGTTTAATGACCTTTTTTGGATGGGAGGTTGCAAGATGATGTTCCTCAGATGATCTTGAAGGTTTGAGAGGGTGGTTGTCAAGGGGACATTGATTTCGCATTCCATATTAAATTTGTTAAGGTCCATTGGACATTTTTAAAATCTAATTTTTCATTTGTATTAATTTATTGGAGATAGATGTTTGCATATGATCCACATAGTCTAAAATTATTAACATCTTTTAAATTGTATCATGTGAATTTTGACTTGATTGGGATGGTTGAGTTGCATGTTGAATAGAGTGATAAGCTTGAGTAGAACTAGATGTTGGAATAAAATTTTGGCTGATTTTTAGATTTAAAACACTAACCATACTTATTGATAAGTTTGGCATGGTTGGCGATGAGGATTGGAGGAAGTCATGGATTGAATTTCCCCAAAGGCTACAAAGGAACCAACCTCACTAGGAGTCTTAAGGAAATCATAAAATCTAAGAGGATGGATTGCATCTTGGAATTTTCTAATGTGTTCAGGATGGTATTATAAAAATACTTGAATTTTGGGAGTGTACTCACTATAGCCTTCTGTTGTACTCTTAGAATAATATTCTTTGTGGGGTAGCTTTCAATCCCTAGATCTTGTATTGATCATGGGGTTTGGATTTATTGATTTATTCCTAGTGGTAATGATCATGGTCATATTGAAATCATTATAGGAATGATATTGGGAGATAATAAAGTCATATGTAGAAGGATTTTATAGATTCTTTTCGCTAGTTATGGACATGTCACTAGGATTATTATTATTAAATCCTTGAAAATTGATGATATCTTGATTGCATTTGTCTTGGGTGTTGTTAATAAATTTCATTATATGAATGGAATGATAACCTTTAGGTATGTTGAAGTAAAATAAATATGGAAAATAAGGTATGTTTGGGAAAGCTAAGAATCTAGGAAAACAAAATGTAAAAATGACCCAACATAGTAGTGGGGTAAGCTTTAAGTCAGGTTCACTATAATATATGTATGGGAAATATGACAAAAAATATTATTATACTCTAATGTAGGAAAAGGTAGAAGAGCATACTATATCCAATACACATACACAATGAAATTATATAAAGTGGTACATGGTTATAGATAAGGGTTGTGTACAATGAGGATCACAAGGACACCATTAGAAAATCTATGTAAGGAATTGATAGAAAAATAACAAACTAGATCCAAGATGTAAGAGGGGTAAGCAAAAGAGAGATAATGCCATTAGACGGTAACTAGAAGGTATATAATCTAAGTAATTGTAACCAATAGGTATCTAATATAAGGGTTGTAACCAAGAGGTCTAAATAAATTAATAAAGCATACAAAGATAATAAACACTTACACACACACACACACACACACACACACACACACACACACACACACACACACACACACACACACACACACACACACATCAACCAAAGTAAAAATAAGAAGAGTATAGGACATAAATACTTGACTTGGGCTGACTAGGTGGCTCATTAATCTCCCCCTTGGATCAAGTGGCACTTTATGAGAGATGTTGTTAGTGAAGTTCAAGATGGAATGAAGAAAACCAAGTATCCTTAGTAGGGGACTTCAAATACTAGGTGTACCTTGATGGTTCAACTTCTATTCTTAATATATTCAAAGACCTTCTATAAACTAGCCTTCCTCAAGTATAAGCTCCTAAGCATTAATTAAGTTTATCCTTGCTAAGGTGGATTTGTGTGTGTGAGTAGAGTGGACTAGATGTCTTGCTTATGATAAATGATAATGGGGATCCTTATGAATGTGAATTAAAACTCAAAAAGTCACTATTAAAACTTAGTTGATGTCATCGGCTTGATTGAAGAAGTATAAATAATGTTAGATAGACACAATACTTATTTGACTTGACTTATAACATTGCACAAGGTGGCTCTATAAGACATCCTCATATAGAAACACATAAACATGTATAAAAGGAGAGCAAAGGGAGAGCAAAAATAAGCAAAGTCCAAATAAGCATATGATAGGATATGGATGAAGGTAGATATAAAAAATAACTATCAAATAAATATCTCATAAAACACCACAAAATGGCCCATCATGATCTTGGTAAGAGAAATTGTCAATAAGTTAAAAATAAGGTGTATACAAAAAGCATAATCCTTTAAAATTTTATGGATTTAAAAAAAAAAAAAAACTATCATCATTAGCAAAATTTAAACATGAAGCATGTAAGGACCCAATGTGATGTGATGGATCTCATTTTCCATTGAATAATTCAAATTTTAGAGAAATAAAAATAATTGGAAGAGAATGTGAAAGAATTTTATAAACTAAAGGATGTAGAAGAATGCCATTTGAAGTAACCCTTTTGATATTTGGGTTCAACCCTAGAGAAATATTCTTGATTTGATTTTGCATGGTATTAAGGGTATGCATCATGGTTGCCATTTCCGGATATGAAGTAGAATATATAGGTGGAGAAGTAGTATAAATTGTGGTAGATGTTGTAGGTAAAGGTTCATACAAGTGTTGCTAGGAGTGACAAGCTTGGTGTTGAGAAAATGAGTGATTTTTTAACATTTAAGAATTTTGAAACTTTTGAGAAGACATCACGATTTTTGAGAGATTTGGGAAGAAAATATAGGATGTTGAGAAGAAATTGGATGAATTTTAGAAGAATTTAGAAGAAAAAAGAAACACTTAAGGGGTTTTGAGAATAATTTAGATGAATTTAATACTAATTTTACAAAACTTGAGAAACATTTGGAGGGGTTTGAGAATAATTTAGAGGAAATTGAGAAGAAATAGGATGATCTTGAGATGAACAAGAAATTCCTAGACTAACACAAGAAATATCTTTCAAAACATTCACTATTCTCAGAATTTCTTAAGGTTATCAATAAAATATTTTTTAAATTCAGAATTGGATATTAATAAGCTATCTTAGAGCATCTTAGGATGTAGATGGTTGTCTATTACTATTTTTGATATGGTCATTCAAAATTTTATTTTGATCAAAATCATTATTAGAAGACATGATATTCACATTTAAATATTTTGTCAAAGAAAAAATAATTTTAGAAACATTCACATCATTGGAATCCATTTTCTTTTTCAAGTAACACTTAGATTTAACAATAAGTTTTTGAACAATATGGCAATTTAATGGGACTATTATATATTTATAATTTTGATATCATAAATCAAACATAAATAAACACAACATACAAATATATTAGGGTTTTATAAAATTTCAGAATTTAGAATCACCTAAAGTTTGAGATCTAACACAATAATGATAAAACAAGGCTAAAAATTTAGATTAGAAGGATGCAACAAAATTAATCCTATGAATTATGAATAAATTAAGATTCGTTACAATATGAGATAAGATCTAACCCTAAGAAGTGTAAGACACTATAAATTTATCAAAATTTAATGTAGATAAATGAATTGTAATTAATCAAACATTACTAATCATACTAAATATAGTGAAATATAGATTAAAAAAAATGTGTAATTAATTCTAAAATTGGTTAACAAGGTAAATGAATAGGAATATGAATTCATATTGAATATAATGTTGAAGAATATATTTCATCTGAATTAGAACTGCAAGACCTATCAAATACATTGCCAAGAAATATGGGCCTAATATATTCCTAATGTTGTGACAACCCTTGACTCTCCTGGTGAGTGATTGTCAAATCGAATTTGATCTGGGGATTGTGTACACCTAATTATGTTCTTTTTCTTCTTCGCTCTAATTTGCGTGTTGATACTTGTAATATATAAAATTGGAAAAATATTTTTTGAGGGACTTGTGTTAGGGTTAGTGAATAATGCAAATTAACTAGCCATTTAATTGTCAGATCCCATGAATATGACAAATATGTCAATAAATAGGAATTGCATAACATAAAAAACTTCAACAAGGGTTATGGTAGTACTCCATGATAGAATGTTAACTTAGACAATGATAAATATTATAATGATTACTTGAAAGATCTTGTATGTCCAGATGAGAAACCCACTTGCTTTTATATAGAAGATTGAATCTAATTTAGAACTTTATTACCATGCATATCAAACTCTAACGATTAAACGAGGAAAAGCCAAGCATGGAGGAACAAAAAAGATCAAACCTAAAAGGGACCAAATAAAAGGAGCAAGACCACTGAAAATGTCTTTGACAACACCAAAGATGGCTCTGACACATAATCAATCAAATACAAAAATCAAGAAAAATTAAATAAAAATGTAGAAATAAAAAAATAAATCAACTAAAAATTATCAATATACAATGATAATGTTTAATTTGACAAATAATCAAAATATATATATAAATAAAATAATAATAAATAAATATTAAAAAAAAACTATTTTAAAATATCTATAATTTAATTATAATATTTCTTGTTATTAACTATCATGTAATGGACTATTGACTCTCATAGGAATCTATGGGCTTATATCCCATATCATTTGGCATGAAATCTAGTATGATCTGCAACCCATTTAACATTATTAAATTATTAAAAAAAATGTTTTTCCTCAATTACGAACTTTTTGTGGGAGAGAATATTTTTGCTTTCCATACTCGTATGAAAAAGAAAAGAGAAATGAAGAATAGCCATATGAAAAGAAAAGAAAAGAAAATGACCCACGAAAGGTAGGGGACTATGCAATTTGGCCTCTTTCGTTGAAACATGTGGCATGCCAAACTTTAGGAATCGGTAGAACATCAACATCCAAAACTATGTTCATTTTTATCATGGAAAGTGACATAATTAATTATTTCCTCCTTATCTTGAATGAATTTTAATTGTCAACCAATCAAAACTATTTGGAAGGTATGTTGACAATTTTTTATTTTTATTTTTAAATATAAATTTCAAATGTCAATTATTTATCGACATCGTTATCAATTAAAATTAAAAATTAAGTTTTTAAAAATATGTCGATTATTTTTTCTTAATAATTTTTTTTGGATATAATTATGTAAGTGGTTTTGGACTCAAAAATAGTCACTACATTCTATATAAATTGTAGAAATATTATTGATCTTTATATATATATAAAACATAAAGTAAATAATAAGCCTATTTTAATTTATTGTTACTAGTGATATTTTTTTGTAACTACTACATACCTTGGCACAAATGGTATGTGAGGATCCTTCTACACAAATTTATGAACTACAAAAAATAAATGAACAATCAAATGAACTTTGAAAAATAACTCAAAATAATCTTTAGATCACATGCCACTTTGAGGGGGCAACATCCTTTGAGCAAACTCAATATAATAATATTCATGGATGCCTTCATTGGATCTCGATACTTACTTAAAAACTAAATCTATTCTAACAAGTACTACTTCCCATATGCTCAAGAGATGACTTACAAAGCATATGCATCTATACTGACTGATACACTAATAATGCAAAGAGAAGGGTAGGACACGAGTTCCTAAGATCTCCTCCCCCTTAGAAAAAGCTTTGTCCTCAAAGTTTCAGATGTGGGAATCGTTGCTGAATTTGGAATAATGGTTCCCATGTTGCATCTTCTGGTTGCATGCTGTACCACTAGATTAAGACTTCTATGATTGAGCGGGAGTGAAGTTGGTGGGTGCACCTGTCCAAGACTGCTTCTAGTTCGATAAGGATGGAGCCTTCATTATCAAGTTTTGGTAAAACTATTTGCACTCTGATGGCGGTTCCAAGAACTTTCTTCAAATAAGAGACATGAAAGACTGGGTGAACCCAAGAGGAAGGTGAAAGCTCCAACTTGTAAGCAACATACTCAATTTTTTAGAGAATCTTATAGGCCCATAAAACTTCAGAGCAAGCTTATGATGCCCTTTTAGTTTTAGAGATGATTTTTTTTATGGCTGTAAATAAAGAAAAACCATTTCATCGAGTTGAAAGGTGTACTCAGAGCGATGCCGATCAAATTGATGCTTCATTCATTTCTATGCTAGATGGAGATTGCTCCACATGGTGCTGAGAATATGACCCCAATGTCAGAAAGTAGTGTCAAATGCCTAAACTGGTGAATTATCGGAGGTATACGGGAGAAGTGTTGGGGATGCTTGACTATAAAATGCTTCATATGGAGTTATTTTAGTAGAAGTGTGGTAGGAGATATTGTACCGCCATTTTGTAAGGGAAAAGCTACTTTGTGCATTATTATTGTTGATCCAAAGCAAAGTAATAAATGAATGTTTCTAAGCATTTATTGTCAGTTTATATATAATCATCTTTTTGGGGGTGATACCTGGAACTCATCTTGAGTTGTGTGCTTGTGCATTAGAATAACTTCATCCAAAAATTGCTGGTGAAAGTTGCATCACGATCAAAGATGATTGAAGAAGGGATGCCATGAAGATGAAAGATCTGATCCAATGAAACTTATGTGATTGTGGAGGCTATATCAGGATGGTTGAGGACATAAAAATGATTATATTTGGAGAGGCGGTCTACCATGACCAAGATCACTATTTTTCCTCCAGATTTAGGGAGCCCTGTAATGAAATCCATAGAAATATCTGTCCAGATCCTAGTAGGAATGGGCAAGGGCTCAAGCAAACTAGGAGTCATTATTATTTCACCTTTGTTGTATTGATAGGTATCACATTTAGTGATGATCTATTTAATTTCCCCTTTCATCCCCTTCTAAAAGAAGTGTCCACATGCTCGCTCATATGTTTTGAGAAATATTGAGTGCACTACTGATGGAGAAGCATGGATTTCATAGAATATGGTCTAATAAGGTTTGTGTTGTGGGGAAGAACTAGATGACCCTTGTATCTGGTGTAACCCTCTCCTTGTTTACACCTCAGGTGACAACATCTTCTCCAAATTGTAACTTTTCCTTACAGTCTCTTTCAGAAAATACAGTCCTCTATATCTTTTCATGGATAGAATTTTAAGACCTCAAACATTAGAGTCACATAAATAACCTTATTATCCAACTTCATATTAAATTCCAAGTCATTCTGAGCATTCTTTTTAAATTTATGTGCTCTTTAGTAACTGAGAACACGTTTTTCTGAATTGTCTCAGAACTGTAGGTCTGTATTTTGACCATATCTTTTTCCACATTGCTCCATTCGATCTAAAACAACTTGCATTGGATTCATAACTCCAAGGCGCATCTGAACACAAAATTTCATAACTTTTCATTGGCTAAAACTTGAGATATACTCATTCTTCCAACCGTGCCTAATTGTCTTTCCACACAGGCCGAGAGCATATTAAATGCAACTGGGAGTGTTTTGAAGGGTTTCAAGGAACCAAACCAGATGCATGAGGTCTGTATAGGTGTTAGTAAAATTTTCCAATCCATTACCAATCCATTTTAGCCTTCTTCTCATATTCCAACCAAGGTAAATCTAACTTACCTTGACTGTGTTGCTTGTGACAGTCAACAAGGTTTCAATGCCTCTTACAAATTCCTGTGGTCAATAGACTTATCCAAACACTCCACCAATACATTAGTTCCTTAGGTAATCTAAACTCTCTTCCATTACCTTGATCTCATACATACATCAATTCAATCCCTTATCAAAACTTACAAAACTCAGTATAGTTACCTATCTCAGTCACCTACAGGCCCGAGAGTAAACTTTGGGGACTTAAGATATCCACAACATTTCCAAAGTATATTTATTCTTAATTTAGGTCTATCCTTATCTCAAAAACCAATCTTCATACTTTTATAACCTCCATGCATTAGTTTTCATGTTAAACCATTCTTAACAGTGCACTGTGTTTGTCTTGGGATACCTTGTCCAGACCCTATTTAAGATCCTTTATTGCATACAAAGTTCTTTAGATATCTTGATCATATAATACCATTTTCAACTTGTTCTTGGCATACACCTAAAGGTCCCTCATGCATATCTTACACCATAAGGTGATCATTTTTCTTTAAACTCTTAAGGGAAATTACATACACATAGGCCTGCTTACAGCTGAAACCAGAGTTCTACAAATGACATCATTGTTTGCATTTATTCACATGAAAATCAACATCATTCTTCTTGATCAAATAAGAGCACTTACACAGAAAGGAATCAATACATCCATGACCATGATCAATAGCCTTATTAGACATCTTCACACCTTCTTTTGTTCTCACATCCAATCCTCAATTTTCTCTTTCTTGTATACCTGCATTCTTACATGCTTGCTGATCATTCTTCCTCTCTCCTTGAATGAGAGATTATCCTTCTGTCCTTCCTCTTCTCTACCTCTCTCTTATCCTCATGAATGAATTCTCTTTTACTCTTTTGAAGAGCCTCCTCCCTAACCTCTACGCCCAACTTGGGCTCAAGACAAAACAAACACAGTTTGTAATTTGCAACTATATACCAAGATTGAAATATTTTCAACCACTCCTCCTTTATTTTCTCAACAACTCCAACGTAGGAGATTCTCCTTTAACCACATTCACTCTTTTACTTTTTACATTGACTTTTTACCTTTACTTTTACAATTACTCCTCATTAACAACATTTTGGAGGGAAAATACAATAATTTGAATTTGAATTCAAACATGACTAGAGCTTGCATGCCTAGTGAAGACTAATCCCAACTTAACCATGTCTTGCATGAAGATGTATGTAGATGCTCCTGCATCAGTATCATAGAGAAGCACCATCCCATGAATAATGTGGTATTGAAGGGAGGTTAGTGGCCAATTTTTGAATGAGGTGGTGTAAGGAGGGATATTTTTAAAGAACCCTTTGACCTTCATGGTTTGAGGGGTGGTAACACTTGCTATTGCATGTAGAGAGATCTCAGGTTGAGTATCCTGAGCCATTGAGTCTTATGATGGCCTTTGTTCTATTTGAGCATCCTAGAATTCTTGGATATCAGGCTCGTTATCTTACTCTGGCGATGATTTTGCATATAGCAATTAGAGATTTTATGTGACGCACTTGTGATCCTTAACCCATTTGTCATCATAATTATAACATAATATTTTCTCCTTACGAGCCCACATCTCTACCTCAATAAGGTGTTTGACCGTTGTGGTTGTGGTTGACCACTATTTTGTTGTGTTCTTTACAAGTGGGAAAGTGGGTGGTCAATGTTGTGGGAGAGTTTATTTTATACTAACTTAGCTAGACCAAAGGCATCCATCATTTTTTCGGGTTGAAATTTTTTCACCTCTGAGTGAATTAGCTCTTTGAGGCCAGTAATAAAACAACTCTTAAAGAAGTCATCTGATAACCCTTTAGAGTGATTAGCTAATTTCTAAAATTCAATCCACTAATCACGAATGGTGCCTATTTAGTAGAGTTTGGTGAGAAATCTTGTAAAGTCCTCAAATGTCAAGGGACCAAACCTAACCAAAATTAAGGATGAAATTTTTTTCCAATCGGGTTCATCATTAGACTTGAGATACTAATGATACCATTGGAGTGCTTCTTGTTCCAAGTAGAACGAAGCAATCATGACTTTATTAACAGAATAAGTATTGTGAAAGTTGAAGAATTTATCAACTTGATATATCCATCATGTAAGATCTGTATCATTGAACCTTAGAAAGTCCACCTTGGGCCCACATGATGTGTAGGGAGAGGAGAAACTATTATCTCAAAAAGACTCCTTCTGCAATTTATTACGTAAAAGGTTATTTTACTGATTTAGTCCACACATCATATCATTTAACTCAGTGACCTAGGATTTCAATGTTGTGAATTTTTTCTCCATGATCTTTGTGGCTACACAGGTAGCTCCCATAACTAGTGTTTTTTTTGGCAAGGGATAGAAAAACATGCTTTAAGACATGGTCAGTAATGATTTTTTTCTAATTTGAGCTCAATCGGAAGGGGTAAATATATTTTTACTAATTTTATGGCACTTCTTGGTTAGGATTGATGAAGGCAAGGGAAATTTTGGAATCGTAATGGAAAAATTGAAAAAATTGTGCAAGAGGGATAGAGGATCATAGAAAGGAAAGGAACACTGTGGGAAAGTTTCAAAGCAAGAGGGAAAAAACTAAGTTATGGTAAAACCTGAAAAAATGAAAAAAAAAAGAGATTTTTGGCTAATATAAGTGGAAGTTGGATATGGACCAAGGAAAAAATGTGCAGAATGGAAATTCAAGTGTTCCAAAATTTTTGAGAGTCAACGAAACTATAAAGGGAGAGATATGGCAAAAAAAATGGATTTTTTTTCTCTTTTTTTTGAAAAACTAATTACCACTTGGTTGTTCCTGCCAAAAGCCTATATGTAAGTGCATGGTTACTAACTATTCTCAATTATGATCACTCTATTATTGGTCTTCAAAAAATATTATGTTGGATATGAGCCCCAAGTCTGTTTGGTTGCCTAAAGGGTTTAATTAGCCTCTTTGGCCACTAATGTTGTTTGAACAAGTATCGCTCTCCAAAAAAATTTTGGCCATAGATTTACCCCTAAGTGAAAACTCTTGGTTTACCTCATAGGTGAAAATTAGTCAATCTGGATGAGGTTGTTTCCCTTTTCACTAGCGGGTCCTCTCAATGGACCAGTTACTTTAGAGTTTATGTGGTACTCCTCATAATGAGTTTTAGGGCATATGCCCAAATACTTTCCGCAGTTATGTGGAGGGGTATTTACCCTTATCCAAACCTGTAATGAATATGTAAAAATAGAGGCAAAGAAAAATATTTTTGTAAATAGTGCAGTTCCTGGAAATCCACTGCTAAATTTTTTTTCCAAAATCTACCTGTAGGCCGAGAAAGTACTCTAAATACCAGATGTGAGGATACTTCTGCACAAATTTAAAAACTATAAAAAACAAATTAACACTAAAATAAACTTTGGAAAATAACCCAAAATAATCTTTAGATCATAGGCCACTTTGAGGGGGTAACCTCCTTTGAGCAAACTCAATACAATACTATTTATGGATGCCTTCGTTGAGCCTCCACACTTAAATACTAAATCTATTCTAACAACTACTACTTCTCATGTATGTGAGATAATTCAATATGCTCAAGGGATGACTTACGAAGCATATGCATCCATAATGACTAATACACTAATAATGTAAAGAGGAGGGTAGGACATGGGTTCCTAACATGGTGTTATTACGATCAATTTTTAAAAAATTGAAGTTTACTTTGACACATTACAAATTAAATATTGTGGATGTTTTTGTTTTATTTTTCCACTCCCATGTGAATTGAAAAATTGATGCTACACATATTTCAAAAGTGACGTGTAGAATGAACACATGCTTCAAAAATGATTTGTAAAATGAGCAAAGTATATAACTTAATGTATACATGTGACTTGTATTCCGTTACATCATATCTCACAGTTACGATTTTCAACATGGAATGTAGGAAATTAGAGATGAAACTTCACATAAATGTAAAGATGTTCAAATTTCTTTGAAATCTTCATTGACACCATTATCATATGATAGGGCACTGCCTTTCGATTTAGAATCTAGATCAAAAACATTACATATAGTTTCATCATATCTTTCAATGTACCTTCCACCAAACTATCTTGGTTTGCCAATACATACTAAATATGGCCAATACATTATGTTGTTTACATTATAAAAGATTATTGTTCAAGACAACAACTATTTACCAACTCTAGAACTTACAAAAAATAACTATTTAAATTCTTGTTGTGCACTTAAAAAACCCATTTATAATATAAACACTTCACACCCTATTACATTCATATCCTAGGTATAAATTGATGCCTTCACATCATTATAACTGAACAAAACAAGTTTACAATGGATATCCCCCAATAAAAACAAACACAACCTCTTAAATTCAAAACAACTTTCTTACTGAAATATACAACAACATACTAATCTCAAAAGTATTTCCAACCCATGAATATGGGCATGCCATTATGTGGCCCTTTTTATTATAGAAATGAGAACAAGTTTGATATATTTTTTCCTCTCCTCTTATGAAATATAGAATTTATGGGTGTTTTTGGTTTTATTAGCTTTTGTGTATATGTACGGTTTATTTTGATTTATTGCATGTTTTATTAAGTCATCATATCTTATGTGCAAGATGTTTTAGGATATTTTATCATTAATTTCCTATATTTACTCTTGCCTTAAGGTGACTTATCCCTTAAACAAGGCATTAAATGAATCTAATGTAACTATTGTTGTAAAAGATAGGGAGCATGACACCAAAGTAAGTGCATAAGTTTGTTGTAAAAATTTACAACGAGGTAATGATTTTAAAAATATTTCTAAATATGTATATGTGCTACAAGATTTTGATGCTATTGAATCCATTTGTAAATGTTATGAAAATAATAGCTTCATTGCATATTATGTTGGTTGTATCCCTTTTGAACAATCCCTCATCTAATGGATTGGGTATCCTTGGTAGCCGCATGGTATCAAACTTGCTGGAGTATGAAGTATGACCAGAAGTTTTTTTTACTAAGCCTTAACGCATTTAAATACTTTTTAATAAATATGTTTATTGATTTATGTAAAGCATCTTGATGGTCTTATATCAGCACTAGTCCCAAAATTTTATTATGTCAGAATAAAGCTTCTTAATTTTCTTATATGAATTAAGTTGTTAGTTCTACTAAATATGTTTTGGATTTTTTTTGCCCAGATAATCATACATTTAAGTCATCTTATATATTTTCATGAGCTTGACAAATCTCATTAAACTTGACCCAATAATTTTTTTATATAGAATTAAACTTCACAAAATATGTGAAAGAATATTGGATATTTAAGTGGGAACCCACCATTTTTATAAGAAAATGGTGTACATGTATTTTCATGATAGCTACTTTCCTTGTCAATCTTTCAACTATAAGATGTGGTATTTTATACTCATGGCCCGTCTTGAGCCCAAATCCCCCTATGATTTGCCTATAATTTCTAGTAAATAATAGGGTCTATTAGCAATAAACCACCACAACACATTTACAAAAAGGTAGAGTCTAACTCTATCCTACACAATATTATCCTAAACATTTAAAAAAAAGGTAGAGTCCAAACACCAAAACCTTTTTCTCATTCAAGAGAGCATTATGGATGTTGGGATTATTTATGTGAATCCTTCTCCTATGGGAGATCTCATAGTCCACCACTTGATGATGACAAATTTCCAAAAGGGATAATGGGTGAAAAACAACTCTTTTTTGCTTGGTGTTTCCCTCGTTCAAACCAATAATTTATTTTAAGTATATTTTTCCTTACACATTATAATAAATTTCTCCAAGGGAGGGGCATTGCGGCGATGTCATTTTTGTTTCTCTAAAAAATATCTTTGCATTGATTCGGTGGAAGAAAATGTAATACACCATTCAATGTGAGTTATACTAGATATTTATGATCATGATTTTGGCCTTGTGAATAGTTATAAACCTAATGATGATCCATAATGGCTAGATTTATGGTGATAGATTGCTAACAACCTTCACTTTTTCAATTGGATTATTTGTTGGGACTTTAATATGGTTGAGGCACCTAAGAATAAGGAAGTACATTTTTATATGCATTGGTGTGGTAGTGAGAATGAGGCTTGGTATCATTTAAAAATCTATTGGGGTTATCAAACCCTAACTATATGTGGTGGTTTAATAGTAAAAATCCATGGTTTATGCGGTCCAACTTCTACGCCTTCCCAAACCATGTTCTCAAATAGATTATTGTGTCATACTTTGTAAACAACACAATAAAAATTCAAGTCAGTGGTGATATTTTTATCAAGGCTCACATAAAATAAGTCCTTTCTGATCACAGCCATATCACCTTTTGACTTATCTAGAGTGATAAATTGAATAAAATTTCTCATACCCATTTTTTCATGACCATGTCCATCCTTAAGCATGAAGTCATCATTCAACTTATTTCTAGAGATGGAATTTCTTACCTACACCAAATTTTACTTCCATTTGGATTATTTGGTGGAATGAGGCCATTATCCACACCACCTATTTCCTTAGATAGTATGGAAATTAAGGGGTTAGAAATTGGAAATGAAATGACAATGGGCTCTTTAAGAATTTCTCTAGAGTTTCCTCTTAACTTAAACTCAACTTATTTGATGTCCACTTGTAGACTAGGGCCACTCTTTTCAAACAAGAGCTCAATTAAGAATTCCATGGAGCAAATTAAAAATTTATTTTTGGAAAATGATTTTTAATATCTGCATCACCTAATGACATGATCAATGGGGTGGCATCCATAAGCCATTAATGCAACAAATATCAGGTTTATGGGCACCCTTGCCTAATTAATTCCTCTTACTCCCAAATATTTATGAAGATATTTAAGGATTTATTATGCAATATTAGATTAATTCATGGCCACACATCTCAATATTGAGATGGACAGTCATGGTTGATCCAGACCCATTTGAAAAATCTATAAATAGAAGGGCATATAACATCATTTTTAAGCTTAAATGATATAAACTTATAATGTAGGATTATTTCCATAATATTTATTTGTGTTGATCATTGTGTTTTATTTGTAATAGGATAGCTTCATTTGATAGGCATATTAGTGATATCATATCATGAGCCTAGACTATGCATATTAGTGATCTTGAGATAATGGAGGAGCTTGGCATCCATTGTTGACAAAGACAAGAACACCAAATCAAGGGGAAAAACAAACTTGAAGCTGATTTTGGATGGTGGAATCACTTGGGAAGGTAATATGCATATGTGCTTTCTTTCAAATGCTTCTTATTGTCATTTGTAAACCTTGTTGAATAGATTAGTGCAGATTTTTAGTTCTTATGCATTCTTTTGTGTTTTTCATGAATTATGCTTGAACTATTCATATTTGTAATCCTACACTACACCTCCTGCTATAGCCAATGCTCAAAGTTTTTGAGAAAATTTTGGTACATCATTTTGTTGGACCATCACAACAATAAAATTTAACATGGGTCCCATAAATGGAACCAAAATGTTATGTAAAATGTAGCTAGTAACTTTTTTGTTTATTATGATCAGGGGAAAGTATGGGATACTCCCTTGCACTCAACGTTTGAACACTCGACTTTACCAACATCAATTCACATAAGGAACAGGCCTTATGTGCTCACCAAAAGTGCAACTAAGAAGGAACCAGGGTCCGTGTTAGGGTAGTTGTGCCATGGTATGAGGCTTCAATTAGAGGACTTAATTAATTTGACAAAACTTTAATGTAGATCCATAGGTGTAATCCTTTTTTGGATTAATCCTAGTGTCATATAGGTTCTTGAAGGGTCCAAAGGTTGCTTTCACTCAAACTACTCATACTAGACATACGATCTTAATAAATATTAAAATACTTGGCACATTATCTATACTCATTCTCTATACAAAATAAGGATGATGTCATGAAATTTTACAGGGATTCGATTAAAGATGTGAAATAGTGACATGCATGAGAATTACTTAACATAATTGTACTGAATGTATGACATTACAACCATACACATTCCAAATCAATACAAAAGGACATGCAAACTAAACACATTACATTTTAATGTAACAACCTTCACCATTAATCAAAGTCCAAAATAGAGTGTATATTCAAATCATAAAACTTAATACCCTAGAGGCTCACAAATGAGCGTGGGTACTTAAAAATGGATCTAAGCAGTCTCCATACTAATCCTAAGCCTTAATGGTCATCAAAGCAATGTCTCCAAAGCTACACTATAATTCTTTGTCTCTCCTACCTCTTCTGGCTTGAGCTCCTTAAATAACCTTTAGGAGTATTTTATCTAGGGTGGAAGTTGCACATTGAGTGTCGAGATGGAACTTGGTCATCATAACCATCGACTCCATGACTCTGTGAACTCTGCAGTGTACCTGCCACATCTCACCAATTTTTTTATGAAGCCTTAAAAATATAGAAGACGGTTAGCCACCTACCAGTTGGCACAAGATTTGTACTGCAACCTCTAGGTGGCTTCAAAAATCCTAAAGGCTAACCATTTGATAAAATGATCCTATCGTGCCTAGGTGGATGTTGTGTTGACATGAATCCTCTACTTAATGAGTTATGGGCCCAACAATGATAGGCCAAAGACATTCAATATTATATTGAGACTTGCACTCAAGCCCAATGTGTTTGGAAGTGGATTCACAATATATTTTATTCATTTCATCATAAGCCCATCTCTTGGCGAATATATCTCTTTAAGGATTTTTCGTAATGACATGCTTACATTACTTTCATTTTGAATTCCCTTAGAGATTTTATTACTTTTAGCTCTATAAATCTAGGAATTATACTAGTTTTAACAATGATCTTTTATCTCAACAATTTTATCTTAATGGAAAACTTCCTATGCTCACCTTTGTGTATCTTTACATTAAAGATCAAGTGGAGAAGCTTACTTTGGAAATTAAACACTTTTCAGAATTTCTTATCCACTTAGGGAGTAAGTTGTGTACTATGATTTGTGCCTTGGCTAACCTCTTTATGTAAGGATATCCTCTTTTGACTTGGAGGTGGCACACTCATTCTAAAAAATGCCCACATTTTGCTAGTTTCTCGACTCTCTCTCATTGAGGTGGATGACATTTGAATGCTCTTCATGGTAAAGCTTCCATTACTACTATGCCTTCTTAATGAGCCTCTCCAACATTGAAGGTGGTAGATCTTGTTATCTTGGATCGTCTTCTGCCTAGGTGAGAGTTTTTTATTCACTTAGCTATTGATAATAAATATAGATGGTAGGTCCTTGATCCCCTATCGGTGGATCCCTTAGCTATTGAGTAAAAATGGGACATTCATGATACAATAATCCTATAAATATGTAAAAGATATAATACCATTCTAGAACTAACACATATAAGATGCGTGTCTCTAAAGTGGTTTGAGGCTTTAGACAAGGATCATGTGCAAAGGAGGTTGTAATTGGTCTATAAGGGGAACTTACACATACAATATCCAGACAGATTGTAAAAAACCATTTGATTGGCCACCATAATACATGCAATTTTTTTTTACGTGATTCTTGACCAATTATGACAAAGTTCAGGCATCAAATTATCCTATTAATGCCCTAGGTTATTACAAAAAATGAGAAAGAAAAAATATAACAAGGAGATACAAATTTCTCATTTTCTTTCAGATTTCATTTTTAGTAAATAAATTACACTGACTATTACAATCACATATCAATTTATTCAAGGGAAATAGATGCATGAATAATAACCAATAAAGTATTGAATCATATTATAACATACATCAATGCCCAAGATAAATGAGATATAAGATCTATCAAATTTAGATGTGTGGAGAACAAGTCTACCTTACTGGCTCAACTATAAATACTACTCAAATATGAATAGTTCAACAAACTTGATTTCTTAGGATACATACATCAAAAGTAAAAAATAGAATACAATCATTGTAATAATGATTAAAAAACTCAACTTGAGTATCAATATCAACTATCCATGCTAAAAATTTAGAGAGGAGAGGGACACCATCATCAATAAACTTTGCCTCAAACCATAGTGTCGTAAAAAATCCCCTACAAACCTCTTAAAATGGGAGTGGCCCTTCCATTCGATGAAGGTGGCAGATAAAAAATACCACCTATAAATAACTTCAAAGAACCATGTGAAAAATAAGCACAAGCCATAATCATGAATTTTGAATCCATGTAGAACTAATGCACCCTCACTATTTATGTACTATCCATGACACACATGTGAACTAGGTAGTACGATGAACAAACAAGAGATTGCTACAATCATTGCATTTCCCAAATACTCACTAACTAGATGAAAATATTGTATCAATATACAACCTTTGTACATTTTCACAATTATATCAACTTGTCTTATACACTTTCACACATCCTACGAAATAGGTCTTATGGAAGTGATATATGAGTTTTAAGGAAATCAACAAGAATTGGGTTCTCACTATATTCATCAACATGCATGTAGTAATTCCATAGACCTATAAATATTATACTTCACCCTCTATTAAACCTCAATATAGTAAAAATGATAGTGTTTAAAAATGTTTCATTATGATTCTGTGGTTGATCATACAAATCAAATGCCATTAATTCAACATTATTAGTATTTATCAGTCCATCCTCAGACCAAATTTATTATACATCTCCAAAAAACACCCAACCTTATAGCTCTAGACAATCCAAAGAGGTAAATTATAGCCCTGCCATGTTAGCTTGAGTTGTCATAAATTATGGATTCTAAATTGGTAAATTCCTTTTATATTTGCTAAATACACCTTTTTCTAATAAGACTCTTCTAAAACAGTAATGCCTCATTAAGTGAGATAAAGACTTGACAATATTTATTTTCATTATAATTTTAGTTTCTTGATGACATCGAATAAATAAAAAGTAACATTTGGCTAAGGCAAAACTAAGATGGGAGACATTTATTATTAATAACCTTTCCATACCAGGAAGTTGAAATAATTGTTAATAGATTATTATTTAATGTTTACGATATGAGTAAATGATCTAGCTTATTATCTAAGTTAAAATAGTAAACTTGTACCATCTTTAAAATGCCATTAAGTTTGAGACTAGAATGTCTAGTTGTAAATATAAACAATATCATCATGAAATATGTCTTATAATAGATTTAGCAAACTGTTTGAGTCATTAGAATGTCACAATAAGACTAAATGAGAAACTTCTCCTATTACCCTAACTTAAGAATGACTTTTTGATAAGTAAGCTTCATTAGTGAATTGATGCTAAACATAAAGAAACCATTTTGGAATAACTAATACAAATATAGTCTATTGGGTAACCTACAAAATCCTGTAGCATTATTTGGAAAATAATAAAATGAGTAGGTATGATTATGTTAAAGGAAGATAATATCTATCAAAGATGTTAGCTCTGACCATGAATCTTCTAAATATAGATGCGAAAATGCTAAATTGTTGTGACTTAGATTCATGCTTGTTGAATGAGTCATTAAATTAACTTGATGGAGGCAATTATACAATATTAACAACTTGAATGAGCTTACTTGTACACAAGTCTACCTCACTGAAGTATGATCTCGAACCTTAGATTTTCTCATTCAAAGAATAATAGAGTTGATTATCAAAGTAAGATTGTAGTAAACAACCTAGTTTTGCCAAAATCAATCATTCGATATTGAGTAGACAAGACGATGAATTACTTGAGTGGTATGGGATACTCAAGTAACACATGGTCTCGAATACACATACGATTGATCTCAAAAAAACTAGTAAAAAAAATGTCTAGGCCCAACAACTGTTAGATGACTAGGTCGAGGAGACTTTGGGAAGAGAGCCATAAACTTCATGATGCGTGGTCTAAGAGATGGGAGGGTATCCTAGTTAGACTCACACAAAACTCAGTATTACCCAATGAGTTAGATTCAACAAGGGGAACTTGGCGAATCAAGTCTTATGGCCGTAAGTAGTATATATAGGTAGTATACATTAGGAATATTTTTAGTTCCTGTATCGATTCACAATCACACTCACTTCAGACTACGTGGAGTAGCTGTGATGTCAAAAAAATTGCACAGTGATCTCTTTCTTATTTTTGGACCCGTATCTATACCTGTCGTGAAGGGTAGGGCTACTCTTAGTAGATGATAGGTGAGCAGAGGATCTGAAAGGCTTTGTGGATGGAGGAAAAGTCATATATGATACTCTCCCTCCCTGCATCTACATAGTATGCTACTGGCCTATGATGATCTCCTACTTACTTAGTACATGAGAAGGAAACAATTATTGAACGACATGTACAGTATAATTATGGATGTAACAAATGATGTATAACTATCAAAACTTGTATTTGTAAGGGCATTGAAAATTAGAATTATGTCCTTGTCACTTATTATTGTAATTAAATCAAATTCTATCTTCTTGTTTAGCATTTGTATCCTTGTGAGTTTTAAACCAATGTTACAATATTAAATTCAAACATACATAAATTGATTGTAAAGTGGTTGTATTATTATTATTATTATTATTATTATTATTATTATTATTATTATTATTATTATTGTGTTATAAGGTTGAATGTAATAACCAATCAGGTATTGCATGTATGTGAATATTTGAGAGAAAGAAATTGTTAGATTAAGAATATATGGTAATTTGTGCAATTTCTTATGTTTTGATGTAATGATGTATACAAAGTGAAATACATTGTGTGTTCCATATAGATTGGATATGTGGTCATGTAAAAACTATTATGCAATTCGTATGTTGGAAGTTATAAATATTAGAACTCATTTACGTTTTATTGTTTATACATTTTATTTGAATGCAAAAATGATCATTATGAGTTGTTAGATAGAAATTTTGTAATACTCTTTAAAATATAGAATGAATAATATGGTTTAGTAATACGTGAGATAAATTTTGGGTAATATGTTTTAAAAAAAAATTAAGCAGTTTAGTTTTACCTCGAAAGGCTTGTCACAGCATACCAAACTCCAACAATTAAGAGAGGAAAAGACGAACACGGAGGAACAAGAAAGATCAACCCTAAAGAGAACCAAATAAGGGAAACAAGACCACTAAAAATGCCTTTAAAAAGTGTCAAAATATCAAAAATGACCCTAACATATAATCAATTAAATACAAGAATAAATAAAAATTAAATAGAGATATAAAAACATATAAAAAAAATCAACTAAAAATTATCAATATACAACAATAATATTTACTTTGACAAATAATTAACATAAAAAAATATACCAAATATTTATAAAATAATAATAAATAGATATTAAAAAATTATTGTAAGATGTCTATAATTCAATTATAATATTTCTTTTTATTAACTATCATGCAATGAATTATATGGGTTATTAGAATCTCGGAGTTTAAATCCCATATCATTTGGCATGAACTCTAGTAGGATTTGCTATCCATTTAATATTATTTAAATATTAAATAATATATATATATATATTTTTCCCCTGTTGCCAACTTTTTGTGGGAGAGAATATTTGTGCTTTCCATAATTTGAAAAAGAGAGGAGAAATAAAGAAGAGCCATATGAAAGGGACAGAAAGTTAGGTAGGTGACTCTACAATTTGGCATCTTTCGATGCCTTAGACATGTGGCAAGCCAAACAAGAGTCTCAAACTTTATGAAACCTTATCTTTGGGTGTATCTTAATGGAGATGGACCTACGTTATTGAAAATGACATAATCTATTATTTCCTCCTTAGGAGGTACTATTACCTTGAGTGAATTTTAATTGCCAACCAATTAAAATTAAAGTATTTTTGTTGGAATATATGTTAATAATTTTTAATTTATAAATATAAATTTTAAATATCAATTATTTATCGATATCGTTATCAATTAAGATCAAAGCTAAATTTTTAAAAATATGTTGATAATATATTTTTTTAATAAATACTTTTCAATATAATTATGTAAATGATTTTGGATCTAAAAGCAGTTATTACATTTTACGTAGTTTGTAGAAATACTATTAATTTTAATATATATTTTAAAAAATTTTAAAACATAAAATAAACAATAAAATTTATTTTTTTATGTTATTAGTGGCTTTTAAAAAAAAAAAAAACTTATCGCGTACCATGATATAAATAGTTTTATTACTGGTCATTTGTTTCTTAAAAAATTGAAGTAAACTTTGACACGTTATATAGTAAATATTGTGGTTGCTTTTGCTTTATTTTTTAACTCTTGCATGACTTGAAAAATTGATTATACACGTGTTTCAAAAGTGACGTGCAAAATGAACACTTGTTTAAAAAATGACATGCAAAATGAACAAAGCATGTACAACTTAACATATCCCTGTGACTTGCTATGTTCCTTTACATCATATCTCATAGTTGTGATTGTCAAGGCAGAAAGTAGGAAAGTAGAGATGTAACTTCACACAAATAAAAAGATATTGTTCGAATTGCTTTGAAATCTTCATTGATGCCATTATTATATGATAGGGCACCACCTTTCGGTTCAAAATTTATATCAGAAATATTACGTACAATTTCATCATATTTATCAATGTAACTTCCACCAAACTATTTTGGTTTCCCACTACATAATAAATATGGCTAATACACTACATTATTTACAATCTAAAACGTTATTGTTCAAAATAACAACTCTTCACCAACTCTAGAACTTAAAAAATATAACTATTTAAATTCTCGTTGTATACATAAAAAACCCATTTACAATATAAACCCTTTACACCTTATTACATTCATACTCTTAACAGAAAATGATACCTTTACATCATTATACGAACAAAACAAGTTTATAAGAGATATCCCCTAATAACAACAAACACAATCTTTTTGATTCTCAAAACAACCTTCTTATTGAATTTTACAATAATAACATACTAATCTCAAAACAACTCATTTCATTGTTTTTAAAACCCATCAATAAGGACATGCCACTATGTGGCCCTTGTTATTATAAAAAGGATAAGGACGATCGAGGATAGATATTCATGGATTATTACTCCACAAGAACATGATTTCCTGAAATGTGGCATGACCTTATTTTAATTTAAATAAAGTTCATTGTTAGGGCTTCTTGTTAGTGATCAGAATCCTTCGACATCATTTTTTTTCATAAAGTTAAAGTTTATGATTTTATTTTGCAAAATTTTTAAAGTGTATTTTGCTTTACGCATCACAATACACCACTTCTCACATGGAGGGGCATGGTGGCGATGCCATTCTTATTTCTCTAAAAATTTCTTCCACATTGATTTCCACGGTCATGATTTTGGCCTTTGGAATATTTATGTAATTAATGATGATCCATAATGGTTAGATTTATGGTGATAGATTGTTAACAATTTTCATTTTTTTAATTGGATTATTTGCTCTCATTTTAATATGATCGAGGCACTTAAAAATAAGGAAGTAGATTTTTGTATGTATTGGTGTGCTAGTGAGCATGAGGTTTGGTATTATTTTAAAATTTATTAGGATTGTCAAACCCTGATTATATGTGGGGGTTTAATAGTAAAAATCCATAGTTTATGTGGTCCAATTTCTACGCTTGTCCACACCGTGTTCTCAAATGGCTATATTGTGTCATACTTTGTAAACAACACATTAAAACTTCAAGTCAGTGGTGATCTTTTTTTCAAAGCTCATATAAAATAAGTCCTTTCCGATCATAGCCATATCACCTTCCAACTTATCTAGGGTGATAAATTGAATAAAGTTCCTCATACCCAATTTTTCATGATCATGTCCTTCCTTAAAAATGAAGTCCTCATTCAACTTATTTCTAAAGTATGGAATTTCGTGCCTCAACCAACTTCCATTGCGATTGGGATTATTTGGTGGAATGAGGCCATTATCTGCACCACCTCTTTCTTTAGATAGTATGGAAATCAGGGGGCTAGAACTTGGAAACAAAATGATAATGTGCTCTCTAAGAAATTCTCTAGAGTTTTTTCTTAACTTAAACTCAACTTATTTGATGTCCAGTTGTAAACTAGGGCCACTCTTTTCAAACACAAGCTTAAGATGGTGGAGATTCATGAGGCTAAATAGGATCAAATCCATGCTTATATTCATTGGCTCAAAGTTAGAGATAAAGCCACTAAGGAGTTTTCAAAACTCTATGGGTTAAGCAATATAGAGAGAAAATTAAGGAAATTATTATTTTTTCTTGTCTGACTTACCGAGCTTCTTGATAAATATTATTATTTATAAGTGTGATCAAGCCCTTTAAGAGTCTTTAAATATGGTTCCTTGTAAGCATAGACTTGCTCCCAAATATCTTTGTGATGCACTACTCTCTTTGGAGGAGTCGCTTGCAACCCTTATATAGATGGCCAATGATAAATGTCCTAACCTAAATGAATTTTATTGTGAGTTCTGCAAAACATCTTGGCATCTTTTAGGGAAAGACTTACTTCAAGTTTACAAGGAAGCTCTACAAACTAATTCCTTAGGAAGCATAATTAATCAAGGAAATATTAAATTTATTCCCAACATCTATAAATGCCGAGTTGATTCCCAACTAGAGGTCTATGATCTTATTGACTATCTCTTATAATGTCCTTTCTAAAACTATCACTCACTATGTGCATTGCCTTCTTTTTCTAATTGTTAGACCATAGAAAATAAGTTTCATTAAAATATGTTATATCCTTGATAACGTCATTACAATTTAGGAAAGAAGGGAATGGACTCGAGCCTTCAAACAATGATTTTTTTTCTTAAGCCAAATTTTTAAAAAGATTATGACTATATTGAAAGACCATTCATTTTGCCTATGCTCAAAACATTAAGGTTTGATTTTCTTTTATCTCCACCATCCAAACTTTTTTACGGAGGCCTTAGATTTCCTAACCATTAATGGTCATAAGTTTGAGATATCAATCTCTTTCAAATAATTTAAAAAGGTTTCCCCTTTTCTCCTTCCATATACATTATTTTCACTAAGGTTTTTGTTTATCTCTCACCCCATAGAGTTGAGCAACGCCATATCAAGGGTATCAATCTAGATATGATGGGAAGATTCAAAGTCTGAATGGTAATTTTGATGACAAATCTTTCCTCATGCTTTTAGAAAATGAGGTATCCTTCTATGAAACTATTTCTTGAAATGATATTTCCTCAAAAACCTTGGGTTCGATAAGAGAAAACCTCAATGGTATTGACAAAGTATGATTTCTATGCCATAATGGATAGAAAATTCCAATTGGAAGTGGATGAATAAGGGAGACATGTTTAAATTTATAGACATCTCCTCCATTTTTAAAAACTTCCTTACCACTCTTCGATAGTATGTTCTCTAATGCGCTGAGAAGAATATTTCCTATTGGATAACCAAACCCTTGTCCTTGTTTGAAAATTTTCAGAGCTGTACTAAAATATTGGTTGCTACTCATGATAATTATTCGTCCTATTAGGCCTCATATAAAACTACATATGGTAAGCTTGAAAAAATTATACGAGATTTTTTGTGGGATATATCCAATCAAATGCAAGGATTTACAATTTTTTCTTAGGTCATATATTGTATTCGTAAAGAAAAAGGAGTAATGGGAATTATTGGTTTCCATAAACAAAGCATTTAGTTGTGCACTAAGTGGGTCATTTAGGACATCAAGTGGATTGAGGCTTGGAAAGTTATTCTTAGACATTGCATTTGTATAGGTACGCCCTATCATAGATGGTATGGAATGCATTGGGGTTTCATAATTTTATTATTACTAATGCCCATATCAAAATCGAGGGAAACTTTATGGCTTGTAGCACTTGGAAATATTTTGAGTTTGTCAAACCATTTCTAAAGTGGGTTGGAGATGGATTTCGAAATAATCTTTCCTTCAATGACCATATTTATGGTGGTAAGGCTACAATTCTTAGAATTAAAGCTCTTTGGCTCTTTAAAAAGGGAATTTGAGTAGTTGGAAATATTGTCTCTTCTAGAGATTGTAATCCTTAACCTATCTTATAGAACAAATTCAAGATCTATTTAGTTTCCTTCCATTATACAGTTTCAAGAGATCATGCTGGCTATTATGCTTCACAAGTTAGGGTCTCAAGCATCAACTTATTTATAGAAGGACTACATTTAAAATTTGATACTTCATTTAGAAAACAATCTCCAATTTTGATGCATAAAATTATTAACCTCTTTTCCTTAGCCTTTGAACAACTTGATAAAAAGTGAAGTTTTAATTATTTGCCAAGGACTTGGTTTTTTCACCTCAATCTCATTTGAGAGGCCACACTTGATTCAACTTTGGCTCACTTTCTATGGTGTCTTAATTATCATGCCTTGAATTTGGAATAAAGACTGCATCATATAGGTGATTCTTCTCCTAAGTGTCCTTCCTGTGATAGGCCAAAGACCTTCAATATTCTATTCTAGACTTGCACCCAAGCCGAATGTATTTGGAAGTGGATTCACAATATATTTTATTCATTTCATTATAATCCCATATCTTGGTGGATAGCTCTCTTTAATGATTTTTTTCATTGGCATGCTTACATTACTTTCATTTTGAAATCCCTTAGAGCTTATATTACTTTTAGCTCTAGAAATCTAGGAATTATACTAGTTTTAACAATGACATTTTATCTCAATAGTTTTATCTTAATGAAAAAATTTATGTGCTTGAAAGAGTTATCAAAACTCTTCAACCAATATCTCTCCAATGGCTCATTACCACAACCATTGATGCTTTAGTATATACTTAGAAAAAACCAATTGAAAACAAAATCAATTATTAAACACACAATGAGACATGCAAAGGATATGTAAAAGATTACAAAAGCATGTAAAAGTATGTATATTAAAATGAATAACACTTACTTATATAGGCAAGACAAAATAAAAATCAAGCTAAACTAGCCAATGTGGGACTAAACCCCACATAAGACAAAACTAGGTAAACACAAATACCTAAAGCCTAACAACTATGAGTAAGATACTCTAACATCCCCCTTCAAGTGAAGTTAGGGGATAACAATAGAGGATGTAGTGTGAAGTCATGTGTCCCTATGGATGCCAATTCATCCTATTGGAGTACATGGATGTCGAGTCACAATAACCACCAAGTGAAATTAAGAATGGTGCTGAGTATGAAGATAACTGAACACAAACACTATGCTCCAAAGTACTAGGTAGAATGATGAAACCAAGGAAACATAACTTGAACATCCTCCAACAAGATAGTAAAGTGAGCATAAAGACTGGTGGAGCTACCACACTAGTGGGGATACCACACTGGTGTCACTATAAGAATCACCAAGAAGGCCATGGATTCAAGTAACAATCTTCATATGAGTTTTGACAAACAAAGTACCTGAATAAGATACCCATGTACAAAGGAGTAATCCAGAAAACACTCAAAAGTGCAAAATACATATAACTCTCATAAAGTGGAGAAAAAGAGAGAAAACCCATAGGAAAAACTCCCCCCCCCCCCCCCCCCCCCCCCCACGAGAGAAAAGAAGAAGAGAGAGAGCAAGAAAGCTCCCCAAAGATGATGTTGAATAAGTTTGCACTCCAAGTACTTGCAAGTTATAAAATAACTCAATTTAAATGAGTGGTCTGAATCCACTACTCAATCACAAAATAATTGACACTTGGCTTCACCAAAATAGCTTTAATCAAGAAGACTATTAATGGTGATGAAAGTATAAAAAAGTACAATATGTAGAAGGAGTAATTAACACCAAGAAGCAAAATATACATCACACCCCCCATACTATTGAATGGATGGAGTGGAGAAACAAAGGTCTGCATGACTGATCCGAATCCACTACTCAAATATTGAATAAGTTGACATTATATACAAGAGAATAGTTATAGAATGAGGTGACTGTCAATTGTCAAAAAAGTGTCAAAAATATAGAAAAGTCTCTCAAAGATAATGGACCATGGTGGTGATGGAAAAGACAAGCAACTGACGAAGTGAAAAGGTGCTTGGAATAGAGCACACAAACATATGAAGGTAAACAAGGCTGAAATAACAAACCCCCCATGGCACTTTATAGATCAATGTGAGTATAATATAACCCATACACAAAAAACACCAGATGGAAACAAGACACTATGATTCACTAGAATAGCTCTAAATAAGGAGTCTGTCAACCTATCATAAATCCATCAAGAGAGATGCTCCAAAAATAAGGGAGTGAATAGGTGTCTCCATAAAATAAGGTGAGGTGCTAAGAGAGGGGCCTCGAGGAGACATGACACAACTACTAATGTGTCAAAGTAATAAAACATGTCATAAGATGATGGAGGAGTATGGAAAATGGTTAAAAAAACCATAATGTATGCAAACACACCAAAAAATAATCAACAACCAAAAAACAACAATGTACAAAGC